>CM076852.1:52273511-52591087 GCA_039519185.1 Astragalus membranaceus
CATAATCCTTCAAGAGCTCCAACCACCGACGATGTCTCATATTCAACTCTTTCTGATCGAACAGATACTTTAGACTCTTATGATCGCTGAACACTTCAAACCTCGAACCATAAAGGTAGTGCCTCCAAATCTTAAGCACAAATACCACTGCAGCCAACTCCAAATCATGCGTAGGGTAATTTTTCTCATGAACCCGCAATTGCCTCGACGCATACGCAACGACTTTCCCATCTTGCATCAGCACACCACCAAGACCCATCTTCGAAGCGTCACAATACACAACAAACGGCTCCTCTGGATTAGGCAACGTCAAAACAGGCGACGTTGTCAATCTCTTTTGTAGTTCCATAAAACTTTCCTCACAGCGAGCATCCCAAACGAAAACTTTACCCTTACAAGTCAACTGAGTCAACGGAAGGGCCAACTTGGAAAAACCCTCGATGAACCTCCTGTAGTACCCAGCCAAACCCAAAAAGCTTCTAATCTCTGTTGCGGACATCGGAGCCTCCCACTCCAACACTGCTTCCACTTTTGCTGGATCAACCGCAATACCATTACCAGAAATCACATGCCGAAGGAAACTCACCTCTTTCAGCCAGAACTCACACTTTGATAACTTAGCATACAACTTTTTCTCTTTCAGAACTCCCAATACTGTCTTCAGGTGCTCAGCATGCTCTTCCTCCGACTTAGAATAAACTAGAATGTCATCTATGAAGATCACCACAAACCTATCTAGGTAGTTATGGAAAATACGATTCATATATTCCATAAATACACCAGGAGCATTGGTCACACCGAACGGCATCACTGAATATTCATAATGCCCATACCTTATCCTGAATGCTGTCTTCTGAACATCCTCATCCGTCACTTTAATCTGATGATATCCGGACCTCAAATCAATTTTGCTGAAAACACGGGCACCCACTAACTGATCCATCAGATCGTCGATCCTAGGAAGCGGATACTTATTCTTGATAGTTACCTTATTCAACTGACGATAGTCCACACATAACCTCATGCTCCCATCTTTCTTCTTCACTAACAATACTGGAGCTCCCCACGGTGACACACTCGGTCTCACAAACTTTTTCTCAAGCAATTCTTCAAGTTGCGTCTTCAACTCAAACAATTCGGACGCCGACATCCTGTACGGTGCCATAGACACAGGCCTCGTCCCAGGTACAAGATCAATCGAAAACTCAACTTCCCTCTCCGGCGGCACACCCGGAATTTCGTCAGGAAAAACCTCAGGAAACTCGCGTACCACTTGCAGTTCTTCAATAACAGCCTGACTCTTAGCAGACAACGATGCCATCAACGCAAATAGCTGAACTCCTTCTTTCTTCAACTTCTTCAACTGACCAGCAGATACCAAAACAGAATCTTCTTCCCTAAAACTGACCGACTTGCTACGACAGTTGATATGAACATGGTTATTCTCTAACCAGTCCATGCCCAAGATTACATCCAGACCTCTCAACGGCAAGCAAACAAAATTCACAACAAAGTCCCTGCCGAAGATCGACACGGGACACTGAGAACACACCTGGGAAGTAATCACCGACCCCTTCGCAGGAGTATCGACAACCATATCCCCACACATAGCAGAAAAAACAAGACCCAATCTTTTACAACAATCAACATATATAAAGCAATGGGTAGCACCAGTATCAATAAGAGATTTCAGAGAAGTACCATTAATAAAACACGTACCTCTAATCAGACCATCCTTCTCGTCAGGCTCCTCTCCTGCCAATGCGAACACCTTCCCACTAGACCTTTCCTTCTTCGGCTTTGTACACTTTGTACTGATATGCCCAGACTCACCACAGTTGAAGCACACCACATCCTTGACCTTACACTCGGCCGCCATATGACCCTTTTTACCACAGCGATAGCAAACTCTCTCATCAGACCTGCATGTAGTACTCTTGTGGCCAGGTTTGCCACACTTATAACAGACAATTCTAGCAGGAGCATCTCCCCCACTAGAATTCTTACCCTCAGCAGACCTCTGATAACTCTTACCCGCAGGAACCTCATACGGCTTGCTTCGACTCTGAAACTTACCCTTTTTCTCAGACGTAGCTTTGTAATGAGTAGTACTGTCCTCCTCAAAGATTCTGCAACTGTCAACCAGATCAGCGAACACACGAATCTTCTGATAACCAATGGCCTTTTTGATATCAGGCCTCAACCCATTCTCGAACTTGATGCATTTTGAGAACTCAGCTGTAGCCTCACTGTAGTGTGGATAGAATTTTGCCAGCTCCACAAACTTTGCCGCATACGCAGTCACAGACATACCACCCTGCTTCAGTTCTAGGAACTCTATCTCTTTCTTTCCCCGGACGTCTTCAGGAAAATATTTTCTCAGAAATTCCCTGCTGATCCCTCCCATGTAATCTCTTCCTACACAGCCTCCAACCTCTGCCTAGTAGCCAACCACCAGTCGTCGGCCTCCTCGACTAACATGTGGGTACCAAAACGGACCTTCTGCTCAACAGTGCAGTCCATCACCCTGAATATCCTCTCGATCTCCTTCAACCAAGCCATAGCACCATCTGGATCATATTTGCCCTTAAAGGTGGGCGGATTCTCTCTCTGGAAGGTAGTCAGACTCCGAAAACCAGCGTTCTCCCCAGCATTCTGCTGACCCTGCACAGCCTGAGCCATAGCCTGCAATGCAGCAGCAAGAGCAGCATCGTTTCTGCCAGCCATTTCAAACTATCACTGCAGCACAAACCAAGAATTTAGTACTAATCTATTGTCATAAGACACTATGACAGGACAACATTGGCCGGACAGACCGAACTGCTCTGATACCACTAATGTAACACCCCTTTTCTACCCGTTCATTTAATTGGAAAAATATCAGAGTTTTCAAAAATTTGTTTCGCACGAGGAATGTTACACGTACTTCAATAAAATAATGCTTCTCAATAAAACAGCTCAAACACCATAAATCCTGCATCACGTAGCACGTCACTAAGAGGAGAGCCTCAAAAACACAGTTATCATCGCAAATAAACTTAACGTCAATAAAAACCAACTACGCAGCGGAATAACAAAATAAAACAGAATCGTCAACAAAGCATAACATCTGAAATCATTCATAAACATCAAGTTCGTTCCCCCCCCCCCCCCCTGAGTGCTACGTATCAGAGCGTGACGACTCGACTCGAAATAGTGAAGGTACCTAGTCCTTCACTCGTGATCACCTGCACGTTACCGCATAGGGGTAACATTCAAACAGAAGGGTGAGTCCAATTCAATCCATATAATAAATCACATGATAAGCAATAAGTCAAGTCACAGCTCTAAAATAATCACATCACAATCATCAATTACATCACTACAATAACTCATCACTATGTCATGTAGGCATATGAAATGCAACCCACTCGCGGGCATATGCATCAGGTACCTTTTCACAAACGTCGCTTAGCCTTTATGGCCTCATCGTCACTTAGCCTTTTGGGCCTCAAAAACGTCACTGGGTTTATGCATATGGGGCATGAGACACTATGACATGCACCACTCACAAACACACAATCACGGTCAACTATGTGACCCGTCACTTACCAATTTGCCAAACAAGAGGCACAGCACCTGTCAATTCACAATTCACACACAACAACATCACTTAGCCTTTTAGGCCTTATCATCACTTAGCCCTTTTTGGGCCTCAAAACGTCACTGGGTTTTCATCGTCACTTAATCATAAACATCATCAACTCAAACAATAGCCACTGAGGGCAAAAACGTCATTTACTAGCCACTAAGGGCATCATCGTCATTTACACACTAATATCAACAACATTGGCCACTAAGGGAAAAACGGTCATTTAACTAGCCACAAAAGGCATCATCGTCATTTACACACCAATATCAACAACATTGGCCACTAAGGGCAAAACGGTCATTTAACTAGCCACTAAGGGCATCGTCGTCAAAATCATCACTTTTGACACTAAAAGTTAAAACCACTGGTTATACACAAAAGGGATTTTTAAAGGCACCAAAACATCTTTTCAACGTCACAGCAACGACCGCCGGGAACAGCCACTTGGGGCGCCCCAGCAACCTTCAGAAATAATAAGTTTTTATTTTTAAAAATGGGACACGCAGATAGACAACTGAAAAAGCTTCCCAACACTTTTTGAAACGTTTAAAACAGATGTCCGAGTCAAAAGATATAGCGAAAACAGTTTTCGAAAACATTTTGGGAACATCCTGAAAAACTGGCGCCCTGGGCGCCCAGCGCCTAGCAAAACGCAACACACACACACACACACACGGGCGCTCAGCTCCCAGCGCAACACACACACCCACACACACGGGCGCTCAGCGCCCAGCGCCCAGCGCAACACACAAAGCAACACGCGCACAGCGCCCATGGGCGCCCAGCGCCCAGCACACTTCCAGCAACACAGTTTTCAGCACAACTTCAACATATATATTTTTTTCTTCAAATTTTCATATGACCATTCACAACTCATGAGCACATGTAAAATCATCAAAATCATCTATCCAACATCAAAATTCAACAACATCCCAAGCACAAACATGGCGCCCTAGGCGCCCCTAACACCAACAACGAATTCTTTGAGCAACAATTTCATCCAACAACATGCCAATCGAAATAATAACATGAAATTACACATACATCATACCCACGAATTAGATCTAGGCATCTCTACTTAAAACCTATCATAGGACCTATTATATAAATTGATAGGACATCCCCTTACCTCGAATTCGAAGAGTAGAAACCCTAGAGACGGTCACGAACGGAACCCCGGCAACAATTCACGTCCCTTTCCTCTCCTTGGTTGTGCGACTTCTCTTCTCCTCTTCTCCTCTCCAACGGCGCCTCTCCCCTCTCTATTCTCTCCAATTCGCAAAAGCCAAACACCAAAACCCTAACTCACAAGACCTCACCACTTCGCATATCACATGGATCACGGGCTTGGGCTTTTCACTTAAGCGCAAGTCTAGCTAATTGGCGCCTCCCTCTCCTAATACCACCTACACCATTTAAATATAATTTTAATTAATTAAATTACACCCAATAAATTAAATAAATTCCTAAATACTTAATTAAATAAATTAATTAAATATTTAGGGTGTTACATAATGTAACATCCCCAAAATAATTTAATTATTTTGTGGTACTTGATTGATAAATTTGTTAATTGAGTGCTAAATTAAATATTGGATGATTTGGGGGTTTATTTAGGAACTTAGAAGAGAGTAAGGGTGTGATGGTCATTTTACACCACTACACCCTCACCCTCACTTAAGTTGACTATAAAAAAGAAAAGAAAAGAATTAAAAGAAAGAAAGAAAGAAAGAGAGAAGTCGAGAGAAGAGGAAAGGAAAGAAGAAAGAAGAGAAAGAAAAGAAGAGAAGAAGAAGGAAGGAAGGAAGAAGAAGAAGGAGCACCACCCAAACCCTAACTCCAAGCCATCATCATCTTCCCTTCCATTTTCGTTTTCCATAGATAGGTGAGCTCATCTCCTCTTTCCTTTTCTTTTGGGTTTCGAATTTTAAGAGTTAGAGAGAGGTGATGAGTTGAGATTTTTGATTTCAATGTTGCTTTGAGGGTTCCTAGATGATTAGGAGCCAACCCAAGGTCGATTGAGCAAGGATTGAGGTTCGATTTGGTGTTGGATGCGAGTTGGTGACTTAGGGTTTGATTTGGGGTTTTTGGGAAAAGTTTGTATTTCGAATCAATTGTGGTTCTCGCCGTTTGAAAGTGAGTTGTTACTCCGTTTAGGCGTTGATTGATGAAATTTATATGTTGAGTTGTTGTTTCGGTTTTTGTACGTTATCGAGAAATGTTTTCGTGTAAAAACCGTTAGAATCGTATTTGAGGTCAAACTTGTTTTGTTGATATGATTGGTTGATTGGACATGTTTTGATGTTGTTATGAACTGTTGTTAAGTTAGCAATGTTAGGGATTCGGTATTGGAAGCATTTGGAGAGAGAAATGACACAAAACCGAGTTTTGGAAATGAGAAAATGGCTACTGTCATCAGGACACCGCCCGTGTCAAAGTGACACATGTACCCGTGTCCAACTCTGCATCTTGCAATTTTGGCTATTGTCTTCAGGACGCGGCCCGTGTCCCACTCTGTGTTTTGCAAATTTTTTTAAAAACTTGGACACGGTCCGTGTCCAATTGACACGAGTGCCCGTGTCCCAAACTGCTTTTTTTTATGTTCTTCTATGTAAATGGTTCAATCCTTCCCTAACACCCTTCTTAACATTTTCTAATGATAATTGAATACTTTGAGTCCACGAATCGTTTATTTTTATGGTACAAAACGAGTAATATTAAGTTATGTATAAACGCAAACCGTATGATGTGTACCGAGAGAGAGAATACACATACAAATATTAATTGATGGACTTGGTGTTCCATTAGAGGCTTTGGTAGCCAAATTAAATATGAAAATATGGGGTGACGACCTCGAGATGTTAGCATACTAGGGAAGGGAAGTCATGAGCCCAGAACCTAGGCCCCATCCATGTTTGCCCGCTAATCTGATATTAGGGGATTTGGTTCACCGAGAGTAGTGGTTGCCGGTGTAGTGCTTATGCCATGATGTACGTAGTTATCCAGACTTGGGCTACGAGTTAAAGAATGAATAAAACACCGTGAGTTGAGTTGTGAAGGGTCACGAAATGACTCACTGGGATTTTATCTCACTGTTTATGTTTTGTGGTTCTTACAGAGAAACAGGGAAAAGGAAAAGCAAAAAAGCTTGAGTAGCATCTGTGCTACATCATGATGATGATATGATGGATTTTGGAAATCCACTAGACATGTTGCTTAGTTCCCTAGTTTTATGATGTATTACCGTATTATAACTTGTACTTTGTTAAAGTTATGTATTGTTGTTTATATTTCTATTTGAGATGTTGAACAATAGGTAATAATGACTTATAAACTTTGGTTTATAGTTATTGAGTAGCCTTTTTGAACTCATGGTGGTTAAAAAGGAGAAGATCATGATGAGTTGTCATCAAAGTTTTAGTTTGTTCAATGTCTTTAATATGAAATATTACTCTGATGTATGTTTTTAGGTGCATTCTCATATTTCATTAAATATGAAATACACGGGGTGTTACAGTGAGTTTGTCAAAGTTGTTGCTTGGAGAGGCTATAATATTCATGTAAAGTTTCGTAATGCTTGAAGAAAGAATACACTTGTAGAGCCTATTGAGGCTTTAGAAATAATAAACTTGCAGCCTGGAGAGGCAGTGAGTAATACTCTTTTGTAAAAACTAGGGAGGCAAAATCACTGTGTAACAGGTGGACTAGATATTGCAATAGTTATTGTGAACTAGGATAAACATAAATGTGTACTCTTCTACTAACTCTCTCCTTGATTTACTTTATTTGTTTTTTGCTTTATTTTATACAAGCAATGATAGCGATATTGTCTAGTCAATGAACTTAAGCTTAAAGACGCATATATCATCTATTATGATCAAATAGAAGCTCACCATCTAATGCTCATCAACATTTGTTGTGCTGCCTCTATGAATAGTTTACATTTACGGTCATCACAATTCAAACACCTCATGATGCGGTGATCAAATACCAATTGATCTTATCAATTGGTATCACGGGCCTTTTCTTCGATGATTCTTGAATCAAAAATTCTGAAAAAAAATTCCATTTTTGTTTCATTAATTTTTCCTACCTATCGAGTCTTTGTGTTTCTTGTTTTAGTTTTCCTTTGAGTTTTTTCCTATTAAACCCAAAAGAATTGTTCTCCTCCTTTATATTTTCTTTTTTCTCCCACATTGGCAAGAATTCATGAAACCAGAAAATGCCTATTCTTGGGGCAAAAAAAAATAAAAAATTCATCTTCACCATTTGAAATTCAAGGGTATAATGAAGCTAACTTCGAGGTCGAATTTCTTCTAAGAGGGAGGGAATGATGCGAACCAAGAATGAAGGATACAAATAGAAACAAGGAAACCTTCAAGTCATTAACTTTAGAGTAATTTTAGAAATTATCTTCTATTACTTGTTTATATTAAACGAATTTGTATAGTTTAGAAAGTTGATTTTTGAGCTTGTATTGTGCTCTCTTCATTCTTTTAGTCATAGGTTAATTGGACTTGGGCTTGGCCCATTTGATTCTTTTAGGTAGATGGTCACACCCTATATATAGGTGACCTTGTAGTACTTGAGGGGTGACGGGAATCATTTGTAAAATGGACGAGCGTTAGAGCAAGGTGTACTACAAAAAAAACATGGATTAGCGAGGGATTTTAGCGACGGATTGGAAGTCCGTCGCTAAAATCAAAATTAGCGATGGAAATGCACCAAATTAGCGACGGATTGAAAACAAGGTATTTAGCGGCGGAAATTGGTTAAATTAGCGACAGATTTAACATGGCGCGAAAATTGAAAAAAAAATTGAATTAGCAAGGGAAATCCATCGCTAAATCCGTCGCTAATCTTTGGAAAATTGTGCCACTGACAGTTGCAGTTGATTTGACACGTGACCAGAATTAGCGAGGGAAATCCATCGCTAAATCCGTCGCTAATTGTTAATTTCTTTTTATAAACCCGAATCCTTTCTATCCTCTTTCATTTCTTCCTCTTCCTCCTTCATTTCTTCCTCTTCTCCGTTTTTTCCACTTCCTCTTTCATTTCTTCCTCTTCCTCTTTCATTTCTTCTTACCACCACCACCATCATCTTCTCCCTTCAACACCACACCACACCACCACCACCACCACACCATCCTCTTTCATTTCTTCCTCTTCCTCTTTCATTTCTTTTCCTTCTCCATTTTTCTCTTCCTCTTTCATTTCTTCCTCTTCCTCTTTCATTTCTTCTTACCACCACCATCATCATCTTCTCCCTTCAACACCACACCACCACCACCACCGCCACCACACCATCCTCTTTCATTTCTTTTCCTTCTCCATTTTGCTCTTCCTCTTTCATTTTTTCTTACCACCACCACCACCATAATCTTCTCCCTTCAACACCACACCACCACCACACCATTTTTTTCTTCCCTTATCTCCCCAACCCCTAATCTCTCCCTCTCTCTATCTGAGAATAGCTTTTTTTTTTTTAAAAAATGAGGTTAGCGACGGATTTTAGCGACGGAAATCCGTCGCTAACTTTGGTCAGTGTCGGTGTCAAATCAACTGCAACGGTCCATGGCACAGTGTTTTTTTAGCGACAGATTTTAACGACGGATTTTTCGTCGCTAATTTTAGCGACGGATTTTATTCCCTCGCTAGGCATTAGCGACAAGTGGTTTAGCGACGGAATTGGTCCGTCGCTAATAGTCAGTAATGTAACACCCCGGTATTTCTCAAAAAAAAGAAATACCTAATTATACAATTTGGTACAAATCAGAGTATAAAAATTCCTGTTCAGATATACATCTTTACAAGAAACAGCGGAAACTACAAAATATAACATAATACAAGTTCGAGTCATAAGACCGAATACAGAGACTACATCAGAAGAATCCAAAACACAGATGGAAGATTTCATCTCCAACTTCTCCTCGAGCCTGACGACTAACTGTGCCGCCTGCTATCCTTATAACCTGTTCTCTGTAAAAACAACAAATATGGATTGGGTGAGACAACTTGTCTCAGTGAGTCCTACCGTGCCCCCTCACTGACACTCGGTTCAATTTATTAAACCGTTACAACAAAAGCTGACATAGCAATGTCTTATTGATTAATCGAAATGCCGACCGTGCAACGACCACTAATCATGGCAATTCGTGTTCTTAATTATTAATCGAAACGCCGACCGTGCAACGACCACTAATCCCGGCGAATCGTGTGTTTATCTTAGCATAAACCGGCCGTGCAACGACCACTAATCCCGGTAACCCGTGAGTTGACCACGCCAAAACACATTCAGGGCCTAGGGTGAGGGCTCATGACTTCCCTTCCTAGTATGCTACTTGTCGGATCGTCACCCAACGCAATACATATGACAATATGCATCAAATTCTCGAGAGTTAGATAATTTATATCTTTTCGATCACCAAATGGATCAATTACATAATAATTGGATAAACAATATCCATATCGATCTATAATCCGTTTTGAGGAATTCATAAATTAGACCTCCGGCATTATAATCATATTCAATTGACATATATAAATATATATATATATATATATATATATATATATATATATATTTAGTCAGTCCATAAGTCGGTGTACCCACACGTATACTAGGGTTTCGGTTTTTTAATCAATTATGCTTTCGAAGCCCTTTTCAAAAACATGAGTTGAACAAGTTCAAAATACGGTTGTCATTAAGGCAATATCTTTAAAATTGGTTGGGAAGAAGATTAGGAGTGATTCGGGATCGAAAGGAGCGACGAAATGAGAAATCGGAGTCCGGTAACAGCAGCTCACGCACGGTCCGTGCCCAGGGGCGCACGACCAGTGCGTGATTTACCAAAACCACACAGCCAACCCGAAGAGGACGCACGGTCCGTGCCCAGGGGCGCACGACCCATGCGGCCTGTTCTGTTACCGAATTCTAGTTTCTCATTCTGTTTTCCATTTCTCGCCCAAATCGAATTCCGATCGTTCTCCAACCTAAAAACGGATTTAATAAACAACATTCCAGACCATATTCCAGTGAAAGCACTAAAAATCACAATTTCGTAAATTGTTCAACAATTCAATAAAATCCGTAAAATTGCAACATTTCTCAAAAACGGATTTTGGTTCCAAAAATCTTTCGAAAACGGATAATGCCTTATGACTCAAAACCGATATATTTTCAAGACACATAAAAATATCCCTATCCGTGAGTAGAACTCACCCGGTTGACGATCTCGTGAGAAATCACGCCGGAACACGGACGGCCGGATTGTAACCACTCGAACAATCCCCGTAGTCACGTACACGCTCCTAGTGCCTCCGCATCTGAACTCGATGGGTCCCACATGCACAACCAGTAACTAAGTCAATCATCCTCGCTACTGGACCCCACTTCAGTATATCGAACTGATGGCGCTCGAGACTTTGGCGAATCGAACTCAAATTTGACGAACGGGCATACTAGCTTCCATTTCCATTTCCCAGAATCAGGACCCAGTTTTGCAATAAGCATAACCTGGTCAATCCGTGACCAAATCTACTCAAATCAGTGCCCATTGTGAAGATAATTTCGTCTACTTTCAAATGGTAAAGGATTCACACGCATGCATCCAGTGGTTTGGGAGATATTAACAAAACAAGATGACTGGTCCAGGACAGTGCTTGATTCTGAATCCGAAACTTGGGGACATTATATCTCCTTCATTTCCCCAAGAAATCATACGGTTCTTGTGCCCAAAATGAATATATTTTTGTCAACTTTCCAGAGGGACAAGAATCACGATTATCGGAGTTGTGTGCTGGAAGATACAATTAAAACACTGGGAGTAGTGCATACGGGTTTTACCCAGAAATTTGATGAGCTTGAATCACCAACCTCAAACTCTTGTAACTACGAATTTGGGCTTCCATCCACTGAACCCGCAGTAACCCTCCATTCTTATCAGTGGAAACAGCAACTGGATTTGCCACAAACTCCCTTCCAATTCGCAATGCAAGATATATATACTTCTACTTGGAATGCCGAATTTCAGCTAAATCAAGAGCATGCAACAAGATTGAACTTCAGAATTTCATCACCTTCACCATGATAGCTTCAATCCGAAAATGGACAAGGAGATTGGGGAAGAATCAGGTTCCGATAATAGGCTTAATGGAATCAGAATGGAAAATAGAGTGAAGAAGAAGCAAGAACACTCACATGCAATTGAGATTGAGAATTCTCCCTCCATCTTCTTCCCCCTAGTTCACGACCTCTCCCTCTCCTTTCTTCTATTCTATTTCAGTTTTCAGTTTTCTGAAAGTTGTTGAAAGTGTGAGGGAATGGGTGAAATCAGTAATTAAATGGCTGAGGGGGGTTTAAATGGGAGTGAAATGTCCAAAATGTCCTTGGTTCTATAATTCTCATTTTAGAATCCATTAAGTACTTACCAATTCACATGACTTAGGACTTTTAGTAACATCCTCATGATCCTACTATGACTCGGACCCAATATTTATATCGTTGGATGATACGTCTTTGATACGAGGCGAAATGACGATTTTACCCTTTAGCCGAATTGCTCATTTAAATCATGACTAAGCCACAATTAAATGTAGAGTAGGATTTCTTTGGACTTTTTCCTCGACTATTAATCCCCGAGACACGACCAATTATTCCCACAAATAATTACTCGGTCTTAGGCATCATAGTACGAGTCTTTAAAAATTAGGGATGTTACAAGTAACGAGGGAAAAACAGGCATTAGCGAGGGAAAAATCCGTCGCTAATACGCTGTTTTTTTGTAGTGGTGCTCCTCTAGGTTCTTCATAGAACTTTTCAAGAATCTTGTCAATCATGTCAAGATTGTGGCGATTCAATTGATCTTATCAATTTCTCGTGAAAATTGTGGTGATTCAATTGAACTTATCAATGCTTTAAAGCTTGTGGCGATTTGGTTGGTCTTATCAATTTATCATGGCAATTGTGGCGATCATGACTCCTTCTTTCAAGAATCTTATCAATCTTTTCAAGATTGTGGCGATTCGATTGATCTTATCATTTTCATATGGCAATTGTGGCGATTTGTTTGATCTTATCAATTCTCTATGGAAATTGTGGTGATCCTCACTTCGTTTTTTCATCTTAATTCTACTACATCTTCTTTCTTTCTTTGATTTTTGTAATATTTGATTCAAACTCATGGATAGATCCTTGTACTTTCGTGATCTATGAAAATAGGATCACATCACCTCATTTCTGGCGTATTACAACACCTTCGATTGGTATTTGAGCAAGGTCTCTCGGATAAGCACTTCAATGCGTGAGAGTTAAAAATCCAACTCCTGGAATCACTATAAGTGGATTTGATGTGTTATGTAAATGATATCACTTTTCGATGACATCTTGAGTAATGAATCATTAGTCTTGAAAAGGATTATAGATCTCTCAAGGAAAAGAACTGAAATGACAAGTAGGTATAAAATGTTGTAAAACAGTACAGATTTTTTTTCTATTTTGGATATTAAAATACCAATTTAGTTTGTCTAAGAAAGTATATTAATGTGAAGATTGGTATAGTCAAGATAGAAATGAAGTGTTTCGATGATTCTTGTTTATCTTGTCTTGACTGTGTGTTTATGCCTCCATAGTTTCTTTCTTTAAATCTACAAGGACCATACTAAATGATATTCAAAGTGAGCAAGCACAAGGCGAGTCTCTGGTTTGCTCACATGAAGCATGAACTCAATCCCCCTACAATCATATTTCTGCATCTTTTTGAAAGGGCAAAGAAGAATAATACAAGTGGTCCCACACTTACTCATGGCACTCTTATTTCTGCATATCTTGAGAAGGAAAATATAGTGGCCAAGATTCTGAAGGAGAACTATCCAAGAAAAGCTCATCTCAAGCAAACTTCCATTGGTGAAGCCTTTGGACTCAATGAGCTTAAAGATCTGGGTGTTCTTTCGGTGGTCACCGCTAAACTACTTGTGAAGAGAAAAGTTGAAAGAAGAGGAAGAGGAGATAAAGGAGGAAAGAAAGAAAAGGAAAAGGGAAATTCAATTAGAAGAAGAATGTAAACTCCTTAGAGAGAAACAGATAGCCCACAAGATAGGCTACTGTCAAGCTGTCAAAATTGTTGGGGATAAACACGTGAAAGGGACAAGAAAGGAAGTGGCGGCGCTAAGGACAAGAGGAATAATTAGGGCAATATAATATTAGGTAAAAGCTGCACTGAATTTCATAAAAAGTAGGTTATATATTACATGCTACTGACGTCTATATTTATATACAATGAAATAGGCCTAGGCCCATAATTTCGACTAGCCCATTTCGACTAGGTTTCTAACTACACCTACTATAATTACAAGCAATAGAATTACAAGGCATATCTCAATATTCCCTCCTAATTCACATTGCTGAGCGACATCATCCCAAGCATTGTTCTCAGTTCTTCGAATCTTCCCTTTTGCAATGGCTTGGTCATTGCATCAGCTACTTGAAGTTCCGAACAACAATATTCCAGATTCAGCTTCTCATTGTTTACTTGGTCACGCAGGAAGTGATATCTGGTCTCTATGTGCTTCGACCTACCATGTGCAACAGGATTCTTGGCGAGATCTATCGCAGACTTGTTGTCGATCAACAACTTCATTGCTTCGACCCTGTGCACTCCAATTTCGACCAGTAGCATGCTCAGCCATGATGCTTGACATGCTGCAAAGGAAGCAGCCACATACTCTGCTTCACAAGAGGATAACGCAACTATACTTTGCTTCTTCGAGCACCAAGAGATGGGTGTCGATCCATACATGAAGACATACCCACTTGTACTTTTTCGATCACTCTTGTCTCCACTCCAGTCGGAGTCAGTGTAGCCAAACACTTCATTACCATTCTTCGACACACTCTTGCTAGGGAACAGAATACCATAACTTTGTGTTCCCTTTACATACCTTAGTACTCTTTTTGCAGCTACCATATGAGAACTTTTCGGCTTCTCCATGAATCTGCTGATCATTCCGACACTAAACATAATGTCAGGTCGAGTGTTGCACAAGTACCTCAGGGAGCCCACGATCTGTTTGAACAAGGTGGCATCTACTTCAATCCCTTCGTCGTCTTTCGACAGCTTGCTGCTAGTGTCTGATGGTGTCGAAACTTCCTTGCAGTTGCTCATGTCGAATCTCTTCAGGATATCAGCTGCATACTTCGACTGGTGCAGGAGTATACCCTTACTTGTCTTGGTAAACTCCATCCCCAAGAAATATGATAGATGTCCCAGATCACTCATTTCAAATTCTGACATCATCACTTTCTTGAAGGCTTCGACTTCGACTTCATTGCTGCCAGTTACAAGTAGATCATCTACGTACAGGCACAACAACAACTGAGTCGAAGTTCCATTCTTCTTCACATATATTCCATGTTCATTGGTGCATCTCATGAACTTCTGAGCCAAGAGAAATCCATCAATTCTCTTGTTCCACGCTCTAGGAGCTTGCTTGAGCCCATACAGGGCCTTCTCCAGCTTATAGACTTTGTCTTCTTTTCCCTTCGACTCAAAACCAGGTGGTTGACAAACATAGACTTCCTCCTCCAGAGGTCCATTCGGAAATGCTGACTTTACATCTAGTTGATGTAGGGGCCAGCCTCTATGACTTGCCAATGCTACTACCAATCTTATGGTTTCGATCCTGGCTACTGGGGCAAAGAGCTCATTGTAATCCAAACCAGGTTTCTGCAGGAACCCTTTGGCTACTAGCCTGGCCTTGTACTTGGCCACTTCTCCATTGGGCTTGACCTTGGTCTTGAAGACCCACTTCACCCCTATGGCTTTCTTTTCTTTTGGAAGTTCGACTAGCTTCCAAGTATCATTCTTCTCGATTGACTTCAACTCGTCAATCATTGCTTCCTTCCACTGCTTGTGACTAAGGGCTTGCTCCAGACTCACTGGTTCTGCTTCTGCCATTAGTGCAAAGTGTGTCATGTCTCCCTCTGCTGTAATAGCAGAATCTGGGTAAGTGTCGAATCCTTCTAGTCTTACTGATCTCTGCCTTTCCCTTTGCGACCTTCTTAAAGGTTCGACAACAATGGGTTCTTCTGGCTCTTCAGTTTCGATCTCTTCATTCTGATCATTTCGATCAGAGACTTCGTCGAAGTCCATCATTGTAGTTTTCTCACAGCCTTCTTCCCAGTTCCAATGTTTCGACTCATCTATTACGACATCTCTGCTTTTCACTATTTTCTTCTGCACAGGATCATACAGTTTGTATGCTCCTGTCGAATGATAGCCAACAAGGATCATTTGTTGTGCTCTATCATCCAGCTTGCTTCTTAGTTGCTCAGGGACATGTCTATAGCATACTGAGCCAATTATTCTGAGATGCTTGACACTTGGCTTTCTTCCTAGCCAAGCTTCTTCAGGTGTCTTCCCAGTCAATCTCTTTGTGGGGCATTTGTTCAGAATATACACTGCTGTGGCTACAAGTTCTCCCCATAAACTATGAGGTAGCTTCTTCTCCTTCAACATACTTCTTACCATGTTGAGGATGGTCCTGTTTTTCCTCTCAGCAGTACCATTATGCTGAGGCGTGTAAGGTGCAGTGACTTCATGCACAATTCCTTCTTTCTCACAGAATTCGACAAATCCATGAGAATTGTACTCACCACCTGCATCGCTTCTAAGGTTTTTGATTTCACATTCACTCTGCTTTTCAATCATTACCTTAAACTTCTTGAATATTTCTAGTACTTCACTCTTCCTTTTGATCAAATACACCCAGGACATTCTAGTGTATTCGTCAATGAAGGTGACAAAGTACTTATTCCCTCCTAAGGAACATACTTCGAAGGGACCACAGACATCAGAAAATATCACCTCTAGCTTCTTCTCTACTCTGCTAGGTACTTCTGATTTAAACGAGTTTCTTGGTTGCTTCGACTTGCAACAACTCTCGCAAACTTCGACAGGTACTTTTACTGCAGGCAACTCATGAACCATCTTCTTTTCATGTAGTTGACTCAAGCTCTTGAAGTTGAGGTGGCCAAATCTCATGTGCCATCTCCAGTGCTCCTCTTCGACAGTGGTCTGGAGACAATGTTCTTCGACTACTTGCAGCTTGATCTTGAAGGTTCTGTTACTCTGCATCGACACCTTCAAAATCATCTTCTTGGTCGAATCGAACAAGCTGAGACTGTTATCACCCATTTCGACGGTGAAGTTTTTCTCAATCATCTGCCCAATACTTAGCAGCTTGCTCCTCATGTCTGGTACATAAAATACCCCTTGGATGTAGCACCACTTACCATCTTTCGACAGGAACTTTATGGTACCTACTCCTTCAGTAGTAACTCAACTGTTATCTGCAAACCTTATCTTTTTTCTTATCTGCTCCAGTTCGACAAACCACTCCTTGTGACAACACATGTGATTTGAACATCCTGTGTCGAGATACCATTCGACAGACTTCTCTTCAGTCGAATTTGTATCAGCCTTCAATAACAGTAATTCTGGGTCAGTAGCTGTCATGAATGACAATTCTTCATCATCATTGCTGGCAATGTTGGAGGCATCACCAGTGTTTCCACTGCCCTGCCACACACACATTGCACAAGTATTTTGAGCATCACAAGTGAATCCACTTATACAAGTGTTCCCACTATTTTGCTCGCTACTTTCAGCAATTCCTTCATTGAGTCGAATCTCATCTTCGATAGCCATCAGCATTAACTTCTCTGAGTCAGAGCCTGAGTCATCATCATTAGCAAACTTGGCTTCTGCATCTTTATCCCTAGGAACTTTCTTGTTTTTACACTTGTTCCTATAATGCTCAAATTGCTGACAGTTGTAACACTGAACTTTCGACAGGTCTCCCTTCTTCTTGTCGAAAGATCCTTGTTCTTTCTTCTTACTGCTTGATCCCTTTTCTCTACCCTTCTCCTTGTTGCCTACCTTCCAATTTCTCTTAGAGGAGTATGAAAGCAAGGCTTGTTCAGTTTCTTTCTCTGAACTTCTCTGCCTTATTCTCAATTCATGCGCCTCTAAGGAACCCTGAAGTTCATCTAACTTCAACGTGTCTAGGTCCTTGGATTCTTCGATAGCAGTGACAACATAGTCGAATTCCAGGGTTAAGGATCTGAGCACCTTTTCGACTTTATTTACTTCAGTCACAGTTTCACCATTACCTTTCATTTGATTAGTTAATGCTACTAACCTCGTAATGAAATCTCCAATCGATTCTCCATCATTCCCGACATTCCCGACATCAAGTACATCTTCATATCGAAACAGCACCTTCATCTGCGCACACCATCGTTCATAATCCTTTCCGTCGAAGATTGGGAGGTTCCCCGGAATACCTCCACCAGAGTTGTCTTGCGCTGCCATGGATCTTGATAGATTTTGTAAAGATCTAACAAGCTCTTGATACCAGTTTGTTGGGGATAAACACGTGAAAGGGACAAGAAAGGAAGTGGCGGCGCTAAGGACAAGAGGAATAATTAGGGCAATATAATATTAGGTAAAAGCTGCACTGAATTTCATAAAAAGTAGGTTATATATTACATGCTACTGACGTCTATATTTATATACAATGAAACAGGCCCAGGCCCATAATTTCGACTAGCCCATTTCGACTAGGTTTCTAACTACACCTACTATAATTACAAGCAATAGAATTACAAGGCATATCTCAATAAAAATGATGGAAACTCCTCTACAGATGATAGTGCCAACACAGTCTATTTCCTATGACAAACAAGAAGAGAAAGTTTCTGAATCCGTAAGGCAAACTAGATCATAGAGGAAAGCATCTGATGAAGAGTCCGCCAAGTCGGCATCTTTTCAGACAAGAAGGTCGGGTACGTCAATCACCTCTACTTCTATTGCTAAGAAACAACCATCTATCGAACCATAACTATCACTCCAAACACAACCCAAACTCTCCACAGAATCAAAACCACCTTCACAAGAACCACTATTGCGTTAAAAACACACTTAGAACAAGTGTACTCTTTCGCAGAAGTAGTATAAAAGAATATCGTCTCTACAAGGATTAATTAACAAGTACCAAACTAATCAAGATTGTCTATTGTTTAGACGAACTAATAATTGAGTTGTAATGAAGACATATAAAAATAAACAAATAACAATAATTAAAATACTAGATTTAATAAATGGAGAGAGGTCTAGGGTCACGGTTTCACTTGCAAGATTCGATTCCCTTATGTCTAATTCCTACTTGAATTCCTTTATTTAATTTAATTACCAATCACTTTACTAAAGCTATTAATCCATTTGGTCATTGGCGATTAATATTCTTTTTCCTAAATTAACCCTTGTTTGGTCATGCAAGAATTTAAATTCAAGAAAAGCATAAAGACAAAAAGGTTGAATGATTGGAAGACTAAATTAATGTTTGGTCATGCAATAATTATAGCTTCAATTATCCTATAGGTCCACCAACTAATTGCAGTACGGTCGCTGATCAACTAATTGATTATGAACATGCATAGGGTGTCAACCCTAATTACGTGATTAAATCAATAGGACAATGTTAATTGAAATAAAATTGGAGTTCAAACCAGAAATTAGAACATCAAAAGGTCTATAAGCATGCAAGATTCACCTAAGACCCTAGAAGAGGATATAGGTATCCAAAGTCATAAAGAACAATAAAATAGAAATTAGAGTCATGAATTAGAGAGAAAAAAATAACCCGAAAATTAGAGAAATTCTTATTGAGTCTCCAGTCTTCTATTTCTGCTTCAAAGTTCTCTCACAATGTCAAGAAATGTCACCCAAAACTTCCCCGATCTCTCTCCTTTCAATCCGTCTAGGAAGTGCCGCCTCCTTGTGTCAATTACAACTATTTTTAATATTTGTGTGTGAGGCTATGTACAACCCTCTATCCTAATTACGGCTTGCCTCCTTTTAATTCCAAGTGCTCATTTTTATATCCATCCAACTTAGCTTAGGGTTCGGCACCTTCCTAAATTATGGTTGCTTGCTATCCACGCCCTCATCCATTCACGACACCTTTCTTTTCCTTCACATGGCATGTGCTGACATTTTGGTAATGGGCTCCTCAATTGCAAGTTGGGCTTCATCCTTCGTTTGTTATGGGCTTGTCCTTCAATCCATTTGCTTTCATTTTCTTTTCATATATATCTAAATAGTTCACATAATGGAATTTCATTCTTTTTTATCTTTTCTACAAAAATAGAGTAAATTAAGTCAATGACTTATATAACTACTACTAATTACTCTAAAAATTTACCCAAAAGTAACTCTAAAAATGCACTAAATTGGTGTTTATCAACCACCAACAAACAACCAAGCAAAAAGCAAAGGCAGAATAATATGTCTCCAAAGCTTAAAGGCTCATGTAGCATCTGTTCTGATCAAACAGAAGCTCATTGTCTGATGCTCATCAGCATCTGTGGTGCTTTAGCATCTATCTCTAAGAATAGTTTTAATTTACGGTCAACACAATTCAAAGCCCCATTTCTTGTGTATTCCAGCACCTTCGATAAACACATGAGTTGATGCATTAATAGTGTTAAAAAAATTTAAAAATTATTATAAAAACCATAACAATCCAACAGCATGTATCGAACCACAAGTATCCAAGAGTGAAATACAAAGGACGGAAAAGTCATAAGACATTGTAGAAACCAAAAAATTGGAGATTCTTTGTGACCAATGTAATTTCCACCAATAGTGTCTTTTTTTGGCAAAACATTCGGAAAAAACCTTCTGAGAAAAATGGGTCTCAAAAACCAAATATTGGTACTATAAAACGCCACTTTTTTGCAACGCTACTTAATACCTCGATTCTCTAAATGAAAACTAATATTTGAAATAATAGTACTGTAGAAGCTTTATAAAAATGCAAGTAATTTTTTGAAATAATAGTACTACCGGTTCACCACTATCTGGTAGCTAGTCCAGTCCCTTCTGAAGAATTTCTACTAACACTAGTACAAAAAAGGGATACAACGCCGGTTAAATCGGACTTTCTACACGGATTATTGTGCTGTGTGGTTTCCCCGGTGTGATTTTTAACGTCGATTCTTTAAACAACTGGTGTAAAATTGTCACAAACCAACACGAGTTTTTTCAGTGTTTTTGTCCTCACTCACACGCTTTTCTGGAAACTTCCCAGAAGGTCACTCATCCCACTACTACTCCAAGTCAATCACGCTTAACTATGAAGTTCTTATGTTCAGCGTTCCCAAAAAGAGATAATGCATTTGTTGTTAGGTAGTCTAAATCAATTTTTTTAAGTCTTCCTTGAACTGTATAGTCCCATACCTGCACAGCCTCAGAATACCCTCTCATCTTGGTCTGTATTCGGTTCCTTCATGTGTCCCTTCTCCTAGAAGCGTGCCAGGAGCCTCTCAATGAGAATGAGAATTTGCTGCAGCATGTCATCAGCATTTTGGTTTTTGTTAACAAGAGCAACATTTCAAGGGACCACAATATTTCTAGGTGGTTGAATAACGGCCTGTTCTGGTACTATCTCATTATTAATTTTAACTCTTTTCATTATCCCCTTATGGTTAACCAAAGACATCAACAACTCTCCCCATCTGGGTAGCCAACTCTTGATATTAGTATTTTCGATTATAGGATTAAACACTGTGGCTATTTGCCGAGTCAACATATTTACCATATAATGGTTTCTATCATCCATTTGTTGTCTGAATAAATGCATGCACTACAAAAAAATTGCCCATTAGCGAGGGATTTTTCCCTCGCTAAATGCCCCAAATCCTTCACTAATTCCCATTAGCAAGGGAATTAGCGACGGAATCAGTCCCTCGCTAAATTGCTCCTCGCTAGTGGGAATTAGCGAGGGAATATTCCGTCGCTAATTAGCGAGGGAATATTCCGCCGCTAAGTCTGACAGCCACGTTTTTTTTATATCAGTCTATTTTTTTAAATAGTTATTAATATTATTATTATTATTATTATTATTATTATTATTATTATTATTATTATTAGGGTATTAGGTGTGGTAGTGGTGTGGTGGTGGTGGGGAAGGGTATTAGGGTAGAGAGAGAGAGAGAGAGAGAGAGAGAGAGAGAGAGAGAGAGAGAGAGAGAGAGAAATGAGCTATGTGGTGGTGTGGTGGTGGTGGTGGTCGTGGTTGTGGTGGTGAAGGGTATTATGGTAGAGAGAGAAGGAGAATAGTAAGGGAGAAGGAGAGAAAGAGTGAGAGAGAGAGAGAAACGAGTGGTGGTGGTGGTGGTGGTGGCGTGGTGGTGGTGGTGGTGGTGGTGGTGGTGGTGGTGAAGGGTATTAGGGTAGAGAGAGAAGATAGAGTGAGAGAAGAGTGTGAGGAGGTGGTGGTGTTGGTGTGGTGGTGGAAGAGTGAAGAGAGAAGAAGAGTGTGAGAGGAGGTGGTGGTGTGGTGGTGGAAGAGTGAAGAGAAAAGAAGAGTGTGAGGAGAGAAGAAGAGAGAAGAGTGTGAGGAGAGTAGGGGAGAAGAGTGTGTGTGAAAGGATAAATAAGCTGAAAAGTCAAAAATTTAGCGACGGAATTAGCGAGGGACTGACAATTTCGTCGCTAAACACCTGCACGAAGTCCTATCATCTGAAAACTGTCAGATATTAGCGAGGGAATTAGCGAGGGACTGACAATTCCGTCGGTAAACACCTGCACGAAGTCCTATCATCTAAAAACTGTCGGAAATTAGCGAGGGACTGAAAAATCCGTCGCTAATTAGTGAGGGACTTAAAAATCCGTCGCTAATGACAGGATTAGAGAGGGACTAAAAATTCCCTCGCTAATTCCCTCGCTAATAAACTTTTTTTGTAGTGATGGAAGTGTTTGTTACTAGAGAATTAAGTACATTGTCCATGCCCATGTTTTGGGAGTTTAGATGACTAAATCTCGAAGTACCAACTCCCCCGTATTTTGTATTCCCTGAAAACCTAGAGGAATACTAGAACTTGGCACAGTTATTCTTGGAGGAGGAACAAAACAATAATGTAATCCATAAGGTGGTTGGACTAAATTAACAGTCCTTCTCTCAGAGGTAATTGTTGGTTTTGGAGTTATTTGACTTACCATTGGATTTGATCTTGGCTCTCCTTGGGAAATAACATCAATATGGTTATGTTGTTTTAATGAATTAAGTTCTTGTTGAACTTCTTGGTCAAAACTGTTGTTTTCATTAGGAGAATCGGTAGATGCCCTGTTATGGTTTCTGGTCTTTACCATGCTACCGTTTCAAGTGAGCACACAATTAAAACTTGGCACAACTATCTCTAACTGAGTCCCACCGGGCGTGCTAATATGTTTTCTAGTAAATTTCGTTAAGGTTTATTGTCAAACAAATGAATTAAAGAGATAAAATAAGAGGACTAGAATTAGATCCTGGGTTCAGCAGTTGACAGGTTTACAATACCAACCCATTTTTGCGTGTATTTGAAAAGGAAAATGATTTAAATCATAACTCAATTATGCAATCAACCGAATCAGAGACTCTGGATCAATGACTTAATTGAATTCGAAGTAAACGGGAGGCACTAACTACATGAACAAAACACAGGAATCAGACCCAGAAAGGGTTGAACATCATGATTCTCTCAAGCACTTCGCACTAATGGTTCTCTAAGGTCTAATAAAACGAACACAACTTAATAAATTCGCAGAAATCAATCCGGAGAAGGAAATAACATCACCAATCCCTTAAGGGTAGAAATTAATGAAGTAAAAAACAAGATGCAAAACGAAAGTTAAGGACAAGAGTGAGGCACTCAATTGTCAAAAGTACAATGCATCGAATTGAAAATAGTTTCGAAATACACGAGATTGGCTCATACATACATTGTTCACCACAATTGCCAAAGATCATGTGTAATCGGATGTGTTAGGCGTGATGGGTTACTGAATGTTATGAAATGCGCCCCTAGTACTACGTACAAACTGCTATTTATTGAGATTACAAGTAGTAACTACCTGGTTGCATGATGGGTACATGTCCACTTCAAAAATAAACTAAACTGAACATTATCAGATGATTAGTACCTGGTTGCATGTTTTTGGTCCGTATAAAATTTGAAAATTTTACTTTTAGTCCCTATAAAAAATTTCACTCACTTTTAGTCGTCGCATTTTCCCCGTCAATGATTTTAGTCCCTTAATTACTTTTTTGGACCTTTTAACAGGGATTTGTAAGCGCTATAAAAAGTCATGAGGGACTAAAAGCATCGACTGACAAAAATGTGAGGACTAAAATTGAGTGAAATTTTTTATAAGGACTAAAAAAAATTCGCAAATTTTATTGAGACCAAAAACATGTTTTACTTTAAAAAAAATCCATTCTTCATTATTGTTTTTGTTCAATGTCTTCCATTTTATAAATTGTATTTGATGTATATTTATAAGTGTTCTGTACCAGATCTCTGGATCTGTATCCGATCTTAGATACCAAGTCCGGTCCGAGATAGTTGGTAGGGGTTGGTCTTGATCAACCGAGCTCCGCTTCCGATCCGGCGCAAGTGGTACCTGCGAGGACACTCCGACGCTCAAGTCAGCTAGGGAACTGATTAGAGGTAAAGAGTAGGAAAGAGTGTGTACCTTAGACATTGCATTGAATGCTTATTTATAGGTTTTGGGATCCAATGGGAACCATTGGATCTAGGTCTTTAATCTCCACCATTGGTTGATGGATCTGCATTTGGTGTTGGGCCTTAGTGATAAAGGCCCAATCCGTAACAATCACTAATGAAAAAAAGGCATTTCATATCGATTAAAATTGACATTTCATATCGGTTCCTGAACCGATGCCGAAAACGGAGATCATAAAAAAGAGGGACATTTCATATCGGTTCCTGAACCGTTATGAAAAGTTGTTTTTATATCGGTTGCCCCTAGAACCGTTATGAAAAGTTAGTTTTTTTTTATCAAATATAAGCGTACATTTGACATCGGTTATATATGGGAACAGATATGAATAATGATTTTTAACATCGGTTTTCTATGGGAACTGATATGAAAAGTCTCTTTTTTTTTTAAAAAAAAAGTGAGGTTTCCAAGATCACTGTCCATGATTCTTTTAATGAGGTTTAAATTATTGTATCAATCAGCTCATGAGCATGTGATTCCTTCATTAAATTCACAACCAGAAACAAGTAAATCTGTAACAATAACAACAATCCAAAAGTGATATCAAATCATGCACCACTCCTCACATCAAGAAACAACTTATAAAAAATAATCATTCATACAAATAAGCTACTAACAGTAGAACTACATGTGCTGACCAACAAAGTTGAAATCTTTGAATTTGAACAGGATCAAATAACAGAAGAATTAATCACATCGTACATCATAGGGAATGCAACACATTAGCATGAAACTTAAAACTCATGACGACATTATAAGGAAAGAAAATTGAATCATGGACACATTCAAATGCTGAAATCAAGGCCTGGATACTGCCAGTACATTCAACAGCACGGTCCACACCTCCATTGGTCATTTTCAGCAATAACCTGCACACACACACACACACACCAAGATTCATATCTCAGTTTCCCTCATACACTAAAAGGACACAAACATTAGAGAGAATAAAAGTAGCTAACCTGTTGTACAGGTTTGTCATGATCTTTTGGGTTCACAAATTCAGTAACTCCAAATTTCTTTGCTGCCCAAAAACAAAAATACAATCAACAAGTTAATAGTCATTTAATTTATGTTGTGACTTTAATCTCAGAGAATTTCATGAAATAGGAAAGCATTTCTCTACCTAGTTCAAATCGGCTGGAAACTAAATCAACTCCAATGATTCTTGATGCACCAGAAATCCTTGCCCCTTCAGCAGCCTAAAATTTGGACCAAAGAGAAGAGCATTAGTTAATATAGCTCTTTTCAGTTTCTATAAAATCTACACAGACAAAGATATAAAATGGAAGTTGCTAAACACAGAAAGCTAAGGGTTGAATATAGCTCTTTTCAGTTTCAGTTTAGTAAACCAATTCTAAGGCTAAGGGTTGAATTGAATTGTTTCTTAATAGCACAGAAAGCACACTTAAGAGCATCGAGGTAGTATTAAATGAAAGAGAGAGTTCATACCAATTTAAGCACTATACTGTGAACAAGGCACGACTGAGATGGAGATCAGAAGCGCGCTTGGTGGATCCTGGGTAGATGAATGATGAAGAACTCCAGTTGCACTATTTTTGTTGTATAACATTCCCAGCAGCTTATAATGTTCACGTCCTTTCTTTTGAAACTGAGAAGCTTTATTATGTACCTAAAATAATATGCACATCATCAATATATTAAATTATTAACAAATATAATATTAACAAAACCTATAGAAATTAAAGCATACCTTGGTATAATTATTCCAAACTTCTTCACTTGCAGTTACAGTGTTGATTCACATAGCAATAACATATAATACTGAGAAATAGAAACACTTTGTTGGACCAAACTGATTCACAATGACAATAGCAATAGCTAAAGTTTTACTTTTACATTGGTTCTGTTATATGTTGAGATAGAATGCTAAAGTTTTACTTTTACATCTAGTTGGCATATATCATAAGCAAGCCGAAAATAACATGAGTACAGCTATGTTAAAGCAAACACCAATGTAATTGCATAAAACATAGGGTTAGTCAAGGAATCAGGATTATAATCTGTCTATATGAACAAGACATTATTTGACATTAATGTTAACTCCATTGTTCCTCATACCAGAACGTATACAAGGAACATCATTAAGAGCTCATCTCAGGGTCACAGTATCATTTTCCCAGCTATGTATAAAAACCATTGCCGTGAAGCTAATGCTCTAATAAGTAGTAACAAGTCAACAGTCCTTATCACCTCGGATAAATAATGAAATCAAAGATGTAAAGTGTAACCCGAGGTTTTCAATATTGACAACATAATGTCAACACAACTCATGCTGTGTATGTAAAGATGTCAACACAACTCAAAAGACAACATAATGTAAATATTGGTCAATGCTAGCACATGACAATAGGCTGGAGAGTCATTGATAAACATAATATACTATCTGATTTTGATTGTGGTATCTGTGCATTTTTTATTCAGCAAGGAGAAGAAAAAAAGTAGTGGAAGTGCTTCAGACCCCAAATCCCAAGCATTTTCAGCTATTAATTTGCTTGGGATTATAACTGTTCAATCTCTTTGGAGAAATACAAGTAATTATCAATATTGATTGTCCTGTGTAAAATAAGTTTGCTTCAGACCTTATTGCGATTGATGCATATGAAACTCTGGAGTCATGGATGGCTATGAAGAATTTGAACCCAAGGAAACTGATTCCTGCAATGATGCGATATTCAAGTGAAGCTCATGGTTCGGTCAAAAACCTTAGCAACGCCATTTGTCCACTGGATATCCGGTCCGTCCATAGTAAAATCCATCCAATCCATCCGTTACAAACAAAAAAATAATAATAGATTGGATTTGATCCATCCACTTGATTTGTGGATGGTTGTGATCCATCAATTAATTTTTTTAAATCCAATGGATTATCAATAAATAGAAGATCAAAATCCAATGGATAATTATTTTTTTGACTAAAATCAATTGGATAATTATAAAAAATACATTTTTACAAAAAACTATTTATAAAAACAATTTTCAGTTTTTTTTAAAAGGACTTTTCAATTTTAAAATTTTTTTCCAATTTTTTTTTTTAAAATTCAGAAAAAAAAATATATTATCTTTTTTTGACAATATATAATATTATATATTTTTAAAATTAATATATTATATATTATATATATATATTAATATATAATATTATAAATAGCACCACCATGACTGGCGGCCGGCCGCCGGAGAGCCGCCGTGACCGCCGCCGCATCACCACCGCCGACCACCGCCGGTCGCCGGAGCGCCGCCGCGTGGACCACCGTGGGTCGCTGGAGCTCCGCCGCCGGCCGCCGGAGCTCCGCATCATAAAAAAAAATTTTATTAAAAGATTTTTTTATTTTTTAAAGGTATTAGTGGATGGATTGGATATCCATCCATAAAAAAATTGTTAACGGATGAATTTGATGGACTTTTTTTGTCCATGGATGAATTGGATTGGATTTGTTTGATACAATCCTAATGGATATAAATTTTTTAATGGATTTCTCCAATCCATCCATTATTATCCATATTCATATCCTTCCAATCCATCCATTTTGACACCCCTACTCATGGCTATGAAGAATTTTGGCTAAATTATAGTTTTGGTCCCCCTATTTTCAAAAATTCAGACATTTGGTCCCCCTATTTTAAAACTCAGACATTTGGTCCCCCAATTTTAAAAAATCAAATACATTTAGTCCAAAGAGGGACCAAATGTCTTTGATTTTTTAAAATTGAGGGACCAAATGTCTTTGATTATTAGCCATAAAAAACTGAAAATTCCTCTTGGGACTAAATGTCTTTGATTTTTTAAAATTGGGGGACCAAATGTCTGAGTTTTAAAATAGGGGGACCAAATGTCTGAATTTTTGAAAATAGGGGGACCAAAACTATAATTTAGCCAAGAATTTTATATACAGAGAAGGTTAAGTGATTTATTTTATACGTCGATGTACTTATAATATGGTGACCATGAAGGTTAAGTGATTTATTCACAAATACATTCTTCCTACGGCTCAAATACATTCACAAAATAAACTTATACATACAAATACATTCACGGTAGATCTGTTAGGTGCTAAGATGGTTACTCCATGGATCTCGAATTCAGAACAACATGGATCTCAAAGTAAACGAAACAATGATGAGAAAAAATTAGCTAAAAGATTACCTGGAGAACGGTGAGAGGCAAGCGTAACAGCGATGAGGGTTTCTACCTTGGCATCAGCGATGGGTGAGAATGGCGCGGCGGTGACCGGTGAATGGCGTGGCGGCGAGCTAGGGTTTTCTGCGTTTTTACTTTTGTGTGTCTTCTCCCCTTCATTTCTGCGTGTCTTTGATGAGAGGGAGAGACGGTGGAAGAGATGCGAATGGTGAGAGGGAGAGACGGTGGAAGAGATGTGAATGGTGAGATGCTAAATTTTAGCGAATGGTGGAAGAGATGAGAGAGAGTACTGCGAATGAGAGTGAGAGGGAGCGAAGGGTGGAAGAGATGCGAACGAAAGCCTAATTTGTTTCGTTTCTATAACGGGTGGTTTTGTGACCCGTTATGGAAGCCTAAATTTTTGCACTTTCTATAACGGTAATGGAATGGAACCGATATGAAAGATGGTTTTTGCACTTTCTATAACGGTTCGTGTGACAGCCGATATAAAAATTATAATTTTAATTACGAAACTGCCACCGCCTCACTTTTAACATCAGGTCGTTTTCAACCGATATGAATGACTGTTATAAAATGCATTTTTTCCACTAGTGAATAAGATTGTACAAAGAAGTTAATGAACGTACTATTTCCAAAGTACATGGCTTGACTAATATATGACTGTGTTTGCTACAACTTCAAATTCTAGTACTAATCACCTTTGACTATCACACTTAACTAACAATATTGTGTGTTGTATAGATTGGGTGCTTGGTGCCAGCGAAGGGGTGCCTGAGGCATGATGCCTGGACTAGTGTCGTTCCTGCTTGGTGAAAAATTCTTTAAAGGAAACCTGAAATTGCATATATTTTGCTTAATTTACATAGCTTATTATATTTGGTTTAAGTATATTTTTATCCTTATAAAATTTGAGAATTTTGTTTCAAGTCTATTTAAAAACTTTCATTCTCTTTACCAATCCGATTCTTTACATAAAACCTAATATTAAAGACAATATCACATATCGCATTACCAAATCAATCCTTAGTCTAGGATATTGCGGTTTATTTGCATAAACATAACTCACATAAAGTCTAAGATTAGCCTAATCAAACCTTCCCTAAAATGGTTATTTGCATAAACATAACTCAGATAAAGTCTAAGATTAGTCTAGGATAATTCCAAACAATGAAAGATTCTCTTGTTCGTGCTTTTAGTGTTTTTCCTCTCCTGCAATTTTCTCTTTTGTCACCTCTTTCTTTTCCTTCTTTGTTTGTTAGTAGGTGACGACACATTTTTCATTTTAAGCTTTGGCCTTAGGTAAGCGTTTTGGAGTATTCTCTCTCCACACTTTCCCCTAAATTATGATACGGGTGTCATTGACAACCATTTTCTCTGCATGCAAAGCAACTTTATGCAGCTCTTTATTGTGTGATACTATTGGTCCTATTTCTTTCTTTTGTTTTTTGACGTCAGTTTCTCACAAGAAAATTTTGTTATTTTTATAAAATTATTACTATTTTTTTATTAAACCCTCAATTTTTTATTTTCCGTTACAAATTTTCTCTTTAT
The DNA here is from genome assembly GCA_039519185.1 of Astragalus membranaceus. Classification (NCBI taxonomy): domain Eukaryota; kingdom Viridiplantae; phylum Streptophyta; class Magnoliopsida; order Fabales; family Fabaceae; genus Astragalus; species Astragalus membranaceus. Next base: position 52,303,480 of record CM076852.1, read on the forward strand.
GATAAATAAATATAATTTAAAAACAAGTAATTAATTTATAATCTTAATTAACTAACAAAATGACAAATATAAAGGAATAAATTTATTTCTAGAACTCAAAAAGTTAAAAATGAATATTAAAATTATCTTATGTTTACTAAGACGGGAAGAACTTTGTACCGTTAATTCAAGAAAGATGACTTATGAAAATAATTAGGAAAAAGATTAATGAAAATTAAAATATGTTGTCTCAACTTCGTCTCGTTATCGAGATTCGCAAGAGCCAGGTATAGATAAAAAATCAACTATATATATTTATTGTAACAAAATATAAATAAATTTGGGTTATTTTAGTTGTAAGCTAAATATAAGTAATACGAATCTTTAGTTGTGAATATTTTAAGATTGAAAATAAAAAGTTAGAGACTTTTTATACAATTAAATTAGTGGATAGGTTATTTACTAGGTAATTAAAACTTAACTTTTGAATGATATTAAAAATAATAAATATGAATAACTACTTTATCTTAATATACGAATCTAAGCAATTTATTTTCCTTAAAGAAAGCTACCGCTTTTATTAAAAAAAAAAGAAAGAAATGTAACCAAAAAAAGAAAAGAAACCTAGAGCAGTAAGCAACCCCACTCCGTCATATATATTTCTCTCTACACTCAAAATCACAACAGTTATCAACCACCATGGATTTATCTCAAAATTCCCAAACCACTATTGCAATCTGCTTCCTTTCAACAATCTTTCTCTCCATTTTTTTACTTCACCGATCCAAATCAACCAAAAAAAGAGAACCCCCAATGGTTGCTGGAGCATGGCCAATACTAGGCCACCTTCCTCTACTAAGCAAATCTGAAGCAAAAGCAACTCATCATTTCTTTGGTACCATGGCAAACAAATATGGACCAATTTTCACAATCAAATTCGGTTCAGCAAAAGCAATTATCATCAACAATCATGAAATAGCTAAAGAATGTTACACAGCAAACGACATCATCGTATCTTATCGTCCAAACCTCGTAGCTTTGGAACACATGACATATAATCATGCAATGCTTGGTTTTGCTCCCTACGGTTCTTATTGGCGTGAAATGCGTAAAATTGTAACCGTAGGATTTCTATCAAATCACCGAATAGATTTACTTACAAACGTTCGTGTCTCCGAGGTTGTTACCTCGGTTAAAGAGCTATATAATTGTTGGAAAAGTGGAAAAGACCAAAATGGGTATTTGTTAGTGGAATTGAAAAAGTGGTTTCATGAATTGGCTTTTAATACAGCACTTAGAATGGTTGCTGGGAAGAGATATTTTGGGGAAAGTGATGTTGATGAAATTCAAGCTCAAAGGTGTTTGAATGCTTTGAGGGAATATATGCGTTTGATTAGTGTTTTTACTGTTGCTGATGCTGTTCCTTTTTTGAGGTGGTTTGATTTTGGTGGACATGAGAAGGTTATGAAAGAGAATTTTAAGGAATTGGATTGTGTTGTTATGGAGTGGTTGGAAGAACACAAAAGGAAAAGGGCTTTGGATGAGGAGGTGAAAGGTGATGAAGATTTTATGGATGTTATGCTTTCGACTATTGATGGAACAACCATTCATGGGTTTGATTCAGATACTATCACCAAAGCCACATCAATGGTATGTTCATACAATATTTGATTGCAGTATAATTTCTTAGATCTAATAGTAAAATTAGTTAAAATTCTTGAAAATCGTAGTTAATCGTGTTCAAGTTCGTTGTTAATGAATATCTGGTATATCTCTTCTTCCATCTTGATGTTTTATGCCTAAAGGAGAATTTTGCAGCAAAAGGTTTTAGTAAGACTTCATATCTCTTCTTTTTGCTAAAAAAACTATTTATTTGAATAGCGTTAATCATCGATTTTATTGTCAGTTTTGTGTGTCATAATGTGACCACAATATAATTTTGTAGAATAAATTCGTATTCAAAATTGGTCTTGACAAAAAATGCAATGACCGATTTGATCTCTGAAAAAGGACCAACATCGAGGAGTACAAACTACAAAAACTATCTAATGTGGTCAAATTTAATCCTTCATAAGGATAAGAACAACAAATTCCTATAAATTATCTTAAAAATGATTGATTTAACCAATATTTGAGATTGTTGAACTAAATCGGCACTTCTAATTTCTCGAAATTGGGTTGTGTTTTTTATTGAAACGAATCTGAGTATTCACTCTAATTTGTACCCCCACCAGTTCTTATTATAAGAAAATTTTGTAGTTTTAAGTTCGTTGAATAACTGATGTATATGGCCTACAATAATAGCCAGATACCCCAGTTATTCAGTGAACCTAAAACTGTAAAATTTTCTTATAATAGGAACCAGAGGGAGTATTGTATATTCCTTTGTAATATTTTAATTGTTTGTGCTTTCAAGATTTGTTTGTTTTAAATGGTAAACCTTATAAAGTTAATAGGGAGCGGAGGAAGTATCGTATATTCCTTGTCATGTGATTGCATCAACAAATGAAATTTTTGTTGCACTTAAAAAGCTTCTTTTTGCTTGGTGCCTACATTATAATTAATGCATGATTTATTATGTTATTTTAAACATGTATACCATTATTATCTAATGTTTTCCTATTGTACAATAAGAATTGTTAAATAGTTTTTACTCCATTACAGGCATTGGTTTTAGGAGCAACTGACACAAGCAGTGTTACTCATATATGGGCAATATGTTTACTATTGAACAATCCTCACACACTAGACAAAGTGAAGGAAGAAATTGATCTCTATATTGGCAAAGAGAAATCATATATAACTGAATCAGATGTTAACAAATTGATATACCTTCAAGCAGTTGTTAAAGAGACACTAAGGCTATATCCAGCATCACCTCTTTCCGGAGTTCGCGAATTCAAAGAAGACTGTGAAATTGGTGGCTATCATGTGAACAAGGGAACTCGATTATTCACGAATTTGTGGAAGATTCAAACAGACCCTAGTGTTTGGCCAGATCCATTGGAGTTCAAGCCAGAGAGGTTTCTCACTACTCAGAAAGATGTTGATGTTAAGGGTCATCATTTCGAGTATTTACCATTTGGAAGTGGAAGAAGGATTTGTCCTGGAATATCGTTTGGGCTTAGAACTGCTTATTTGACTCTTGCAAATTTTTTGCACTCTTTTGAAGTCTCAAAAATATCAAGTGACCCTGTTGATATGACTGCAGTTGTTGAAACAACCAACATCAAGGTTACTCCACTTGAGGTTCTCATCAAACCTCGTTTGTCTCCTAATCAATATGAAACCATGTGATATATGCAAAATCTTACATGTTTCTCCTAACCTATTTTGTATCATTTGGTAAACAAATTTGGACTCCCTATATTATTCGTGTTATAAATTTGGTCTCTGTTTTATATGATATTTTAGGAACTTAATTAAATAGTTGTGGATCAAATTAGCCCTTTTTGCATGATTTTTAAGATATTTTAATCCTTATTAGTGATTAATTTGACCAATGAATTTATTCCTATAAAATTAAATTGGTACTTTTCATTTTTCATAGACCAAATTGGTCTCCATATTTTTTATCAAAGGCCAACTTAGATTTTTACTTCATACAAAATTTCGATTATTTCTATTAAGGCTAAAATACCGTTTTAGTCCTTTATCTTTCACATTTTTCTCGTTTACGTCCTTTACCTTTTAAAAGGTTCATTTACGTCCTTTATCTTTCACTTTTTTCTCGTTTACGTTCTTTACCTTTTAAAAGGTTCATTTACGTCCTTTATCTTTTCAAAATGGTTTAAATTGATCATTCCGTTAAGTGAAAGTTAAATAGGTCTTGCGTGAACAGTGACATGGATAAATTGGCCACTTAAGCAGGTGACTGTGCTATTAGACCATTGTAGGTTTTTCGTTTTCGTCCTTTATTTTTTTTAAATATTCGTTTACGTCCTTTATCTTTTTCAAAATACTCGTTGTAACATCCTAGATTTTAGCTGACAATAAAATCCAGGACGTTACCTTTTAGATCATTCTGAGTACGCATTTATAAATTGGATTAACATAAACAACCTTAAATGACTCAAAATGATAGGATTTTTAATTCATAATAAAACTTGGTTCAACATAAGTCAACCCTTCTTGTTCCAAAATTACCTATCAGAGTCGACACTAACATAATCCATAATACAAATGCATAAATACTTAAACTTAATACAACCGAGATCATGTATTAAATATAGACAGTCACAAAAGGTTTCTAAAACTTGAGGATAGCACAAAACATAAGACAACTTTAAGCTTGCAAATCCATCACTAATAGGATTCCTTCACCGAGCCTTACTTTCCTTCCTTCATTTGCTTATCTTAAAAACAACAAATATGAGGAGTGAGATTACATAATCTCAGTGAGTCCTTTCGAGACTCCTTACCAATACACTTCGAATATCTTTTACTGTTTTACCTATGATGCATCCCCCTAATGAAATAGGCATACATAATATAAAAGCTATCACGTACACGGTGGGGAATCCGTCTTCTATAGGTAAATAGAAGCCTCTAACTAAACCTCTTGGGTCTTGAGATAGTTCATGACAACACCCCAAGTACATGTTACTTTCAATTGGTGGAGTAAATCACATTAAAAGAAGAGACAAAAGGATTAGCAACATACTAAAGACAGTTAATGATTTGCAAACAAAAGACAGTTAATTGAAAGAATTGGTAGACGACTGTGAAAACATGACAAAACAATTCATAGTTTTCATTTTCTTGTAAGTTCCAATGAATTAACAAGCAAACCATCCAAATTTTCAAATGTGAGAATATTAGTATGCATCTAATATACATGGCATAGTGACGTGAGCCCACATGCATGGCTAGCCTACTCATGAGAGCTTGGATGGAAGTCACAAATGTGGATACCTTGTATTGCAGGTAAACTAATAGTGCAGGATATGTTTTGATGATGAAAAAGACAAAGGTAAAGTTGATAGCCAAAGTTGATACAAGTGACTAAACATCAAAGTCACAATCCAAGTCAAACAAGCTCAAGAATTGAAGATTCAAGTTTAAGGGTAGTCCTTAAATATAAGGGTAGTCCTTAGGGTTTCGGTGTGTCTTAGGAAAAAGTGTAAGCTCTTTCAAAGGTCAGCTCGTATCTCAAAGTCTCACACACTCACAAAGTTTTTTAAAGATGCATGCATGCATACTTACGTAAATATTCTTATCACCTTTAAAATCATAAAATCGATTTCCTCATGCATAAACATATATCAAAATCGATTTTCAGGTAAAACAGAAAAGGAAGAATCGATTGTCAGGTCATGTATTTTCAGTACATAAATTATAACACCCCGGTATTTTTTATCGAGTAAAAATACCCAAGTATACCAAACCTAAATCATCAGAGATATATTTCCTGTTTAAATACTGAACATCACTATAAAATTTTCACTGGATAACCACAGAACAGTCTTAAACATAAATAAGACCATAAACCATCAGTGAAATACAGTGTTCAATATCAAACAAGAAAGCGGAAATAAATACATAACATTAATACATAGAGTTGTAGTACAAAGACAACAAAAGGAAATATAAACTTAAGCGTAACGCTAAGTCTTCAGCCACCATCCGAGTACCACCTACTCGTGCCTCTTGGATTTCCGCTGTCCCTGTTTCTCTGTAAAACAACAACATATAAACAATGAGATACAATCTCAGTGAGTTCTACCGAGACCCCTATCTACACTCTCGGTTCAATTATGAATTCTTTTTAACTTACACGACACCGCCTGCGCGAACGCTAAAACCCGGTGAACGTGTTATAATCCAGTACGATACCGACTGCGCGAACGCTAACCCCGGTATATCGCACAACAAACTTTTAACATGACACCGCCTGCGCGAACGCTAAACTCCGGTGTACATGTTATGACTCAGTACGACACCGACTGCGCGAACGCTAACCCCGGTGTATCGCACAACAACTTTTTGACATAACACCGCCTGCGCGAACGCTGAAACCCGGTGAACCCCCTTACCAATAGTACTTTCCCTAATGGCACAGGGCCTAGGATAAGGGATCATGACTGCCCCGCCTAGTATGTCAATATGGGTCGTCACCCAAACTCGATATAATATATATATCTACCATCATATATAACCACCCACGCTGGGCTGACTCCTATAATCGATATAATTTATATATCGTGAATTATTATCCGGTTTAGACGAATGAATAATAATCATTCCGCGTCAATGGTACAACCCCACATAGAACTTATAATTCATTTTATTATCAATAAAACATATCCGCACACGTGTACTATTGTTCGGCTTTTCGAAACAATTTCAACTTCAAAAGTATTTTATAAAACCCTTTTGAAACATACCCAAAATCATGGCATTAGAAGCCCAATATCATTATAGAAGGGTTAGGAAAGGATTGGGAGAGGATTGGAATCGAAACGGAATCATTTTGGGCACTTTGAAAATTTTGGACAGAACAGGGCGCACGGGTCGTGCCCCTGGACGCACGGGTCGTGCTCATTTGACAGCATTGCAAAAATGGCCTGTTTTATGAAAAATTGCTTTCCGATTGATCCCGATACTCGTTCCGCTCAATTCCGATTCTTGTTCCGATCGAAAACAGACCAAACAACCAACAAAATAGACCCAACTAGAACCACACAATCAATCAACCCAATCAAAAACTCAATCAAAACGGATTTTATCAAAAACGACATATTTTCCAATTAACGGTTTTTAAGTCAAAATCTTTCGAAATCAAATCACCAAAAATTCCATTTCAACGCAACACAACTCGAGACTCGCTCCGATCGATTCCTAACACGAAACAGACAATATCCAGAAATATTCCAGTCCAGCGAAAGCGATAAAACATTAAATCAATTAATTCGAAAAACAAAATCCTAAACGTGAGTAGAACTCACCTTTGACGCGTGATCCACGATCGAGCCGAAATCACCGAGTAGCCACACGAACATTCCCCGCTCCGGCGACACCCAATCCGCTTCCAAAGCTTCCCATTCGATCACGAAACCACTTTTGACCGGAATGCCGAATTCCTCGAAATCCTCCATGGACACTATTCATCATCTTCTTCAACCTCGAACCACTATTCACCAAAAACCCCAATCTTGATTTTCAACCCCAAATTACCCAATCGATCTTCAATACTCGAGTAATCCACCTTGTGCTCGCTCCTAAACATCATCCTTAGCTTTCCCTTGAGTTACAACCATCAAAACTCCAATTTTCTCCTCAAATTCGAAAATGGCAAAGTGAGGGAGAGTGAGTTGATGATAAAGATCTTGGTACCAAATTGAAGAGGAAGTAACGCTGAGCATTTTTCGTGTTGGAAGGAAGTCGTTTCGTTGAGCGGAAGTGCCCCCTTTTTCCCCTTCTTCTTCCTCCCCCTTTCTTTCTCTTTTCTCTCCTTTCCTTCTCTGTTTCTCCCTGTGTCTCGTGCTTCCTTTCTTCTTTCTTTCTTTCCTTTTAATTAATTCTTTTCTTCTCCTCTCACATGCACACACGTATACACATATATAATTATTTATTATATAAGTTGTAACGCGGTCAAATTACCATATCGATCGAAATCTCCTATTTCGATTCCAAAACTTCCTTGGTCCGTATTATCCGGTTAACGATCCGATGACAACAAATAAATAATTTTAGCACTCGATAAATTTACCAGTTAAGTACTAAATTGGTTTAATTGGTTTAACACCCAAATAATTCCATTAATTATTTTGAGGATGTTACATAAATCGATTTCTGAGTCAAACAATTTTAAGGGAAGAATCGATTCCCACACTTTTGCACTTAACTGATAATCGATTCCCACATGTCTCAGGCAAGCTGAGAATCGATTCATACATATTTTCACTAAGTTTAGAATCGATTCCTAGCTCTCCATGGTACTCAAGAATCGATTGTCCCTATTTTTCAAACAAAGATAAATCGATTCCTCACTTAAATAAATCGATTCCTAGATCAAATGCATTCAACAAAGAATCGATTCCTACACTATTTTTAACGTAAACTTGATTTCCTCATAGCCTATAAATAGGCAGTGCTTCACGTTCATTTTTACAGAACAACCCATTTTCACGAATCAGAAACTTTTGAGAAAACTCTTCACGCTTTTACTTTTGCTCGTCACGCACCGTTGGTCCGTCTGAGCTGATCTGTTGCTAAGAGTTAGTTGGGGTTGCATTCTTCAAGTTGTATAATCTGCCTACATTAGAGGTATTTCTGTCTTTAAGTTTGTTATTGTTTAATCGTTGTGTTTTGTACTAGGGAGTGGGGTATCTCTCTAGGGTAGCTGCATGTACTAGGAAGTGGGGTATCTTTCTAGGGCAGTTGATTGTAACAGGGGTGGGGTATCTCTTGTTATTGTTATATTAGATTTGAGGGCTCTCCATAGGTGGGGTATCCTAGGAGGAGAGTGCCTGAGTCTGTAAAGGTTTTCCAAGGCACATGTAAGCCTTGTTGTTTTGGTTAGTGGAAAATCTCACAAGGGTGTGAGGACTGGACGTAGGTCACTAGGATGTGACCGAACCAGGATAAATCTCTGCGTGCTTTACTGCTTTCCTGCTTTACTGTTATACCGCTTTACTGCTTTATATTCTAATTCCTTCGCTTCCACTTAACCTGCGCAGGAAATTAATCTAAGTCATTGAAAAGGGGAAAAACGTTTTCGAAAGATCTGAAAAGTTTTTAAATCTCAATTCACCCCCCCTCTTGAGACTGAAGCCACTTGGTAACATGTGGTATCAAAGCTAGACTCTTGTATAAAGGGCCTAGCAGCTTCAAGAGAAATGGCTTCGGGTTGGTCTACGCAAGAGGGTGCTTCTCTTACCCGTCCTCCGGGATTCAACGGGAAAGATTATGCATATTGGAAAGAAAGAATGAGAATTTTTATTGAAGGGGTAGACTTAGATGTTTGGGATGCTGTGGAAAAAGGACCCTATGTCCCCACGCACATAGTAGACGGTATTCTTACAATTAAAAGTAGAAATGAATGGTCTGATGATGAGAAAAGAAAAGTGCAACATAATTTACGTGCCAAAAATATTATTACTTCTGCTTTAAGTCCTGATGAATTTTTTCGAGTTTCAAACTGTAAATCTGCCCAAGAAATGTGGGATAATCTCCAAGTTACTCATGAGGGTACAAATGAAGTGAAAAGGGCAAGAACAAATACTCTTATCAGAGAGTACGAACTATTTAGAATGAATACAGGTGAAACAATACCAGAAATGCAGAAAAGGTTCACTCACATAGTGAATCAGTTAAGCTTGTTGGGAAAGTCATTTCCTGCAGAGGATCTAATCAACAAAGTTCTGAGATGTCTGAATAGAGAATGGCAACCCAAGGTTACTGCTATAGCTGAATCAAGAAATTTAGCTACTATGACTCTGGCTACACTGTTCGGTAAACTTCAAGAGCATGAACTAGAACTCACCCGTCTAGCTGAGTACGAAAATACAGATAAGAAAAAGAAAAGCTTGGCTCTAAAAGCATCTAGTTCTAGTCGATTTGATGATAGTGACAACTCAGATGATGAAATTGATGAAAGTGAAGAGAATATGGCTCTTATGGTTCAGAAGTTCAAAAGGTTCATGAAAGGCAACAACTATCCAAGGAAGAACTTCAAAACAAAAAAGTTCTCTAGCAAAGAAAGCTCATCCGGTCCTCCTACGTGCTATGAATGCGGGAAACCCGGGCACATGAAAATGGAATGTCCTAATCTACAGAAAAAGGACTCCAAATTTGAAAAGAAGGCATTCAGGGATAACCAAGGAAGAAAAGCCTACATCGCATGGGAAGACAACTGCATGGAATCATCAGATGAATCAGAAGATGAAGAAGCTCAAGTTGCATTAATGGCTGATCATGAAAGCGAGAATGAAAACGAGGTAATGTCTAACCCTGACTCTTTACAAAATGCATATGATGATTTATATGAAGCTTTCACTGAATTGCATGATGATTCTATGAAATTAGCTAAGGCATTAAGTAAAGCAAGAAAGTTATTAATCATCTTCAAAATGAAGTAATTGCATTAACTAAAGAAAGGCTAGAACTTAGAAAGGAAAACTACAGCCTAGGTTACCTTAAAGGAAATTATGTCTGTGACAAATGTACTGAGTTTGAAAAGAAAGTCCATGAACTAGAATGGACAGTAGGAAAACTATCCAGCTTACAACAGGCACATCCTACACATCCTAGAAACAACTACACTAAAAGGCATATGCATCATAAATCAAGACCATGCATCAGTTGTAGTTATTGTGGTAAAAATGGACATACAGCTTCTGTTTGCAGGACAAGAGGAAGACAAAATGTGAAGAAAGTATGGGTTCCCAAAGGGACCATACTAAGTACTAACCCACAAGGACCCAAAGAAATTTGGGTACCTAGAACCCTTGTTTAAATCATTGCAGGTATGCTTCAAGGTATGGGGGACAGATTGGTACCTTGAAAGCAGAATCACAAAAGCTCATGACTGGGAAGAAACAGATCCTTAAACACTCCACCCCAGGTTAAGCAGTCATGTGACTTATGTAACAGCCCAAAAATATTAGGTTGTTTATTTAATTAATTCAATGGGGTTTAGGTGGTAGAATTTAATTAATAAAATAGGATTTGGGTGATATGAATAATAATGGGTGGTTTAATTAGTAGAAGATATAATTGAGGAGGTATTTATTCAGTGGAGGGGTTCACTTAGTTAATTAGGAGGTGCTACCATTAAACTATCAAATTGGGTTAAGTGATGAGGGAAAACCCATGGATCATGGATCCATGACATAGGCATGTTACATGAAGCCAACCTAGGGTTTTAGAGTAGGCATTCACGTAGCTTAGGAGAAATTAGAAAGAGGGAGGCAAGCTTGAGAGAGAGAGGCGAAACTTCAAGAAGAGGGAAGAGAGAGGGTTCGTGTGGCTCAAGGAGAAGAGAAGAGGAACTTGTTGGTGTCTAAGAAGGAGGAGAGCTACGAATTTCATTGGTGCTTGGTCAAAGAGGTTTACTGCTCATCTAACTAAGAGTTAAGGGGGGATTCTCTAACCTAATGGGCTTACATGATGGGTACTATGTGGGGATAGATCTATGATGTTTCTTGCATGTTTGATGTTTGTTTAAAGTGGCTGAATATATATTGATGGTGTTAAATAATGTGTTGTTATGTTATTGAATCTTGAAAATTAATTAGACCCTTGCTATGTATATGATGTTCATGGATCTTGATTTGGATTGTTGAAATTGATTCTTGGGTGGGTCTTGAATACGTGTGGCTGGAAATAATTGGTGATTTATTGGTTTCTAGAATTCTTGTGGATTACATATAAAATTGGTGTATTTTGGTGTTTTCGGTTACTGTAGCAGAATTGGTGTATTTTGGTGTTTTCGGTTACTGTAGCAGAATTGGTGTATTTTGGTGTTTTCGGTTACTGTAGCAGAATTGGTGTATTTTGGTGTTTTCGGTTACTGTAGCAGAATTGGTGTATTTTGGTGTTTTCGGTTACTGTAGCCATTTCAGAGTTGTTTCAGAGACGTCCTGAATTGTTTCAGAGATGTCCTGAATTGTTTCAGAGACATCCTGAATTTCTTTCGAAAACTGTTTTTAGCATATCTTTTGACTCGGGAGTCCGATCGGGACGTTCCGAGATGTTTTGGAAAGCTTATTCAGAGGCCCATCTGAATATTCTATTTTTGGGCAGAAAGTATTATTTTTCTGGAAATTTACTGAGGTTTGAGTGAACTAGTGTGTGTTGTCATTTTGGGAAACTTTGTCGTGTCTCCGGCATTTTGGTGAAATTGCCCTTTTGAAAAAGTGATGTCCTTGGTACTGTCTTGATGTGTTGACGCCCCTGGTGTCGTCGGGTGTCTCTGGTGGTTTTCGGTACTCCCGGTATTTAGTGATTGATGTCCCGGTGTTCGGGTGTCGGGGTTGTTTTTGAAGTCATTAAAGGTGGTTGTTTTTGGTGTCGTTAAAGGAGGTGGTCCTCCCGAATCATAAATGGGTGGTTGTCTTAGGTTTTGCATTTAAAGGAGGTTGTCGAGTGATAGGAGGTTGTACTTACAATTTAAAGGAGGTTGAGGCTTCGGCCTAGAGTAATGGGAGGTTGTGCTCGTACGAGGTTGTTAGTATTATTTGATGTCGATATGATGTTTAAGGCGGTTGTTGCTGGTTGTGTTTTGGTGCATTAGCATGGTGTTGCATGCACTTCATTTGCATGATGTTTTAAGGAGGTTGGGCTTCGACCCAATTTAAAGGAGGTTGGGGCTTCGGCCCATGTTTAAGGAGGTTGGGGCTTCGGCCCATGTTTTAAGGAGGTTGATTTTGGTACCACATGCATTATGCCTACTGGTGGGGCAACACTCATGCATTGCATAACATGTGTGATGATCTCGGCGACTGTGCCTTGGTGATGTTTGTGATGATGAAATGACTGTTTTGCCCCTAATGTTGTAATGATGTCTGTGATTAATGTGGTAGTCATAGGGCTATATCCTAATATATTCTCTATAATTTATTCCTATTATGTGTGAGATATCTCACCCCCTTTCTGTGGTATGTTTACAGGTGAGTTCGAGTGAAGGCATATTACCTTCACGTAGTCGGGTCGGTGTCTGCTCTGATATGTAGCACTCGGGGTTGGACAATAGAGTCATTTGTGGCCATTTGATTAGTTTGCTAGGATGTTATGGTTGTTAAATGTTTTTATTGATTTATTTATTGTTATTGGTTTTTGGATGAAATGTGACACTCCTTTTGGTGTGATAAAAGAAAAAGATTTTTTTTTTGCGTACTCTGATTTTTCGCCAAATAAACAAAGGGGTAGAAAAAGGGGTGTTACAACTTACATCAAAAATAAAACTGAGAAAAGAATCCTCAGTAAAGGTTAGTCCGCTTTTATAAAACTATCAATTTAACATAAAAAGTGGTCTATACTGTGCGAAATTTTGTTTTCATATCCTTTTCATATTTTAAAAAATAAAGGAACCACCATCTTAGAACTCATGACTCAAATATGTGCATACATGATTAAAGTTAGTGAGTCTTTTAACGGCCAGTCAAAATTATTTTTGAACCATTGCAAAAGAAACAATTTACTCTATTTTCATAAGTTTCATAGAGCTTTCTTTTTGGGCATTATTCCATGACATAAATCGATTTTCAAGTCTCTCCCATGGCCTATCATTTAGCTTAAAATCGATTATATAGGATCTCTCAATCGATCTTGATCTTGTAAAATCTCCAACAAATCAATCCCTTCCTAAAACTTAGGAAAACTAGCGCAAATCACTTAACCTCTCCAACAAGAAAAGCGCATAATCCTCCTATGTTATCTTATCATATCCAAACCAATTTTTTAGGGCGCATAAACCATCCAAAAATAAAATCACGCCTTCCCTTAGAGCAACTCATAGCAAAATTCGCAACTCTCCAAAAATTCCCAATGTCTCCAAAAACCAAGAACCTCTGTGTCAAAAGGAAAAGGGTACATGATGGTGAAAGCTCCTTCCACTCTAGATATTTCACCAGTTCTGAACAAGCTGACCTCTACTGCAAAAACTTCTCTCTTAGAGAATTAGGAACCACCTTTGCTCTGGACTTACCCTGGTTTCAAAGTCAAAAGGGATTTGAATTTATTGACTGGTTAGAGTACCATAAACTGCTAGACTTTGCAACTGAAACAGGTCCAGTCGCTCCAGACATGGTTAGAGCCTTCTACACCACACTTAGCTACAATGATACAACTGAAACGCTATCAGCTGAACTAAAAGGAACCAAAATCCACCTCACCCTAGCTCAGTTCAGTAATCTCACCAGCTTACCCTGTGATGGTGAGAAATTGATTCATATGAACCCTCCGGAATCTTGGCCCGAATTCGACCTAGGAGATACTTGTGTATCCATATGCCACGCTCTGGCTAAAGTTGGAAAGCGGCCTATCCTAGCAAAATCCCTCACTACCCAAAACCGGCTTCTCCACTACACCATCGCCCGAACAATCGTTCCCAAAACCTCAAACATCGCTCAAGTAACCCAGGATGAAATTATCCTACTTTGGGGAATCAAACACCAGAAGAACATAAACTGGGCACATCTGATTGTGAGCCACATGGTCAAACATACAAAGTCAAGTGACAAACCTCTTCCATACTGCGTTCTCATTACAAAAATCCTCCAACATTTCAACATTCCATTCTTAGGGGAGAAAATCATAAAAGGGAAAGCAGCCTACCACATGATAAACACCTCCACCTTAAACCAGATGCAATTCATCCAATCTGGAGATACATGGCATCACTCCTCCATAGGCATAGCATCCTCCCAAGAATATGATCCAAACAAGCCACCTGGTCCAAACATAAACTCCACCATACACGAGGATGGTCAAGCAGAACCAAACCAAACTGCTGCTGCTGCAGCCCCATCCACAGCCCTCAATCACTTCTTGTCCGCACTCAACATCTTTCAAGAAGAACAGCGCGAAATGCAGGAAGAATTGAAACAAGAAATCATCCTTTCTAGAGAGACCCACAGTCGCGAAATTACTGCTTTAAACAATCGGCTATCAGAATTTGAGGCTCGTAACAATTCCTTTTCATATTGGATGCAAACTCCTTAGATAAAATTAGGAATCAGCATTTTATGTCCTGTCAGTATTTTATGCAGTGTGCCCTATTGGCATCACCCTTTTCTTATAAGCCTATGACTATTAGCTCTTTTGTTGGTTACCAAATTGTCTTAATGCAATGATTAAATTATTTCTAAATTAAAATGACTGTGCTGTTAGATTCACAATTTTTTATTACATGTTGCCCTCTTTGATCATGACAAAAAGGGGGAGAAGAATAGTGTTTTTATATTCAGCATGCATTTACATTCACTTGCATACAGTCAATAAAACAGGGGGAGCATCATGATAGGGGGAGTATCTTATATTATCTGTTTGAACTAACCTCCACCTTGAAGATGAGTTAGTGTTTTGTCATCATCAAAAAGGGGGAGAATGTGGATACCTTGTATTGCAGGTAAACTAATAGTGCAGGATATGTTTTGATGATGAAAAAGACAAAGGTAAAGTTGATAGCCAAAGTTGATAAAAGTGACTAAACATCAAAGTCACAATCCAAGTCAAACAAGCTCAAGAATTGAAGATTCAAGTTTAAGGGTAGTCCTTAAATATAAGGGTAGTCCTTAGGGTTTGGGTGTGTCTTAGGAAAAAGTGTAAGCTCTTTCAAAGGTCAGCTCGTATCTCAAAGTCTCACACACTCACAAAGTTTTTTAAAGATGCATGCATACTTACGTAAATATTCTTATCACCTTTAAAATCATAAAATCGATTTCCTCATGCATAAACATATATCAAAATCGATTTTCAGGTAAAACAGAAAAGGAAGAATCGATTGTCAGGTCATGTATTTTCAGTACATAAGTCGATTTCTGAGTCAAACAATTTTAAGAGAAGAATCGATTCCCACTCTTTTGCACTTAACTGAGAATCGATTCCCACATGTCTCAGGCAAGCTGAGAATCGATTCATACATATTTTCACTAAGTTTAGAATCGATTCCTAGCTCTCCATGGTACTCAAGAATCGATTGTCCCTATTTTTCAAACAAAGATAAATCGATTCCTCACTTAAATAAATCGATTCCTAGATCAAATGCATTCAACAAAGAATCGATTCCTACACTATTTTTAACGTAAACTTGATTTCCTCATAGCCTATAAATAGGCAGTGCTTCACGTTCATTTTTACAGAACAACCCATTTTCACGAATCAGAAACTTTTGAGAAAACTCTTCACGCTTTTACTTTTGCTCATCACGCACCATTGGTCCGTCTGAGCTGATCTGTTGCTAAGAGTTAGTTGGGGTTGCATTCTTCAAGTTGTATAATCTGCCTACATTAGAGGTATTTCTGTCTTTAAGTTTGTTATTGTTTAATCGTTGTGTTTTGTACTAGGGAGTGGGGTATCTCTCTAGGGTAGCTGCATGTACTAGGAAGTGGGGTATCTTTCTAGGGCAGTTGATTGTAACAGGGGTGGGGTATCTCTTGTTATTGTTATATTAGATTTGAGGGCTCTCCATAGGTGGGGTATCCTAGGAGGAGAGTGCCTGAGTCTGTAAAGGTTTTCCAAGGCACCTGTAAGCCTTGTTGTTTTGGTTAGTGGAAAATCTCACAAGGGTGTGAGGACTGGACGTAGGTCACTAGGAGGTGACCGAACCAGGATAAATCTCTGCGTGCTTTACTGCTTTCCTGCTTTACTGTTATACCGCTTTACTGCTTTATATTCTAATTCCTTCGCTTCCACTTAACCTGCGCGGGAAATTAATCTAAGTCATTGAAAAGGGGAAAAACGTTTTCGAAAGATCTGAAAAGTTTTTAAATCTCAATTCACCCCCCCTCTTGAGACTGAAGCCACTTGGTAACAACAAATATCAAGACTTGTAATTACCAAGGTTACTTTGGGAAATTCCTAGACATCCCAAACTCTTGGGTTTTCTATTTCCTTGTAATAGTTTTCAATAAATGTAGGGTTTAAATTCTAGTGTAATGTGGTTTTGATTTGAGACTTGTTGGCAATAGAATAGGTTAAGGTCTTTAGTTACTTTGATGTGGCCATGGGCCTTGTTTTCCTATCTCTAAGTGGATTGTATGTTGGGCTTAGGATCCATTAGACCAAACATATAAATACTATTCCACTCCTTGTAATTGGGAGACTTGGAGGAAATAAAATTTTGATTTTTGAGAGCATAGTTTTCTCTCCCTTGGTTCTTGGAATGGAACCTTGAGCACCTACCTTTGAGGCTTGGAGAAGCTCAAAGCGGCGTGTGGTCTTCATCTTCTTCCCAAGGAAGAAGTGGCGGAGATCATTCTCCACTTCATCTCTATTCTTTCCACATTTGATTCTTTCTTCCTTTTTGTGTTCTTCAAGTAAGTGTCATCAGCTAATCTTGAAATTGTGTTCTTGTTCATCATCATTACTTAGAGATTCATATAGATTTGTAATTTTCTAGATCCTAAATTTAGTGATGGATGTGTGGATTCACATCAAGTGGTATTCAGAGCTACATGAATCTTACAAATTTTGAATCTCAATTCAGTTTTGGTGCCAAGATTCAATCAAAATTTAGTACAAATTTTTTTTCCTCACACAATTTCAATTTGTGATCCATTTTTTTTGAGTGATTTGAAATTTGATTCAAATTCTTGATGAATTCATTTGATAAAAATGTTAGTTCTGAATATTTGAAGTTTAAATTCAGTTAGATCTTGAAATTGAAATCACAATTGATCAAAATTTTGAGATCTAGATTTAACAAACTTTGTGGAGGGAAAATTTATCAAAACAGAAAAACTGATCTCCTTTCCTATCCTATTTTCAGCAACACTTTCCTGCGAACTTCATCTATTTTCACCTCGAATTTCATTTTCGTTTTTCGTTTGATTTCGTCCTCGTTTCTTGATTTCGTCATGATTTTCGTTACTTTTTATACCTATTTCATTTTTCTTTCCTTGGATTTGAACAAGATTTGAGTAAATTCGAAGTGAACAACCTTCATCATTTGTGTTCTTCGAATTTTGATTTCGTGCTCATTTCTTAATCGTTTTTGATGAAATTTGTTGCTAGCATTCACTTACTGCACTAATTTTGAATCAATTGCACCTTGTTTGGTGAATTTTGGTTGAGTATTGAGCGTTTCCCCAAATCACAAAACCTAAACGCGCTTTTCTTTGTAATTTCGCGTTTTGCTTAAGTGCTTCGCATTTTTTGTTCAAATTGATGGTTTATTTGGATTCCTTGTGAAATTTCGCATGAAATTCACTACTCATTTGTATGATTTGGTGCTGAATTGCGAAATCTGGAAATTGCTCATGTTCTTAATGTTCTTGATAATCTGTTCTTCAATTCTCCACTTTGATCCGAAACTGTTGATGTCAAACTTCAATTTGTGTTAGTGAATTCAATATAGGTCCATTTACGGTGATTCAAAAGCCAGGTTATTCGTCTCAAAATCTAATATTATTTGAGAGATTGAAAAAAAAATTGCTGAAAAAAAGAAAATACTGCAAAAAAAAAATAATAGCAAATAAATAGTAAAATAGTCAAAAGAAAAACAGGCAAAACCTAACCGCGGGAGCATCAAAATAATTCAAAAACTTCCACAAAAATTCCTATTGTTTCTATACATTTTTTGGATCATTGTTCAATTTTTTCAAAAAATTTGGGAACATTTGGACCATTTTGCCCTTGGAGGCTTATTTGCTCACTTTGTTGCAATTTCTTTGGTGCATTGCTACCACTCTTTTGAGTCTCTTTTTTTATAGTTTAAATTTGTCTTTAAATATTCTATATTTGGTTTAGCTTTTCTATTTTTTTTTATTTTAGTCTTTAAAATTCCTAAGTTTGTCATAGTGGTTTCTTCCTTTCTTGTCATTCTTTGGTGATAGACTATACTCCATTTGAGATCTCAAGTAATATCAACATCACCGGTGGAAAGAGGCTTTTGAGGTTTCTTTTCAATGTCTAAAGGCGGATAAGAGTGACTTGAGTGACCTACTTTATATTTGTGTGCCCAAAAACCTTGAGTGAAGAGTGTTTGTTCCTAAAAAGCCTAAACACGAGTGGAGTGACACTTGGAGAGGTAAACACTTTTTGTGAGGACTTATTGATGACTATTTTTTATACTAACATTCTTTTATAGGTACACACAAATTATTGCATGATGAAGTCCATATTTGATAGGAGGTATGATTCACCATTGAGGTATGATTCCCCAATGAGATATGATTCTCCTAGGAGATATAATTCCCCAAATGGGTATCATTCCCCTATTAAATATGACTCTTCTTGTGAATATTATGACAAAAGAAATAGGAAGTCTAGCTATGTTGTTGAGGAGAATGAAAGGAGCCATAGAAGGAGGGACATCAAAGAAGAAAAATCCTCCAAGCATAACCACACCAATACTTGGAAGGCCAATTCAAAGAGGGAGGAAGCCTGTACTCCTAAAACGGTAAAAGATAAGGTTCGGCCATAGTGCCAAAGTGTAAGGAAACTTTCTCTTTTCCTACTACTATTCCTTCTACCTTTCATACTAGATGTCTTGTGTCAACTAGATTATGTTGTTTGCAAATTGATGTTGGAAGTTGTGTTAATTGGGCTAGCACTCGCTTAGTCACAAAGCTCAATCTTCCCACCCTCAATCATCCAAACCCATACAAAATACAATGGCTTAATGAGAAAAATGAAATAGTTGTCGATAAACAAGTGCTTGTTAGTTTTTCCATTCATAGGTACAAAGACGATGTCTTATGTGATGTTGTCCCTATGAATATCGGCCACCTAATCTTAGGAAGGCCATGGAAAATTGATACAAAATCAATCCATGATGGATTTACTAACAAATACTCCTTTATGCATAAGAATTTGAAAATTGTTCTTTCTCCCCTTAGTCCTCAAGAAGTTTTGAAAGACCAAATCATTTTGAAAAATAAAATTGAGGAGGAGGAAAACGAAAGAAAGGCCAATCTCAAGTTGGAAGGCCAAAGTGTAGTTGTGGTAGGCACCCCTAGTTTTGATCATGACACTCACAATGAATTACAAGGCAATAGGGTTGAGGAAAATGACCCAAAGAAAACAAAGAGCTTAATTGTAGTGCCTAACAAGGATCCAAAGAGGAAGGGTTGTATGTGCCTTAGGAAACCTTTGCATGATATATCATTTGAACCTAGGGTTTTCACCTCTAACTATTTCCTTGCACATAGTTTTGTTAATTTCTTGTTTAGGACACCTTTAAATTTGTTGCCAAAACCACTCTTGTGTGGACAATGTAAGGAACTTCAAGGCACTTCCGAGAGTGATCCCCAAAAGGGAAAGGTAAAGGTAATGGAGACGCTTATTAAAGTTGAAAAATTGCAAAGGTATTATATTCTCCCTATACTCTTCATTCCTTCTACTAGGTATGTTTCAATTCCTTGGAAGCTTGCCTTGCTTTGGATTTTGCTTAAACATGTGTTTGGATTTTGCATGACTAGACTATTATTTGGGGTCACTCACTTTCCTTTTGATCCCGGTGGAGCCTAAGAAGTTAATGCATTAGTTTAGTTGTCTTTTATTTTCAAAATAAGTGATTTTCTCCATGCTTGATGTAGGTTTCCAAGAAGGGGAGTTCACTTGAGGACAAGTGAAATTCAAGAGGGGGAGTATGACGTGATCCCACATGCATGGCTAGCCTACTCATGAGAGCTTGGATGGAAGTCACAAATATCAAGGCTTGTAATTACCAAGGTTACTTTGGGAAATTCCTAGACATCCCAAACTCTTGGGTTTTCTATTTCCTTGTAATAGTTTTCATTAAATGTAGGATTTAATTTCTAGTGTAATGTGTTTTTGATTTGAGCCTTGTTGGCAATAGAATAGGTTAAGGTGTTTAGTTACTTTGATGTGGCCATGGGCCTTGTTTTCCTATCTCTAAGTGGATTGTATGTTAGGCTTAGGATCCATTAGACCCAACATATAAATACTATTCCACTCCTTGTAATTGGGAGACTTGGAGGAAATAAAATTTTGATTTTTGAGAGCATAGTTTTCTCTCCCTTGGTTCTTGGAATGGAACCATGAGCACTTACCTTTGAGGCTTGGAGAAGCTCAAAGCGGCGTGTGGTCTTCATCTTCTTCCCAAGGAAGAAGTGGCGGACATCATTCTCCACTTCATCTCTATTCTTTCCACATTTGATTCTTTCTTCACTTTTGTGTTCTTCAAGTAAGTGTCATCATCTAATCTTGAAATTGTGTTCTTGTTCATCATCATGACTTATTTATTTATTTTTTTAAACAAAAAGGAAAGGAGCCTCGTTAAAACCTTCTGATGCAAAACCCTCCTTAGGGATAAAAACACCAAGAAGGAAAGAGTACTCCCCCCTATTTCATTAAATAAAAAGCAAAATTACAAAAAGCAAGGGGGGACATAAACAAAAACCCCTGCAAACAAAAATTACAAAATTTACTGTCTGAAACGAAAAGAAGGAAGACCAACCATATTACGGTTAAAATCATCCTGAATAAAAGTAGGAATAGAATTCCACCATTGGAAGCCAGATAGGGTAGTTCCATGAGACGCAAGCTTATCAGCATAGTGATTTCCTTCCCGATAAATATGAGTGCAACTGAAAGTCATGGATTTTAGAAGACCCATGCAATTCAGCCAGCGGTTGCGGATACTCCAAGGCACAATGGAATGAGACGAAATGGCCATAACAGCAAGCTGAGAATCACTCTCAATCCATAAACGATGCCAACCTTTATGGAAAGCCACCTCAATGGCTATCATGATTCCAACAAGCTCAGCATGCAGAGCGTAATTTGTACCAAGAGGAAGCATGAAGCAACCCAGAGATTCAGCATTACTATCGCGAAAGATACCCCCACAAGCAGCTAAACCAGGCGAACCCCTAGCAGCGCCATCTGTATTACACTTAACCCACAAGCCAGGAGGGGACTTCCAAATAACCTCAATAATTGTCGGAGCCTTACGAGGCTTGCAATCAACCGAAAACGCTTTAAGAATCAAAAAATCCTGCATGGAGTTTGACGTGGAGCCCTTGCTGAGATTACCAGAAATGCTCACATTTGCCGTGATCAAGTTCTTCATGTGAGTGGGCAAGATCTTCTTGTTGTCAAAACGAATCTGATTCCGAGAGTGCCAAATAGCCCAAAATACATTAATAACAGCGGCGGTAACAACATCTTTCACTTGGTTGGACCAAGGGCGCTGACAAACCTCAAAAATCATCTCCGGGGAGGAAACATTAATATTAATTGAAAGCTTACCACTAAGCCAGTCCCAGAGCTTCTTAGCGAAAGAACACTCACAGAAAAGGTGCAATGATGTCTCATATTCCGCTTCACAAAGACTACACATGGAAACAGTGCCACAACCACGGTTTCTAAGCTGCTCATCTGTAGGCATACGGTTATGATGGATACGCCAGACAAGAAGAGATTTGGAGGGAGGGATGACACTACTCCAAATATTTCTGAATCGCCTAATAGGCTGCCCAATAGGCCTATAATGAAGATAAGCAGTCTTAAAAGTAAGCATACCATCTGTAGAGTTTTTCCAAATCAGTTGATCCTGAGAGTCAAATGAAGGCAGATCTTTTTCACGAAGGAGCGAGGCCAGCTGAGGAAAGATATTAGAAAGAGATGCTGGAATACGCCAGTGACCATTCTGAATGAAGTCACAAACACAGGCTTTTAGAGTGTTCTGACAATTCTCAGGGACATTGAGAAGATTTACCAGAGGGTCCGACGTCCACGGATCTATCCAAAAGTTGATACAGTCACCTTTACCAATTTTCCATATGCAATTTTCCTGGATATCGGATAAATGAGCACGCAAAGTACCCCACAAAGACGAACTGATATGATAAGAGATCGTAGTCCTATTTCTGAAAACCCGATATCTTAATAAGACCGCCCAACTTTTCTGGGAAATGCTGAGTTCCCAGCTAAGCTTAAGACAGGCTGCCTTATTTGTGTCTTTAAGGGATCTAATCCCGAGACCCCCCTCAGATGTTGGTTTACAAATCTTATGCCACGCCACTGTAACCACTTTACGCTGATTGACGTCACCAGACCAAATGAAATTTCTGATCCAAGAATCGACCTTATTCAATAGAGAGGTAGGCCATTTGTATATCAGGAAGCTGTACACTAACATACTTTGAATAACCGACTTGACAAGCTGCGCTCTTCCAGCAATAGAGAGGAGCGAAGCTTTCCAAGCTGATAACTTGGCTTTAATCTTGTCAGCTATAGGCATTAAATAACCAGCTTTAGGCTTACCTTTGAAAATAGGGATGCCCAGGTAGGTGAACGGCAGCTGGCCAATAGAGAAGCCCAGTAGCTCGGCAATGTGACACTGGCGTTGATTGGGAACAGCGCCCAAATGAACGGTAGATTTACTGGAGTTAACAATCTGACCAGAAGCCTCCCCATATTTGTTAAAGAAGTTGAGAAGACTATGAATATTTTTCAGCGAAGCTCTGCAAAAAATCATGCTATCATCCGCATAAAGGGTATGAGATGGAACCTGGGTGCCTCTAGGACAACTGGAGATCCCCATCATACACCAACTTGGAAATGCCTCTGCTCAAAACCTCCTCAGCCAAGCAGAAAAGAAGGGGGAGAGGGGGTCCCCTTGACGCACACCCCGCTTGCAGCTAAAGTACCCAGAAGGCTTGCCATTGACTGAGATTAAAAGCTTTGCAGAATGTAAAAGAGCATTAATCCAATCACAGAATTTGCTATTAAACCCAAAAGCCTTTAGGACTCTAAGAAGGAAATTCCAATCCAGAGTATCAAAAGCTTTCTTGACGTCAACCTTGAGCGCCATATTACCACCAAAAGCCCTATTATGAAGCATATTAATGGCTTCCGAGGTTAAGCAAATGCAGTCCGATATATTTCTACCGGGGATGAAGCCACGCTGCTGAGATGAAACAATACGGGGAGCAATTTTGGAAAGACGGACAGCAAGAACCTTAGTAATAATCTTAAACTTGAAGTTCGCAAGGGCTATAGGCCGAAACTTCTCAATACTGTCAGCTCCGTTGACTTTAGGAATAAGGACAACCAAATTAGAGTTGAAGTTCGGGAGCATCCAACCCGGCTTGAAGAACTGCTGGACTGCGTTCACCGTGTCCTCCGCAATGATGTCCCAAAACTGCTGAAAAAAGAAAGCACCAAAACCATCTGGCCCAGGGGCACCGTTAGAATTCATAGCAAATATGGCCTGCTTGATCTCTTCCTTATTAGGAACGCTGGTGAGCATATTATTCTCCTCACCTGTAACAAGTTTAGGGATAATCTCCTCCACCATACCATTATCAAGACACTGGTTATTAGAGGCGAAGATATTCTCAAAATAATTAACAACATGAGATTCAATTTCATTCGGAGAAGTAAGAAGAACATCACCATGTTTTAGGGCAGTTATTTGCTTGGTAATATGTCTAATTCTGACCATCTGATGGAAAAATTTTGTGTTGCGATCACCATGTGTTTGCCAGTTAAGTCTAGACTTTTCGAGCCAAAAATACTCTTGGGAAGCTAAAGCTTGCTGCAGCTCAAGCTGATGGACCTTTTCTTGCTCCTCTAACAACTCTGAATAGCCGTCATTATCAATCTGCACTTGAACGTGATCTAGGGATGCGGTCGACACCTGCACCCTCATATTAACGTCCCCAAAGACATCTTTATTCCAAGCCTTAAGCTTTAACTTAAGGTTTTTAAGCTTCTGATTGAGGACCACCATAGGGCATCCAACCACATGAGATTGCCAAGCCTCCTTAATCACATTCAGGCAGTCAGGGTGACTCGCCCAAGTGCCAAGGAATTTAAAAGAAGAGGGATGCGCCCCATCTGTAGTCTGAAGATCAAGCAATAAAGGGAAATGATCAGATTTAGATTTAGTAAGAGTATAGCAAGAGATACCTGTGTAAAAAGTGAAGCCGTCGTCATTGCAAATTGCACGATCAAGCCTTTTCTCCGTGAATGCCCGTCCTTTACGACCATTAGACCAAGTGTACTGAACACCCCTAGTTGGCAGATGAATCAAGTTATTCAAATTGGTCCAGTTTTGAAAGTCTTCACAGGCTGCTTTAGAGGGTGTTCCACTACCTCTATATTCATGGCTGCCCAGAACAGCATTCCAATCCCCAATAAAGCACCAAGGGATTTTATAAGGTTGCTGAAGAAGAGAAAGATCCTGCCAAAGAGATCTTCTGCCCAGATAGTTACAAGAAGCATAGATTGCAGAAATACCTACTGTGTCATTATTGACCTCCACTGTAAAAGAGACTTGCTGATCTGAGCAAGCGATAACAATAGGATTGAAATTGTCCGTACAGAGACACCAAAGATTAGGTGGTAAATTATTCCCGTCATTAATAGCAAAGACTTTCATACCAAGACGAGAACAATACCTGCGCGGGAAATCCTCAAGAGAACACCAAGGCTCAGAGATAAAAACGAAATCAGGCTTGTTAGGGGGATTAGCCAGGCCCCTTGTATTCCAATATAAGCATTTCATTGAGCAAGACTGTGAGATCCTACCCTAGAACGGGTTGTAACTGGGGTAACAACTTTCTTTTGGCGCTGTTTTGGTTTTTTCTTTTGAGACTTGGTGCGAACTATTTCAAATTCGGATCCCTCATCATTCTGGGCATTATCTTTCTCCAAGTTATCATCCTCCTCAACAACATCAGCCCAAGGCTGCTTAAGGATGTTCAAATCATCAATCACAACTTGAGCTGCTTCTTGGTCTGCAACCACTTGGACTCGGTTTCTATCGACCTCAAAGGTTGCTTCCATTTGCGAGTCACCTGCTAAAATTTGATCAGGGGTCGTTATAGATGGAGCTCTACCACTTGGGAATCCTGTTTCAAAATGATTAGAAATAAATCCAAGCAGGGGATTAATATCATCATGAGGGATATTGTTAGGGCCTCCAAACTGGTTAGGGATAGTGATCTCTTCAATAGAAATGAGATCTCTGGGACGAGTCGAGTGATTATCTTTTCCCACACTCACCGTGGCTTCGATATCAACTCTGTTGTCCTTTTGGATATCTGTGCCTGCACCATTATCAATAGTGTTAGCAATAACAACAGTATCATTAGTTGTAGCCTTACGTTTGACCTGAGCTTCTTTCACTGCGTCAGGCACGTGCATGTCACGAACATTAATGTCATCAATTACATTTTTTCGCCTTGGCTCCCAAACTTGCCTATTGACTGGGGGCTGCAGACGTGGCTCCTGTTTATGAGCCTGCTTACAATTGGAAAAATTGTGTCCAATAATATGACAATATGAGCAGAACTGTGGCAACCTTTCATAAACAACTTCCACATAGAATGCGTAGCCTTCACGCTCAACCATAATACGCTCAGGAAGATCTCCATTCAGATCAATATCAACAAGTACTCTTGCAAAGTGGCCAAAAGTACGTTTCTTTGTAGCATCATCCAAAGCAATAGGACCCCCGATTGCACCGGCAATCTCAAAAAGAGTGATTGGACGCCAGTACTCACGCGCCAGTCCATGTATACGCACCCAGCATTGAACATTGGTGTTTCGGATCCTGTTTGGATCAAAGTCTGGCGTCCATGCAAATAGCCGTAGAAATCCCGGATGCAACGACCAAGACCCAATGGCTTGAAGGCTTCGCATCTCCTCAAACGATTGAAAACAAAATTCATAGTATCCCTTTCCCAAAGAGACCATTTTCCAAGCACCTATGGATTTCCATTCTTGCAAGAGTTTTGCTCTGAGATCATTAATTTTTTGAGGAGAATCCCCTTTAGACAGAGTAAGGCGGCCATGCAATACATTCTTGCATTCTTTGACACCTTCTTGATATTCAGTTTCGGAAATCTTAATAGTGACTGCATCGCCTTTGATGCAAGGCTTGGTCAACTGACTTGGAGGAATCACGCATGAGTTTGTGAGCGCAGCAGCAAAGGATTTTGATGCGGATACTGGCTGAGGCTGAACCCGAGGCGCTGCTGCCGGTGCCGTATCGGCCGAGCATGGCCATGGATAGAAATCCATTAGCGCAACCCAGAACCAACCCCGCGAAAACCGAAACGCAGATCAGCAAACTCAGACCGCAAGCAGACCAGATATCACGATGAACAATATAAACTATGCCGCAATAGAAACGTAGCAATAGAGTGCCAGATTTCACGAAAGAATAAACTATGCACCGAATGATAATAGCCAAAGCATCACATACCTTCAGATAGAAACCACGATAACGCAAGATCAAAGCAATTACCTTGTAGCCACCGACCCAGCAAGAAGATCACGTGGAGTCAAACCACAAAAGCTTAGGATCTTCAGACGTAGCAAATTACTAAGCAGCCATATCACGATAACAACAAGAGACAGATCACGATAACAACCTTAATCTTCCCAAACGTAGCAAAGCAAGGACCGACCCAGCAAGAGGATTCACGTGTAGGAATCACGATACCTTCAAGCAACCGACCCAGCAAGAGACAACATTATCTCAAACCGCAAAAGCATGTAAAGGATTCAGATCGCAAGAGACAGACTAGGGAGATATCACGCAGCTAACCATCGTCCAAACCTTAGCATGAGTTTCTAATTTTGCCAAACCCTAGCAGAGGGTTTTTTTTTGACATCATCATCATGACTTAGAGATTCATATAGATTTGTAATATTCTTGATCCTAAATTTAGTGATGAATGTGTGGATTCACATCACATAGAAAGCCACACTTGCAAACATAAAGAAACATAAACACATAAACAAGAAAGTTACAAACAGTTTATCAGTAACCTGGTATTCCTCCCCCCACCACCCTGGGCTACAAGAAGATAGAGAGGGGAAAAGGCCTACCTGCGGACAAACAAAGAAAAACTCACTGATGAGCAAACTAGTACAAAAAATAATTTGAACACAAAGGGACCAGATCAAATTCATTTAAATCCACCAAATCTCTTACATTTATTTGAGAGCAAATTCAGAAACAAAATGAAGCCTGTAATAACCTCACCAAGAAACAGGCAGGTGAAGTTACCAGTCATCAGTTATCACTAATCAAATGCATTCCAAAACAAAACAGCAATTAAATCATTAAAAAATGTAACGCCCAAATAATTTAATTATTTATTTAATTAAATTATTTAGGTATTTTATTAGTATAGTCATTTTAAAATAATAATATGGTGTTTTATTTAAATCAGGGAGTGGTGTTTAGTAATTAAGTTGAGTAGTCGAAGGAGGCCCGTGATCCAAGGGCCCAAGGGCATAGGCGCATGAAGGAGAGCATTAGCTAGGGTTTGGCTCATTTGCGCATTTTTGAGAAAAAGAAAGAGAGATTGCGAAGAGAGAAGAGAAAGGGTGGAGGCGCAACCAAGGAGAAAGAAGAGATGAGCTCTTGTTGCTGTGGTTCTTTGGAGCTTCGTTCAAGGGGATCTCGTATTCAGCAAATCTAAGGTAAGGGTGGGTTCTACCTTTATAATAGGGTGTATGATGGGTGTTATGTGGGAGATAGGCCCTATGTTGTCTCTTTGATCTTATTTGGTGTTGATTTGGTGATGTTAGAATGTATTCATAATGATTGCAATTGGTGTTTGGTGATTGATCATGGTGAAAATCAAAAATTGGTCCCTAGGCGCCATGGGCGCCATTTGTAACGCCCCAATTTTATTTAAATGTTTAATTAATTGTCTGGGTGATTTATTTGGTTAGATTTATTTGATATATTTAATTATATAAATTAAGTGGTAAAAATAAGATAATAATAAATAAGTGTGTTTAGTAGGGAGGTCTTGTTAGTAATTAGATTGAATAAAATAAGAGGACTGGATGAAAAGGGCTTAAGTGATTTAATTAAAATAGCCCATGGCCCATAACATTAGACCTAGGCGCTTAGGTGAAGCAAAACCTAGGGTCTTAGAGAGAGCATTAGCGAATTTTAGAAAGAAAGAAAGGAGAGGAACGTAGAAAACAAAAAGAAAGAGAGCAACACGTGAAGGAGAAAGAAAAGGGAGGCTTCGCGAATTGGAGGGAGAAGAATCGCAAGGCTTGTTGCTGTGGTTCTTGGTGATTGGTGAAAGGGTCCTCATCTTCAATCAATTCTTGAGGTAAGGGTGGGTTTAACTTTGATAATGGGTTTATGATGGGTGTATGGGTAGTTAGGGGGTCCTCTTTTCATCTACAATAGGATATGTTGATGGGTGTGATATGTGGTTAGTTTCTAGGATGATTTTCTTGAGTGATTTTGGGTAGGGTTATGTTTTGTTCATGTTTGGTAACCCTAGGAGCTGAAACCATGTTGATTGAGGTTGGAATGGATATGATATAGACCATATATGCAAGGTGCTTAATGTTTTGTTTGATGATTTTATTTGCTGTTTTGATTTTGATGATTTTCGTGGTGAGCATTGATGGTTGGTATTATATTGGTAAATTAGTGTTGCTGAATTAATTTGGTGATTTTTGGTTGGTGGGAACTCAAAATTTGATGGATCCCTATGGCCTGGGCGCCAACTGTGTTGCTGTCTGTGTTGCTGCTGCGCCAGTTTTTGGTGCAGGATCCCTATCGATGGGAACCAAGTGAATTCTTGTTCCCTTGACTTTTTAGTTCGTGTTCAAGCATAGAATACCTTATATTACTGGGTTGAAGTGTTCCATTCTGGCTCCTACGGGATTCAGTCTCGTTTACGAAAAATTGGTCGGGTCCCTGTCCCTGGGCGCCAACTGTGTTGCTGTCTGTGTTGTCCTGCGCCAGTTTCTGCGTTGCGCTGCTGGGCGCCGGATCCCCTCCTGCGCCAGTTCTTGGTGTCTCGTTCCCGTTTTTGTTTTTGGGATAACTTTTGACTCGGTACTCCGATTGAGGCGTTTTAAAATGCGTTGGAAAGCTTATTCAGAGGCCTAACTGAATATTCTACTTTTAAGGCAAAATAAATCAATTATTGTTACTGTCTTGCTGATTTTATTTAGTATGTGAGCCGCTGTTTTACGAAAATAAATTTTGTGCCGTTGCACAGAAAATGAGATGCCGTTTCCATGTTATAAATGTGCTGTTTGGATGCTGTTATGCAATTAAATGTTGCTGTTTTTAGAACTGATTTGACTGCTGTCTTGTTGGAGAGACGTGTTGCTGTTTTTATGAAAAAAAATGCCTTGCTGTTTTTATAAAGAATAAGTGCTGACTCGCGATTTAATGTCACTATTCACATGCTGTATTGTCGTTGTTTTATAATGGGATATGTGGCTCTCTTCTCGGAATAAATAGTGTTATTTCATAATGGAACATGACTTTTTTTTCCTTGAACAATAATAGTGTTGTTTGCGCTAGAGTATGTGCCGTCGGTTGAGATAAAAGGTGTCGTTTTCTTTAAGTTGCTAATGTTGCTGTTTTACCGTTGTCCTTGCTGCTGTTGTTGAGTAAAAATAATGTTGTCTTACGTATTGTCGTGCTACTGTTCTTGTGATGTTGTTGGTGCTGTTTAGCATATACTTGTCGACGTGTTTTGCGTGTATTGCCACTATTTCTATGTTGTGCTGATGCCGTTTTACGAGGTAGTTGTGATACTACAACACGAGATATCTTATGAAGTGAATTATAAGGAGGTACGACGTTATAGTAGTTATTAATTAAAATTACGAGGTAGCGGTGATGCTACACCACGTGGTATTTTATGAGGTGGTTTATAATGAGATGTGATCTTATAGTATTTGTTAATTAAATACTTTGAGTTGTATAACTGGCGCATGAGTCATGAGTCGCATTATCATATGCATCATTCGAGGTAGCTGTGATGCTACAACACGTGATTAATTTGGTGTTTCGCCCGTCGTGGCTTATCTTACGAGATCGGTACCGCATGCATATGCCCAGAGGGGTTGCATTGTTGCATAGTCATACATAAATATATAACGTGTCTTGGTGTTGACTTTCTGGGTTGCGAGTCGGTGTCTTGTGTGATGTTTTCGTTACGAGGTGGCTGTGATGCTACAATACGTGGTATCTTTATGAAGTGAGTTATAACGGGACATGATGATGTAATATCCATTAATTAAATAGTTTGAGCTTGCGTGGTGTTATGATGTTTTAACTTCTGTGTTATCGTGATTTACATGCTGCTTATATACCGCTATCATTTACCTATTATTTCTGTTAAGCTCACCCCTTCTGCTTGGAATGTTGCTCTATTGTGGCAACGCTGCAGGTGATCGTTAGCGCTCGTGGAAGATCTATTAGGTGTGCTTTCCTTCTCGTTGAGTCCGAGTCAGCTCTGATGTGTAACACCGGGGCGGGGTTTAGTTTTCGTTTTGCAAACTATTTCGGTTGTTTTGAGAGTTTTGGCTTAATGCCTATTTATTTTGGAGTTTGACTTGGTGTCTTATTTAATTGGAGATGTTAAATGATTTTTGTGATTCCGCTGCTTAGAGATTAATTAATTATACTTTTGAGGATTTATTTTAAATCAAATTGAAGTTTTTATGCGGTGAAAAATGTAGCGCCCTCGTGGTGACTCTGATAATTGCGTGTTTAATTAATATTAGTAAAAGGGGGTGTTACATCAGTGGTATCAGAGCAATGGTTGGTCCGTCCGGCCGGGTCATCGAGTCGTTGTGTCGGTTAGCGACCAACTGTTGTCTTTTATTCTGACTGTGGTTTGTGTTGCAGTGATGATCCTGATCGTGAAGGTAATGGTAAGAGAACTAGTGGGGGAGATGCTCCTACTAGTATTGTATTGCTTGTTATGTTTTTTTTTTCTTGTGTGAACTCTGTGCTTTGCTTGTGTGTTGTATTTGTTGTTGTTTAGCTTATGAATTTTCGAGGACGAAAATAT
This sequence comes from Astragalus membranaceus, assembly GCA_039519185.1. NCBI lineage: Eukaryota > Viridiplantae > Streptophyta > Magnoliopsida > Fabales > Fabaceae > Astragalus > Astragalus membranaceus. Next base: position 52,334,907 of record CM076852.1, read on the forward strand.
TCTAAGTGGGGGAGAGTTGTAACGCCCCAATTTTATTTAAATGTTTAATTAATTGTTTGGGTGATTTATTTGGTTAGATTTATTTGATAGATTTAATTATATAAATTAAGTGGTAAAAATAAGATAATAATAAATAAGTGTGTTTAGTAGGGAGGCCTTGTTAGTAATTAGATTGAATAAAATAAGAGGACTGGATGAAAAGGGCTTAAGTGATTTAATTAAAATAGCCCATGGCCCATAACATTAGACCTAGGCGCTTAGGTGAAGCAAAACCTAGGGTCTTAGAGAGAGCATTAGCGAATTTTAGAAAGAAAGAAAGGAGAGGAACGTAGAAAACAAAAAGAAAGAGAGCAACACGTGAAGGAGAAAGAAAAGGGAGGCTTCGCGAATTGGAGGGAGAAGAATCGCAAGGCTTGTTGCTGTGGTTCTTGGTGATTGGTGAAAGGGTCCTCATCTTCAATCAATTCTTGAGGTAAGGGTGGGTTTAACTTTGATAATGGGTTTATGATGGGTGTATGGGTAGTTAGGGGGTCCTCTTTTCATCTACAATAGGATATGTTGATGGGTGTGATATGTGGTTAGTTTCTAGGATGATTTTCTTGAGTGATTTTGGGTAGGGTTATGTTGTGTTCATGTTTGGTAACCCTAGGAGCTGAAACCATGTTGATTGAGGTTGGAATGGATATGATATAGACCATATATGCAAGGTGCTTAATGTTTTGTTTGATGATTTTATTTGCTGTTTTGATTTTGATGATTTTCGTGGTGAGCATTGATGGTTGGTATTATATTGGTAAATTAGTGTTGCTGAATTAATTTGGTGATTTTTGGTTGGTGGGAACTCAAAATTTGATGGATCCCTATGGCCTGGGCGCCAACTGTGTTGCTGTCTGTGTTGCTGCTGCGCCAGTTTTTGGTGCAGGATCCCTATCGATGGGAACCAAGTGAATTCTTGTTCCCTTGACTTTTTAGTTCGTGTTCAAGCATAGAATACCTTATATTACTGGGTTGAAGTGTTCCATTCTGGCTCCTACGCGATTCAGTCTCGTTTACGAAAAATTGGTCGGGTCCCTGTCCCTGGGCGCCAACTGTGTTGCTGTCTGTGTTGTCCTGCGCCAGTTTCTGCGTTGCGCTGCTGGGCGCCGGATCCCCTCCTGCGCCAGTTCTTGGTGTCTCGTTCCCGTTTTTGTTTTTGGGATAACTTTTGACTCGGTACTCCGATTGAGGCGTTTTAAAATGCGTTGGAAAGCTTATTCAGAGGCCTAACTGAATATTCTACTTTTAAGGCAAAATAAATCAATTATTGTTACTGTCTTGCTGATTTTATTTAGTATGTGAGCCGCTGTTTTACGAAAATAAATTTTGTGCCGTTGCACAGAAAATGAGATGCCGTTTCCATGTTATAAATGTGCTGTTTGGATGCTGTTATGCAATTAAATGTTGCTGTTTTTAGAACTGATTTGACTGCTGTCTTGTTGGAGAGACGTGTTGCTGTTTTTATGAAAAAAAATGCCTTGCTGTTTTTATAAAGAATAAGTGCTGACTCGCGATTTAATGTCACTATTCACATGCTGTATTGTCGTTGTTTTATAATGGGATATGTGGCTCTCTTCTCGGAATAAATAGTGTTATTTCATAATGGAACATGACTTTTTTTTCCTTGAACAATAATAGTGTTGTTTGCGCTAGAGTATGTGCCGTCGGTTGAGATAAAAGGTGTCGTTTTCTTTAAGTTGCTAATGTTGCTGTTTTACCGTTGTCCTTGCTGCTGTTGTTGAGTAAAAATAATGTTGTCTTACGTATTGTCGTGCTACTGTTCTTGTGATGTTGTTGGTGCTGTTTAGCATATACTTGTCGACGTGTTTTGCGTGTATTGCCACTATTTCTATGTTGTGCTGATGCCGTTTTACGAGGTAGTTGTGATACTACAACATGAGATATCTTATGAAATGAATTATAAGGAGGTACGACGTTATAGTAGTTATTAATTAAAATTACGAGGTAGCGGTGATGCTACACCACGTGGTATTTTATGAGGTGGTTTATAATGAGATGTGATCTTATAGTATTTGTTAATTAAATACTTTGAGTTGTATAACTGGCGCATGAGTCATGAGTCGCATTATCATATGCATCATTCGAGGTAGCTGTGATGCTACAACACGTGATTAATTTGGTGTTTCGCCCGTCGCGGCTTATCTTACGAGATCGGTACCGCATGCATATGCCCAGAGGGGTTGCATTGTTGCATAGTAATACATAAATATATAACGTGTCTTGGTGTTGACTTTCTGGGTTGCGAGTCGGTGTCTTGTGTGATGTTTTCGTTACGAGGTGGCTGTGATGCTACAATACGTGGTATCTTTATGAAGTGAGTTATAACGGGACATGATGATGTAATATCCATTAATTAAATAGTTTGAGCTTGCGTGGTGTTATGATGTTTTAACTTCTGTGTTATCGTGATTTACATGCTGCTTATATACCGCTATCATTTACCTATTATTTCTGTTAAGCTCACCCCTTCTGCTTGGAATGTTGCTCTATTGTGGCAACGCTGCAGGTGATCGTTAGCGCTCGTGGAGGATCTATTAGGTGTGCTTTCCTTCTCGTTGAGTCCGAGTCAGCTTTGATGTGTAACACCGGGGCGGGGTTTAGTTTTCGTTTTGCAAACTATTTCGGTTGTTTTGAGAGTTTTGGCTTAATGCCTATTTATTTTGGAGTTTGACTTGGTGTCTTATTTAATTGGAGATGTTAAATGATTTTTGTGATTCCGCTGCTTAGAGAGTAATTAATTATACTTTTGAGGATTTATTTTAAATCAAATTGAAGTTTTTATGCGGTGAAAAATGTAGCGCCCTCGTGGTGACTCTGATAATTGCGTGTTTAATTAATATTAGTAAAAGGGGGTGTTACACCATTGATGTTGTCGCATGTTGCTGTCTTGGTTGCTGGAAGTGGTGCCCTAGGCGCCCAGTGTTGTTTTGGTGTTGCTGAGAAAGGCGCCTTAGGCGCCCAGTGTTGATGTTCTTGTTGCTGAAACTGGCGCCCTAGGCGCCCAGTCATGGTGATCTGTCTTTGGTTGTTGCTGGAAGTGGCGCCCTAAGCGCCCAGTGTGTTTCTGTGTTGCTGAAAGTGGCGCCCTAGGCGCCCAGTGGTGTTTTGTGCGGTTCTGTGTTGCTGTGAAGGGCGCCCTAAGCGCCCAGTATTTTCTTGTGTTGCTGGGAGAGGCGCCCTAGGCGCCCAGTAGCGTTTGTGTTGTTGGGGAAGGCGCCCTAGGCGCCCAGTGTTGTTCCCAGTCTCTGTTGTTGCTTCTGTTGTGCTAGGAGCCCTGCTCCTGGGCGCCATGTCTGTTGTTGCTTCTGTTGTGCTAGGCGCCCTGCTCCTGGGCGCCATGTCAGTTTGTGTTGCTGTTGTGCTAGGCGCCCTGCTCCTGGGCGCCATGCCAGTTTGTGTTGCTGTTGTACTAGGCGCCCTGCTCCTGGGCGCCATGTCTGTTGTTGCTGCTGTTGTGCTAGGCGCCCTGTTGCTGGGCGCCAGTTCCTGTTGGTTGTTGTTGCCTCTTGGCGCCCTGTTGCTGGGCGCCAGTTTCTGGTTGTTGCTGTTGCCTCTTGGCGCCCTGTTGCTGGGCGCCAGTTTCTGGTTGTTGTTGTTGCCTCTTGGCGCCCTGTTGCTGGGCGCCAGTTTCTGTCTGCTGCTGTTGCCTGTTGGCGCCCTGTTGCTGGGCGCCAGTTCCTGCCATGTCTTATTTGGTTGTTGGTGGCTGGGCGCCTGGGTGGCTGTCCCGGTGGTCGTTGGCATTGGTGTTGTGAAATCGTTGTTGTTCCAGGTGAAGTAAATTGTCGTTGTTCTCGGTGTCGTATAATTGTTGTTGCCATTGATGTTGTAAATCCATTGGTGTCGTTGGTGTCGGTGGTTGTTGATCAAGTTGTTAGATTGTCCTACATGTGTTGGTATTATTGGTGATGATTGGTGTTATTGGTGATGATATAACAGGTGATGTGCCTATTTTATTGGCTAAGGTGATAGGTGATGGGTCTATGACCATTTGTTGATATTGGTGTTGTTGTGTCACTTAGATGACCATTGTTATTGATTGTCTCTGGTGCATTGTTCATGGTGTCGCATACATTTCATATGCATTATTTTGGTGATGGAGGCTTCGGCCTTGGAGCTATAGGTGATGATATAGGTGATGATGATCTTATTGGCTATTTTATTGGTGATGATTGGTACCACATGCATATACCCGTTGGTGTGGGTTGCATCTCATTCATTTACTCATGATATTGTTGATGATTCTTGGTGTTTGCGATTTGATGTTGTTGTGAAGCGGTAGATATAGTTTTCATAACTCTAGCATATTGCCTATCATATATGCTATTATAATGTTGGATATCTCACCCCTTCTGTTTGAATGTCACCCCTATGCTGGTAACGTGCAGGTGATTGCGAGTGAAGGCATGTCTACCTTCGCTAGTCGAGTCGGTGTCGTCGCTCTGATACGTAGCACTCGGGGGGATGAACGCTAGTTTTATTACATGTCTCTATTATTTAAATTTCTGAAGTTTTATGGTGATGTTATGATTACTCGTTGAAACCTTTATTTTTATTCCGCTGCGTGGTGATGGAGTTACTGTCATGTAGACTGAACAGGTGTTTTGGGGGTTCGTCCCATTTATGACGTGTTATGTATTGTACTATTTTAATGGTGGATTTTACTATTGGCGTGTGACGTTTTAATGGTGTAAATGTGGCATCCCTTGTGGGTGTAGTGAAAAATGTTATTTTTGAAACTCTGATTTTTGTAAAAAAATTTCCGGTAGAAAAGGGGTGTTACATTAGTGGTATCAGAGCAGTTTTGGTCTGTCCGGCCAAGTTGTCAAGTTATTGTGTCATTGACGATCAAGTATTGTCAATTAGTTCTAACTGTTGCTTATGATTGTAGTGATTAGTTGAGATGGCTGGAAGGAACGATGCTGCTATTGCTGCTGCGTTGGCTGCTATGGCTCAGGCCGTGGAGGGTCAGCAGATTGCTGGTGAGAATGCTGGGTCTCGGAGTTTGGCTACCGTTCAGAGAGAGAATCCGCCTACCTTCAAGGGCAGGTATGATTCCGATGGGGCTTTAGCTTGGTTGAAAGAGATGGAGAGGATCTTTCGTGTGATGGACTGCACTCCGGCATAGAAGGTCCGTTATGGTACACATATGCTGGCAGAGGAGGCCGATGACTGGTGGTTAGAGGCTAGGCAGAGGTTGGAGACTGCGAACGAAGAGATCACTTGGGCTGTGTTCCGCGGGGAGTTTATGAGAAAATATTATCCGGAGGATGTCCGAGGTAAGAAAGAGATTGAGTTCCTGGAGCTGAAACAGGGAATATGTCCGTGACTGAGTATGCTGCTAAGTTCGTGGAACTAGCAAAGTTTTACCCGCATTATGTAACACCCCATTCTACCTCGCTATTATTTGTAAGAATCAGAGTTTCAAAATTTCATTTCAATGGAATGCTACACATAACTTTAATCTAACAACGATCAAATCAGCATAAGCGTTCATTAACTCTTTGTAATACGCAACACCTTTAAATGGGATGGAATACTCAAGAATTCATCAATAAAATCCACACACTAGGAAATGAATGTCTCGCAGCGGAAAATAACTTAATCTCAAAAGTGCCGAACAACAGCCTCATCAAAATCATTAAATCAATGCTTATAAAATTCAAAAGCAAATGAATAACACTAGAATCCTAAGCCCACCCCCTAGGTGTCACGTATCAGAGCAGACCGACTCGGGAGTGAAAGGAGTAAGCCTTCACTCAGGACTACTTGTGGTAAACAACAACAGAAGGGTGAGTCTCAAACCATATAATAAAGACTATAATAAGAAGTATATTTTATCATAGTATCGCACTCATACAGTCACACAGTAGCATAGTTCATACAATCCACAACTCACATGCTTATCATGAGGATGTATGCAATACGGTTATGCATGTGGTACCATTTTCCCAGACCGCAGCCTTATCATCATAATATCAAACTCAGCCCGCAGCCTTACCATTTCAATATAGAACTCAGACCGCAGCCTTACCATCACAATATAAAACTCAGACCGCAGCCTTATGTATGCATGAGACTCCATGACAAAAACCACAATCACAATTATTAACGACACGGTCCATACATCCTATATCACCTCTTTATTAATCTTAGTTGTAGCCCCCATGGCCTCATCATCAATCAACTCATTTATTTTCTCATCTCAATCACGTCTCTAGGACTAGGCTAGCACTTAGGGACTAAATCTGTCACTTTTAGGACCGAAACAAAACACACTGCACGGGCGCCCCACTGGGCGCCCTGGGCGGCCACACTTGGCGCCCAACACAACCACGCACGCACACAACGGAGTAGGCCACCTGAAAATTAAAACCGCTCTAGCCAAAATGTTCAAAATGGAATTTGGTCACGTGAATACAACATTTGGCTCGGGAAAATATGCTCAGAAATTGATTTGCACACAAAGCCCCCTTTACACAAGCTAAAACGATGCCCAATAGGACCATTTCGAAACAACGCGTGCAAACCTGGAAATTCTTTAGCCAAAGTGCTTAAAATACAATTTGGTCAGGTGAATACAAAATTTGGCTCGGGAAAATACGCTCAGAAATTGATTTGCACACAAAGCCCCCTTTACACAAGCTAAAACGATGCCCAATAGGACCATTTCAAAACAACGCGTGCAAACCTGGAAATTCTTTAGCCAAAGTGCTTAAAATACAATTTGGTCAGGTGAATACAAAATTTGGCTCCGGAAAATATGCTCAGCAATTGATTTGCACACAAAGCCCCCTTTACACAAGCTAAAACGATGCCCAATAGGCCCATTTCAAAACAACGCGTGCAAACCTGGAAATTCTTTAGCCAAAGTGCTTAAAATACAATTTGGTCAGGTGAATACAAAATTTGGCTCGGGAAAATATGCTCAGAAATTGATTTGCACACAAAGCCCCCTTTACACAAGCTAAAACGATGCCCAATAGGACCATTTCAAAACAACGCGTGCAAACCTGGAAATTCTTTAGCCAAAGTGCTTAAAATACAACTTGGTCAGGTGAATACAAGATTTGGCTCGGGAAAATATGCTCAGAAATTGATTTGCACACAAAGCCCCCTTTACACAAGCTAAAACGATACCCAATAGGACCATTTCAAAACAACGCGTGCAAACCTGGAAATTCTTTAGCCAAAGTGCTTAAAATACAATTTGGTCAGGTGAATACAAAATTTGGCTCGGGAAAATATGTTTAGAAACTGAGTTTTACCCAAAAACATGTTTTGTGCGCCTTGCCTAGGCACAGGCAGCAACCTGGCGCCACCCCAGGCGCCACAGGGCAGCAACATGGGCGCCCTGCACAGACCACACACGCACCCAGCACCCAGAACAGCGCCCAGGGTGCCATTTTTCCCCAGCAACCTGGCGCCCAGGCGCCCCAACACTAACCAACATCAAATTCTCAATTTATTTTCCAAATCAATTCACAACAACAATCATAAAACATGTTATGCTCATACCAACAACATTCAATTTCACACTTATACATTAAAAACACAACAAAATGCGAAATCAACATGTTATAAATCCTAACACAAGCCTAAATCGATTTTCTCCTACAATTCGTCAATTTCAACCAATCCAAACAATCCAACAAATATCATATCACATCAAATAGGACCCTATGATCTACATACAACCTATTATACTCTCTATTATAGAGTGAGACTCCCCTAACCTTGATTATGACGAACTAGAGCTCTTTCCACCGAAGCACCGACAAACCACCGCAACAAGGAATCTTCTCCTTCTTCTTTCCTTTCTCACGATCACGCCCTCCCTCTCTCTTGGACCATCACGAAGGATTCAACAAGAGTAAGGGTTAGGAAAATCGAAAACCTAAACATTTGAAAGAGGAGGAAAATCGAATAAGAAAAGGGCTAGGAACTCTTACCTAGAGTCAAGATGAACGAAACCCTAACTCCTTAGCTTGAGATCGCCTTCTTCCTTCTCTTCTCCTCTCCTTCGACTTTCTTTCCCTTCTCCTCTCCTTCGACTTTCTTTCTCACTTTTGGCACGAATGACGCGAAACCTAGACCCCCAGCGCCTAAGGAGCGCTTAAGCCAATGGGCTTGGGCTTCTTGGGCCATCACTTGCAGTTCCGGTATTTCCAACGCCATCCCCTTCAATTTATATAAAATGCTCTATTATAATTTAATCAAAAAAAATTAGTGCAACACTTTAAATAATTTAATCAATTACTTAATTAAATCATTTAGGGTGTTACAACTCTCCCCCACTTAGGAAATTTCATCCTCGAAATTCATACCTGAGTCAAATAGCTCTGGATAGGATTCCCGCATCCTACTCTCCAGCTCCCAAGTCATGCTCTCACCAGTAGCTCCCAACCACACCACCTTTACTAAAGCAATGTTTTTCCCCCTCAGCACCTTCACTTCTCTATCATCAATCCTCACTGGCATAGTTTCTGTAACACCCTAAAATTATTTAATTAATTTATTTAATTAAGTAATTGGGGATTTAAATTAAATTATTTGATGTAATTTAATTATTTGAATTTATACTGATATGCGTAGGAAGTACTAGAAAGTGGAGGTGCTGGACCAAATGGACTTGGGCCTAAGTGAGAAGCCCAAGCCCGTTATTCTTGTCATATGCGAAGTGTTGGTTTAGTTGGGGTCTAGGGTTGGTGGCAATTCGCAAAATCAGAAGAGAAAACACAAGAAAGAAAGAAAGAGCGTGAGATAGAGAGAGAGAGCAAGGAAGGGCGCCGTAAGGAGAGAAGAGGAAGAGGAGAGAAGTCGCAACCAAGGAAGAGCAAGAACGCGATCTTGTTGCTGTGGTCCTGTACGTGGCTATCTCCGGAGCCTCCGTTCTTCAATTTCGAGGTTAGGGGAGCTCTATCACTCTATCTAATACTTCATATGATGAGTTCTAGATCTAGGGTTAGACTAGATTTATTGAAGTATTGTTGATGTTGGTTTTTATATATAGATGTGTGCGGATTGATGGATGTTTGAATTCTTGATGTTTCTTGATGCATTGTTGATGTTGGCTTTTATATATAGATGTATGCGAATTGAGAGATGCTTGAGTTCTTGATGTTTCTTGATGCTTTGTTGGTATTGGCCATTATATATATGTGGGTATGCGAAGTGGAATTGATCATGAAAAACTGAATTTGTGTTGGATTTTGCTTGTGTTGTTCGCAAGATTTGATGGATGGTATATAGGCGCCTAGGGCGCCAAGGGGATAGGGAAGGCAATGCCCAATTGAATTTTGAGAAATTGATTAAAATATGTGTATGTTTAGTTGCTGGGAAAGTGTTGAGTTTTGATAAATTAAAATTGTTAAGAAAACAATTTTCAGTGTTAAAAAGCGTTTTGGCAAAAAATTCTGGGTTGGTTACTGGTTTCTGGGCGCTGGGCGCCTATGCTGGGCGCTGGGCGCCTGTGCTGTGCTGTTGTTGCGCGTGGGGGCGCGCCTGGGCGCTAGGCGCCCGTGTTGTGTCTGTGTTGTGCGTTGTGCGCGCCTGGGCGCTGAGCGCCTGTGGCGCTGGGGTTGTGTTGCGTTGTTGCGCGCCTGGGCGCTGGGTGCCTGTGTTGCCTGGGCGCCTAAGGCGCCTGTTCCCTGGATGTTGCCTGATTTTTCCAAAATTGTTTTTATCAAAACTTTTGACTCAGACGTCCGTTTTGAACGATTCAAAAACTGTCGTGAAGCTTTTTACGCTGTCCATCTATGGGTCTAATTTTTAAAATGAAAAATTGTTATTTTCTGATGGTTTGTGGGCGCCCAAGTGGCTGTCCCCGGTGATCGTCCCAGTGACATTGAAAAATGACGTGGAACTCTTTAAAAACCCCTTTTGGTGTATAAACAACAGTTTTAACACGGTAGTGTCAAAATGACCGTTTTGCCCCTAGTGGCCAAAGTTAATGATATTGATGTGTAAATGACGAGGATGCCCTTGGTGGTTAGTCAAATGACGTTTTTGCCCTCGGTGGCTAATGTTTGAGTTGAATGATGTTTATGTGTAAATGACATTTGGGGCCTGAGTGGCTAAGTGATGTTAAAGCCTAAAAGGCTAAGTGACGTTATTTGTGTGTGAATTATGAAATGACAGGTGCTGTGCCTTTAATCGGCAAACCGGTAAGTGACGGGTCACATAGTTGACTATGAATTGAGTATCTGCGTATTTGTGTATTGTGAGTGGTGCATGTCATAGTGTCTCATGCCCATATGCATAAACCCAGTGATGTTTTGAGGCCTGAGTGGCTAAGTGATGATAAGGCCTGAGTGGCTAAGCGACGTGTTGTGAAAAGGTACCTTCATGCATATACCCGCGAGTGGGTTGCATTTCATAAATCTACATGATATGTAATGAGTTATTGTGAATGATGTAAGAGATGACTATGATGTGAGTATTTGGTGTTTGGATGCTGATTGTTCTAGTGCGTAGCCTATGATTAGTGCTTATCATATTTTCTATTATATAGACTGAAATGATGCTCACCCTTTCCTGTTTGAATGTTACCCCTGTGTTGGTAACGTGCAGGTGATTCCCAGTGAAGGTATTAGCTTCACTTATGAGTCGAGTCGTCATGCTCTGATACGTAGCACTCAGGGGGGATAACGAACTCGGCATTTATTTATGATTTTTGATTATTATGTCCATGTGGGCTATTTGGTTATGTTTTATTATTTCCGCTGCGTAGTCGGTTGTGTTATGTTGAGTTTTATAATTGACGTTGAGATGAGATTGGAGATTTCTTTATTTGTGATGTGCTACGCGAATGCATGAGAATTGAGTTGAACTGTTTTTCAAAACTGCTAAGCGACGTTTTATTGAAGTATGTGTAACATTCCCTATGAATGAGATTTTTAAACTCTGATTTTTATAAACAAAGTAACGGGTAGAAAGGGGTGTTACATAAGTGGTATCAGAGCAGTTCGGTCTGTCCGGCCAAGTTGTCCAGTGTGGAGTCTAGCTATCTCTCGAGTCTTGGTACTCGTTTTAACCATAATTTGTGTTGCAGTGATTAGCTAAATTGGTCAGACGGTATGACTGCTATTGTTGTTACTGGCGCTGCTTAGTGTCTTACTGCTGCTATGTGTGTGTTTACTCTGAGTACTTTGTGTATGACTGTAATGTGTTGCTTGGTGTGTTTTCTGTGTCTCTCGTCGATTTTCGACGAAGACCTTGTGGTGAATTTTGTTTGTTTGCCGTTGGGTGTTTTTAGTATTGTTGTGATTTGACGAGTAGGTGTAAAATAGATGAGGAATTGAGTACATTGTGATGTTGATGTTGTCACGTGTAATTTCGTGCCTTGATGTTTGATGATGATTGAGGTTGAATTAAGATGAGGAGTATGATGTGTTATAAATTTTAATAATTAATTCGTATGTTCTGACGTGTGAATATCATGAGTTGAGACGTTTTAAAAAGAAAATTAAATGTTTTGAAAGTATGTATTCTATACATCCCCACGGGTGTATAGGCGCCAAATTCTGATTGTGTGTATGTGTTGCTGTGTTGTTTTAAAAATGAATAGCGTGTTGTTTTTACACTGTTTCGAGTTGCCGTTTTGTTTGGAAACAATGGTGTGTTGTTTTTACATTGTTGAAAGTGCTGTTTGTTTGTGAAAATAATAGTAAGCTGTTTTTATGTTGAAAAGGTGTTGCCGCTTCATTATTTAAATTAGATATATGAGCTACTGTATTTACAAGTAAATGGGTTGCTATTATTCACTCGGTTTTGCATGCTGTTTCTATGCGCAGTTTTGTTTTAAGCGCTGTTTTTGTAGGTGCTGTTTTTCCTCAACTTAAAATGTGATGTTTTCTCGATTTGAAATGTGGTATTTTCTAAAGGAAAAGAGTGTATTTTTTTTTTAAATATAAAGTGATGATTAAATTGAATCGAATTGAATTGAATTGATAATGGTTCGTAGAGTTGATAATTGGATTTGATGTTTTCAAAGAAATCAAAGTTACAATTGTATTTAAAATAAATGGTGTGCTGTTTGACAGTGTTTCAGGTCGCTGTTCTATTTCTTTTAATGAATAGTGTGCTGTTTTATATTGTTCAAAGTTGTTGTCTTGCTTTTGAAAATAAGAGGGGGATGTTTTTATGCTGTGAAGAGTTGCTGTCTTGCTGTTTTTCAAAATAAAATGCTGCTGTTTGCTACATAAGAATGCTGCGGTTTGCTTAAAAATGAGTTGCTGGGTTGCAGTTTATTTCTATGAAATGAGTTGCTGTTTTTATGAAATAATCGTATTGCTGTTTTACGAAAATGAAGCGCTATTTTTATGTTGTAAACGTGCTGTTTCCACTGCCGTTGCGCGCTAAAAAGAAGTATTATTTTCGCTCCGTGTTTTGCTGTTGTTGCGCGCTAAAAGACCACTGTTTACACCTTATTGTTGTTGTTGTTGTTCTTCTTGGTCTTGCTGTTGCCGTTTTACTCAAACGATGTGGTTGTTTTCACACTGTTTACCCAAAAATTTTACGAGGACGTTTACAAAAATTGACGTGCTTTTCCCAAAGTTAAAGAGTTGGTTATATTGTTTACAGTTGCTGTTTCGTTTTGAAAACAATAGTGCGCTGTTTTTATATGGTTTAAAGATGCTGTTTTGTTTTGAGATTAATAGTGTGCCATTTTTATGTCATTAATGTTGTCGTATTTGCTGCTGTTTTCGCACATCAAAGTGTACTGTTCTCTACAATCTAGAGTGTTGTTTTCTTTGACTTAAATGTGATGTTCACTCAAATATAACGTGTTGTTCTCTTAATAATTTAAGTGCCGAGTTCTTAAAATTAAAATGATGTTTTCTGGAATCAAGTGGGCCGTTCGAAAATTTTGAAAAGGGCTGTCTTCCTATTTTCCTTAGTACTGTTACGGTATTGTGAGAGGGTGCTGTCTCGATCTTTGTTATTTTATTATTATGTATTATTTTATTTTATGTGCTGTTTGGTCCCTATGTACGTTGACTTAGTCCTTTATTGTCAAAGGAGTCGCGTAATTAATTGTGATTGATGTGGTGTGTGCTTCACTTTGGTGAAGTTATGATGTGTTGTTGATGAGTCGGTCCTATGAAGGACCTAGGGGGGAAATGGGAGTTGAGGAACTCTCAGCGCAAAGATGTCGTGGTTGGTGTTGTCACTTTCGTTGAAGAACTTTAATGGGTGTTGTAGTCGTAGCTAAGTTCGAGCATGGTGTGAGAGGACCAAAGAAACAAGAAGAGATGAAGGTTAGGTGTGTAGGGTGACATAAGAGCCGAGATGTGGTTACCTGACTATAAGTGGGTCGAACTGAATGGGAGTCGACGTGTGGTGTCGTCGAAGTATATGGAAATCGAAGTATAAGTGGGACGAAGTGCAGTGTTGCAGTGTTATCAATGTATGTAGAAGCTAGTGCGGTTGAAGCATAAAGTGCCTAAGTGCAGCGTATGGGTGGCAAGGAGAATGATGGAAAACCGAAGTAGATGTAACCGAGGTAGTTGTAGAGGTGAGTGATGATGAGGTGTGGTTGCCTAAGTGAAGTGTCACGGTGTTTGAGTAGTTGAGTGTGACTTTGATGACCTTCAGATTAGAACATCTAATTAAGAGTAGCAATGTGGAGAAGGGTGATGTACGGGGATGGTTGGAAGTGACTAGAAGGTTGGGTTTCGTTTCGTGGGGTGGAGTAAATTTTCGAGGACGAAAATATTCTAAGTGGCGGAGAGTTGTAACACCCTAAAATTATTTAATTAATTTATTTAATTAAGTAATTGGGGATTTAAATTAAATTATTTGATGTAATTTAATTATTTGAATTTATACTGATATGCGTAGGAAGTACTAGAAAGTGGAGGTGCTGGACCAAATGGACTTGGGCCTAAGTGAGAAGCCCAAGCCCGTTATTCTTGTCATATGCGAAGTGTTGGTTTAGTTGGGGTCTAGGGTTGGTGGCAATTCGCAAAATCAGAAGAGAAAACACAAGAAAGAAAGAAAGAGCGTGAGATAGAGAGAGAGAGCAAGGAAGGGCGCCGTAAGGAGAGAAGAGGAAGAGGAGAGAAGTCGCAACCAAGGAAGAGCAAGAACGCGATCTTGTTGCTGTGGTCCTGTACGTGGCTATCTCCGGAGCCTCCGTTCTTCAATTTCGAGGTTAGGGGAGCTCTATCACTCTATCTAATACTTCATATGATGAGTTCTAGATCTAGGGTTAGACTAGATTTATTGATGTATTGTTGATGTTGGTTTTTATATATAGATGTGTGCGGATTGATGGATGTTTGAATTCTTGATGTTTCTTGATGCATTGTTGATGTTGGCTTTTATATATAGATGTATGCGAATTGAGAGATGCTTGAGTTCTTGATGTTTCTTGATGCTTTGTTGGTATTGGCCATTATATATATGTGGGTATGCGAAGTGGAATTGATCATGAAAAACTGAATTTGTGTTGGATTTTGCTTGTGTTGTTCGCAAGATTTGATGGATGGTATATAGGTGCCTAGGGCGCCAAGGGGATAGGGAAGGCAATGCCCAATTGAATTTTGAGAAATTGATTAAAATATGTGTATGTTTAGTTGCTGGGAAAGTGTTGAGTTTTGATAAATTAAAATTGTTAAGAAAACAATTTTCAGTGTTAAAAAGCGTTTTGGCAAAAAATTCTGGGTTGGTTACTGGTTTCTGGGCGCTGGGCGCCTATGCTGGGCGCTGGGCGCCTGTGCTGTGCTGTTGTTGCGCGTGGGGGCGCGCCTGGGCGCTAGGCGCCCGTGTTGTGTCTGTGTTGTGCGTTGTGCGCGCCTGGGCGCTGAGCGCCTGTGGCGCTGGGGTTGTGTTGCGTTGTTGCGCGCCTGGGCGCTGGGTGCCTGTGTTGCCTGGGCGCCTAAGGCGCCTGTTCCCTGGATGTTGCCTGATTTTTCCAAAATTGTTTTTATCATAACTTTTGACTCAGACGTCCGTTTTGAACGATTCAAAAAGTGTCGTGAAGCTTTTTACGCTGTCCATCTATGGGTCTAATTTTTAAAATGAAAAATTGTTATTTTCTGATGGTTTGTGGGCGCCCAAGTGGCTGTCCCCGTTGATCGTCCCAGTGACATTGAAAAATGACGTGGAACTCTTTAAAAACCCCTTTTGGTGTATAAACAACAGTTTTAACACGGTAGTGTCAAAATGACCGTTTTGCCCCTAGTGGCCAAAGTTAATGATATTGATGTGTAAATGACGAGGATGCCCTTGGTGGTTAGTCAAATGACGTTTTTGCCCTCGGTGGCTAATGTTTGAGTTGAATGATGTTTATGTGTAAATGACATTTGGGGCCTGAGTGGCTAAGTGATGTTAAAGCCTAAAAGGCTAAGTGACGTTATTTGTGTGTGAATTATGAAATGACAGGTGCTGTGCCTTTAATCGGCAAACCGGTAAGTGACGGGTCACATAGTTGACTATGAATTGAGTATCTGCGTATTTGTGTATTGTGAGTGGTGCATGTCATAGTGTCTCATGCCCATATGCATAAACCCAGTGATGTTTTGAGGCCTGAGTGGCTAAGTGATGATAAGGCCTGAGTGGCTAAGCGACGTGTTGTGAAAAGGTACCTTCATCCATATACCCGCGAGTGGGTTGCATTTCATAAATCTACATGATATGTAATGAGTTATTGTGAATGATGTAAGAGATGACTATGATGTGAGTATTTGGTGTTTGGATGCTGATTGTTCTAGTGCGTAGCCTATGATTAGTGCTTATCATATTTTCTATTATATAGACTGAAATGATGCTCACCCTTTCCTGTTTGAATGTTACCCCCGTGTTGGTAACGTGCAGGTGATTCCCAGTGAAGGTATTAGCTTCACTTATGAGTCGAGTCGTCATGCTCTGATACGTAGCACTCAGGGGGGATAACGAACTCGGCATTTATTTATGATTTTTGATTATTATGTCCATGTGGGCTATTTGGTTATGTTTTATTATTTCCGCTGCGTAGTCGGTTGTGTTATGTTGAGTTTTATAAGTGACGTTGAGATGAGATTGGAGATTTCTTTATTTGTGATGTGCTACGCGAATGCATGAGAATTGAGTTGAACTGTTTTTCAAAACTGCTAAGCGACGTTTTATTGAAGTATGTGTAACATTCCCTATGAATGAGATTTTTAAACTCTGATTTTTATAAACAAAGTAACGGGTAGAAAGGGGTGTTACAGTTTCCACAGTGAGATTATCTCGCACCTCAACATCATCCATATGGATCACATGAGACGGGTCCGGAATATACTTCCGAAGTTGCGACACGTGAAATACGTCGTGCAAGTTCGAAAGGTTAGGCGGTAGAGCCACCCTATAAGCAACCTTTCCAACCCTCTCGGTGATCTGGTACGGTCCAATAAATCTAGGAGTCAACTTCTTTGCTTTCAGTGCACGCCCAACACCAGCCATAGGCGTGACCCTCAAGAAAACATGCTCTCCAGCCTGAAATTCCAAATCTTTTCTCCTTCTATCATGGTAACTCTTTTGCCGACTTTGAGACTCTTTCATTTTCTCCCTGATCATTTTTATCTTCTCTGTAGTCTCTCTCACCAATTCAGGTCCAAGAACAACACTCTCGCCAGACTCATGCCAACACAAAGGAGTTCTACACCTCCGCCCATACAGTGCCTCGAAAGGAGCCATCCCTATACTCGAATGGTAACTGTTGTTGTAAGTGAACTCAATCAACGAAAGGTGTGTATCCCACGCACCTCCCTGCTCTAAAACACACGATCTCAATAAGTCCTCCAATGACTGAATGGTTCTCTCTCTCTGCCCATCAGTCTGAGGATGATAGGCTGAACTCAACCTCAATCTGGACCCCAATGCCTCCTGCAAGCTTCTCCAAAACTCCGAAGTAAACCTCGGATCTCTGTCAGATACAATACTCTTCGGGACACCATGCAACTTCACAATCACCTGAATATATATCTCGGACAATCTCGATATCGGATACGTGATGTTGATAGGAAGGAAGTGAGCAGACTTCGTCAACCTATCCACGATCACCCAAATAGAATCAAATCCCCGAACGGTTCTCGGTAACCCAGTCACAAAATCCATGGAAATGCTATCCCATTTCCATTCTGGTACATCTAAAGGTTGCATCAACCCCGCAGGCTTCTGGTGCTCGACCTTTGACTTCTGGCAAGTCAAACAGGCATACACAAACTGTGCCACATCTTTCTTCATACCAGGCCACCAGAATAACTTCTTCAAGTCATGATACATCTTTGTAGCCCCTGGATGAATACTCAGCTTGCTCCTATGACTCTCCTCAAGGATCATCTTCTTCATCTCATTATCATCGGGAACACAAATCCTATCTCTGAATCTCAACACACCTTGGGAATCCAACCTGAAATCCCCATCCACATCCTGATCACCCGCAACCAACAAGTCAACCAGCTTCACATCTAATTTCTGGGCGTCTCTGATACTAACCAAGAAGTCATTACCAATCCTCAGCATACCCAGCTTAACACTCTGCGGTGTCACTTCACAAACCAGACTCATATCACGGAATTGCTCAATCAACTCCAACTCTTTTACCATCATCGCTGACATATGCAAAGTCTTTCGACTTAAAGCATCAGCCACGACATTAGCCTTGCCGGGGTGATAGTTCAAGCCGAAATCATAGTCTTTCAGCAGCTCTAACCAACGCCTCTGCCTCATATTCAGCTCCTTCTGATCAAACAAGTATTTCAAACTCTTGTGGTCGCTGAATACCTCGAATCTGGTGCCATACAAATAGTGCCTCCAAATCTTCAGTACAAACACAATAGCAGCCAATTCCAAATCATGAGTAGGATAGTTCTTCTCATGTGTCTGCAACTGCCTGGACGCATAAGCAACTACCTTCCCATCCTGCATCAATACGCCTCCCAATCCCATTTTGGAAGCATCACAATATACCACAAACGGTTGATCCGGCACGGGCAACACTAACACCGGAGATGTTGTCAATCTCCTCTTCAGCTCTTGGAAGCTCTCTTCACACTTAGCATCCCACACAAAAACTCTCCCCTTACACGTCAATTGAGTCAACGGAAGGGCTAGCTTTGAGAAACCCTCAATGAACCTCCTGTAGTAACCAGCCAACCCCAAGAAACTCCTGATCTCAGTCGCAGACTTTGGGCTTTCCCACTGTAACACTGCATCAACCTTGGCTGGGTCTACAGCTATGCCATCACTAGAAATAATGTGACCCAAAAAGCTTACCTCACGCAGCCAGAACTCGCATTTGGACAACTTAGCATAAAGCTTCTTCTCTTTCAACACCTCAAGCACCAATCTCAAGTGCTCTGCATGCTCCTCTTCAGACTTAGAGTACACCGGAATATCATCTATAAAAACTACTACAAACCGATCCAAGTAGCTATGGAAGATACGGTTCATGTACTCCATGAACACCCCTGGTGCATTGGTGACACCAAACGGCATCACAGAGTACTCATAATGTCCATATCTCGTTCGGAATGCTGTCTTCTGGACGTCTTCGTCTTTTACTTTAATCTGATGATACCCTGACCTCAAATCAATTTTACTAAAAACCTTAGCACCCACCAGCTGGTCCATCAGATCATCAATTCTCGGAAGAGGGTACTTGTTTTTGATAGTCACCTTGTTCAACTGTCTATAATCCACACACAGACGCATACTCCCATCTTTCTTCTTTACTAACAAAACCGGAGCTCCCCATGGTGACACACTAGGCCTCACAAATTTCTTTTCAAGTAACTCTTCCAACTGCTTCTTCAACTCAGATAACTCCGAAGCTGACATCCGGTACGGTGCCATGGACACAGGCCTAGTACCAGGCACAAGGTCAATCCCAAACTCTACTTCTCTCTCTGGTGGCACACTAGGAATCTCATCAGGGAACACTTCAGGGAACTCACACACCACCTGCAACCCTTCAACCATAGCTTGGTTTTCAGCAGACATAGACGCCATCAAAGCAAATAGTTGACCACCATCCTTCATTACCTTATGCAGCTGATCCCCAGACAACAAAACAGACTTTTCCTCTTCAGGAGGAAGGAAACTCACAGACTTGCAGAAACAGTTGATGTGCCCATGGTTATCTACTAACCAGTCCATACCAAGAATAACATCCAACCCTCCCAAAGGCAAACATATAAGGTCAACCAGAAAATCTCTGCCGAAGACTGACAGAGGACACTTAGCACACAATAGAGAAGTAGTCACCGAACCCTTAGCTGGAGTGTCGATAACCATTTCCCTCTTCATAGCAGACAATACTAAATTTAACTTTTCAGCACAAACAGCAGCAATAAAAGAATGCGTAGCACCAGTATCAACTATAGCAACTAAAGGGGAACCATAAATAAAACAAGTACCTCTAATCTCATTGGGTCCCTCTGAACCTGCTAGTGCGAAAACTCTCCCACTGGACTTCTCTTTCTTTGGTTTGGTACACTTAGAACTAAAGTGACCAGCTTCACCACAATTGAAACACACTGATTCCTTACGATCACAGTTAGACGCCATATGACCTTTCTTCCCACAACGGTAACACATTACTTCAGTCTTGCAATCGAAGCTTTTGTGACCCGGCTTGCCACACGTGTAACACATTATATCAGCGGGAGCACCTCCCCCACTAGGCTTTCTACCCTCAGAAGGTCTTTTACCAGCACCTGCCTTCCACTTATTTTTACCTCCAGTCATATCATAGGGTTTTCCCCTAAACTGAGTATTCCTTTTCTCTTTCCCAATCTTGTAGGCAGCAGAACTGTCCTCTTCATAAATCCTACTCTTGTCAACTAGTCTAGCAAAATCTCGTATCTCATGATATCCAATTGCCTTCTTAATATCAGGTCGCAGGCCACTCTCAAATTTCACACACTTGGAGAACTCTGAATCAGCATCATTGCCGTAGTAAGGACAAAATTGGGCCAGCTCTTCAAATCTGGCTGCATACTCAGCCACCGTCTTATTTCCCTGTTTCAATTCTAAGAATTCTACCTCTTTCTTGGCCCGAACGTCTTCAGGGTAATACTTTCTTTTAAATTCCCTTGTGAAGACTTCCCAAGTAACCTCTTCACCAGTAGTGTTCAACCTATGCAGCATACCTAACCACCACTTGTCAGCCTCTTCCGCCAGCATGTGCGTCCCAAACTTCACTTGCTGGGCAGCAGTGCACTCCATAACACGGAATATCCGCTCTATCTCATTCAACCACGACAAAGCTCCATCGGGATCATACCGACCCTTGAAGGTGGGTGGGTTTTCCCTCTGAAACGTTGCCAGATTACGGGCATTCATATCAACAGCAGTGTGTTGATTTCCAACAGCTTGGGCTATGGCTTGCAGAGCAGCAGCCAAAGCAGCATCATCCCTTCTAGCCATATCAACCTAGCACTGCAGCATAAACGACAATTCAGAACTAAATTAAAAACACCTAATTGTCATACACAATATGACAGACAGACACACTTGGTCGGACAGACCGAACTTTTGCTCTGATACCACTAATGTAACACCCCATTCTACCTCGCTATTATTTGTAAGAATCAGAGTTTCAAAATTTCATTTCAATGGAATGCTACACATAACTTTAATCTAACAACGATCAAATCAGCATAAGCGTTCATTGACTCTTTGTAATACGCAACACCTTTAAATGGGATGGAATACTCAAGAATTCATCAATAAAATCCACACACTAGGAAATGAAAGTGTCGAACAACAGCCTCATCAAAATCATTAAATCAATGCATATAAAATTCAAAAGCAAATGAATAACACTAGAATCCTAAGCCCACCCCCTAGGTGTCACGTATCAGAGCAGACCGACTCGGGAGTGAAAGGAGTAAGCCTTCACTCAGGACTACCTGTGGTAAACAACAACAGAAGGGTGAGTCTCAAACCATATAATAAAGACTATAATAAGAAGTATATTTTATCATAGTATCGCACTCATACAGTCACACAGTAGCATAGTTCATACAATCCACAACTCACATGCTTATCATGAGGATGTATGCAATACGGTTATGCATGTGGTACCATTTTCCCAGACCGCAGCCTTATCATCATAATATCAAAGTCAGACCGCAGCCTTACCATTTCAATATAGAACTCAGACCGCAGCCTTACCATCACAATATAAAACTCAGACCGCAGCCTTATGTATGCATGAGACTCCATGACAAAAACCACAATCACAATTATTAACGACACGATCCATACATCCTATATCACCTCTTTATTAATCTTAGTTGTAGCCCCCATGGCCTCATCATCAATCAACTCATTTATTTTCTCATCTCAATCACGTCTCTAGGACTAGGCTAGCACTTAGGGACTAAATCTGTCACTTTTAGGACCGAAACAAAACACACTGCACGCGCGCCCCACTGGGCGCCCTGGGCGGCCACACTTGGCGCCCAACACAACCACGCACGCACACAACGGAGTAGGCCACCTGAAAATTAAAACCGCTCTAGCCAAAATGTTCAAAATGGAATTTGGTCACGTGAATACAACATTTGGCTCGGGAAAATATGCTCAGAAATTGATTTGCACACAAAGCCCCCTTTACACAAGCTAAAACGATGCCCAATAGGACCATTTCGAAACAACGCGTGCAAACCTGGAAATTCTTTAGCCAAAGTGCTTAAAATACAATTTGGTCAGGTGAATACAAAATTTGGCTCGGGAAAATACGCTCAGAAATTGATTTGCACACAAAGCCCCCTTTACACAAGCTAAAACGATGCCCAATAGGACCATTTCAAAACAACGCGTGCAAACCTGGAAATTCTTTAGCCAAAGTGCTTAAAATACAATTTGGTCAGGTGAATACAAAATTTGGCTCGCGAAAATATGCTCAGAAATTGATTTGCACACAAAGCCCCCTTTACACAAGCTAAAACGATGCCCAATAGGACCATTTCAAAACAACGCGTGCAAACCTGGAAATTCTTTAGCCAAAGTGCTTAAAATACAATTTGGTCAGGTGAATACAAAATTTGGCTCGGGAAAATATGTTTAGAAACTGAGTTTTACCCAAAAACATGTTTTGTGCGCCTTGCCTAGGCACAGGCAGCAACCTGGCGCCACCCCAGGCGCCACAGGGCAGCAACATGGGCGCCCTGCACAGACCACACACGCACCCAGCAACCAGAACAGCGCCCAGGGCGCCATTTTTCCCCAGCAACTTGGCGCCCAGGCGCCCCAACACTAACCAACATCAAATTCTCAATTTATTTTCCAAATCAATTCACAACAACAATCATAAAACATGTTATGCTCATACCAACAACATTCAATTTCACACTTATACATTAAAAACACAACAAAATGCGAAATCAACATGTTATAAATCCTAACTCAAGCCTAAATCGATTTTCTCCTACAATTCGTCAATTTCAACCAATCCAAACAATCCAACAAATATCATATCACATCAAATAGGACCCTATGATCTACATACAACCTATTATACTCTCTATTATAGAGTGAGACTCCCCTAACCTTGATTATGACGAACTAGAGCTCTTTCCACCGAAGCACCGACAAACCACCGCAACAAGGAATCTTCTCCTTCTTCTTCCCTTTCTCACGATCACGCCCTCCCTCTCTCTTGGACCATCACGAAGGATTCAACAAGAGTAAGGGTTAGGAAAATCGAAAACCTAAACATTTGAAAGAGGAGGAAAATCGAATAAGAAAAGGGCTAGGAACTCTTACCTAGAGTCAAGATGAACGAAACCCTAACTCCTTAGCTTGAGATCGCCTTCTTCCTTCTCTTCTCCTCTCCTTCGACTTTCTTTCCCTTCTCCTCTCCTTCGACTTTCTTTCTCACTTTTGGCACAAATGAGGCGAAACCTAGACCCCCAGCGCCTAAGGAGCGCTTAAGCCAATGGGCTTGGGCTTCTTGGGCCATCACTTGCAGTTCCGGTATTTCCAACGCCATCCCCTTCAATTTAAATAAAATGCTCTATTAAAATTTAATCAAAAAAAATTAGTGCAACACTTTAAATAATTTAATCAATTACTTAATTAAATCATTTAGGGTGTTACACATTACAGTGAGGCTACTGCTGAGTTTTCCAAGTGCATTAAGTTTGAGAATGGGCCGCGTCCTGAGATTAAGAAGGCGATTGGTTACCAGAAGATCCGTGTTTTCTCCGACTTGATTGATAGCTACAGAATTTATGAAGAAGACAACAATGCTCACTACAAGATTATGAATGAGCAGAGGAGCAAATATCAAAGTCGTGGTAAGCCGTATGATGTTCCTACTGGTAAGGGTAAACCGAAAGCTGCTGTTGGCAAGAAGACTAGTGGGGGAGATGCTCCTGCTAGCATTGTATGTTACAAATGTGGCAGAGCTGGTCACAAGAGTAACGTGTGCAAAGCCGAAGTGAAGAAGTGTTACCGTTGTGGTAAGGAGGGTCATGTGGTGGCTGAGTGTGAGCGTAAGGAGGTGGTCTGCTACATCTGTGGCGAAGGAGGGCACATTAGTACGCAGTGTCCGAAGCCGAAGAAAGAAAGGTCCAGTGGAAAAGTGAAGAGCCTACTGAAGATGATGGACTTATTAGAGGTACGTGCTTCATTAATGGTACTCCTTTAAAATCTATTGTTGATACTGGTGCTACTCATTGCTTTATTGCTGCTGATTGTTGTAAGAGATTGGGTCTTGTATTGTCTGCTATGAATGGAGAGATGGTTGTCGACACTCCAGCTAAGGGGTCGGTAACTACTTCTCTGGTGTGTTCTCAGTGTCCCTTGTCGATCTTCGATAGAGACTTTGTTGTGGATTTTGTTTGTTTGCCGTTGAGCGGATTGGATGTAATCTTGGGTATGAACTGGTTAGAGCATAACCATGTCCATATTAATTGTCGTAGCAAGTCGGTGAGTTTTGAAGGAGAGGAGTCTGGTCTGTTATCCGCTAGTCAGTTGCGGAAGTTGATGAAGGAAGGAGTTCAGTTATTCTCGCTGATGGCATCGTTGTCTGTTGAGAATCAAGCTATCATTGAAGAGTTGCAGGTGGTATGCGAGTTTCCAGATGTTTTCCCTGATGAGATTCCAAGTGTACCGCCAGAGAGGGAAGTTGAATTCTCTATTGATCTTGTACCTGGTACCAGACCTGTTTCTATGGCAACGTACAGGATGTCCGCGTCCGAATTGTCTGAGTTGAAGAAGCAACTTGAGGATCTGCTCGAGAAGAAGTTTGTGAGGCCGACTGTATCGCCGTGGGAAGCTCCTGTGTTGTTAGTTAAGAAGAAGGATGGTAGTATGAGACTCTGTGTGGATTATCGGCAATCGAATAAGGTGACAATTAAGAACAAGTATCCACTTCTGAGGATAGACGATTTGATGGATCAGTTGGTGGGTGCTCAAGTATTCAGTAAGATTGATTTGAGATCGGGTTATCATCAGATCAAGGTGAAGGACGAAGATATTCAGAAGACGGCTTTCAGAACCCGTTATGGTCATTATGAGTATTCGGTGATGCCGTTCGGTGTTACCAACGCACCTGGAGTATTTATGGAATATATGAATCGTATTTTTCATACTTACTTAGATCGGTTTGTGGTGGTATTCATCGATGACATTCTGATTTACTCTAAGTCGGAGGAAGAGCATGCAGAGCATCTGAGGTTAGTATTGGAGATACTGAAGGAAAAGAAGCTGTATGCGAAGTTGTCAAAGTGTGAGTTCTGGTTGAAGGAAGTGAGTTTTCTAGGTCATGTCATTTCTGGTAGTGGTATTGCAGTGGATCCGTCGAAAGTAGAAGCGGTGGTGAATTGGGAAGCTCCGAAGTCGGCTACTCACTAGTGCAAAAATAGGATTAGAATTAGACATTTAAAGTCAGGCGCTCAGATGCCTGACTACATAAGTAGACACGGTGGCAAACTTGTAATTAATAGGCAAAACGCGCGAGTTTTAAAGTCAGGCGAATACACGCCTGACTTCTAAAGTGAAAAAATAGGAAAAAAATTAGACTTTAGAAGTCAGGCGTGTATTTGCCTGACTACATAAGTAGACACGGTGGCAAACTTGTAATTAATGGTGAAGTTCTTTTTTTCTTTTTTAGTACTTTAGAAGTCAGGCCTGTATCCGCTTGACTTCTAAAGTACCAAAATAGAAAAAAAGATTTTCAATTTACCCGAAACCCTAGCTCTCCACTCTCACACTTTACGCGAAGCCTTGCCTCTTTCTTTCACCTTTCTTCTCTGGTTTTCTCCTTTCTTCTCTGGTTCCCAGCTTCTTCTTCCAAGCTCTCCACGCCCAAGCCCCAAATCAACATTTCAGCATCTCGCATCTCACTCTCACCCTAGCCCCAAAATCATCGTTGACTGCATCTTCCATCGCACTCTCACGTTTCCCTCTCGCATCTCGCATCTCGCATCTCGCATCTCTTCCCCTCGCATCTTTGTTTCTCAGCATCTCTTCCTCTCTGCTCGCAACGCTGCTTCTTCATAAATAGAAGCTTTTAATAGGGTTTTCATGATATATTTTCTTGGAGGATTTCGGATCCGCGAGTTTTGAGGAGAGAGAAGCGATCGACGACGCGATTCGGCACATGTACTCTTCGGATCTGAAGAATGGTTGGGGGTTCATGTTGTTCAGGAGGTGAAGTTGTTGGCCAAGAAGGAAGATCGATTCGCTCTTGATTCGGCCATCGACGAGCTCGTTCACCTCGACATGCAAAGGTATTGGCTGCCTTTTTACTTCAATCTTCTCTTTTCTTTTGAAACCTTTTGTTCGTATTTTTACTTTTTTGTTGCAACAATCAATAATTTGAGTTCGTTTCTGTTTCTTGTGGTTTTTCTTTGATTGGGTAATCATTTGCGTTTTTAAATTGCATCTTAGGTTTTGGGTATCCCATGGGATGTTGATACTGAGGGGTTGAAAGAATATATGAGCAAATATGGCAAACTGGAAGATTGCGTTGTCATGAAGGTTATCTCTTACTTTCAATTTTTCAGTGTTTCTGATTCTTGTTCAGTTCATGTTTGTCTATCACATCACTTAGATAACAAATGTATATATTGGTGTTGGTCATCTAATGATAAAATCTATATAATGGTTCTTCAATGGCAGTTTTTGACCTCAAACAAGGGTTTTGGGTCGCTTTTCTCCCCTCCCCCCTCATTACCACTCTTCCAAAGATAAATTTAGATAAGGGTTGTACAGTTAGTGTGTTTGGTTCTACGATAGGAAGAATTTATTTTAGCTAAAAGTGAGTTGAATGCAAAGTTAGTTAGGTTAGAATATATTTATGTAAAAGTGAGTTGAACAATATTTGGGTGTACTAGTCATGTTTGGAGGCAAAAACTCCAAATCTCAGCTTCAAGTTAGAATCCATTCTAGAGGCAAAATCAATTTACTTAAGAACAAGAACACTCAATCATGTCAAAATAAAGTTTAGGTCTCTAGAATGACTTTTGGCTCTCCCAAAAGTGACTCCAAACACGCACTTAACCTATCTCATAAAATTTGACAAAGTTTTACAGTGATAGTTGACTACCTAATTCAGCCGTCTTCTATGACTTGTGTTTGGCATTGGCTATGTAAATATTAGCAAAAAAGCACAGCTTAGACAGAAATACTATCATTTGTTATTATGTCTAGGAAATGCCCTGCACGATCTTTATTGATTGTTAGTCATTCTTATTTATCCGAAATTTGAAGAGGAAAAGTGACATGCTTAAACTTGGTGCGGCAAACTTAAAAAGTAGATAAGAAAAGATCAAATTGGGACTTATGGCTTCTGGTCTATATGACATAGTCTTGTATAGGGATAGGTTAGATTCCCCCTATACCATTAAATTTGCTGGAGATGCATTCTAATATTCTCACTTGAATCTAGGAGCGGTCGACTGGGCGGTCTCGTGGTTTTGGATATGTTACATTTGCTTCATTGGATGATGCCAAGGTAACTGCTTTTCACCTAGACATAAGCTTATTCAATTTGTTGATTTTTTGACTGGAAGATTTCTAGTGTGAAAGGAGTATTCTACTTTATGTTCTTTTCAATTCCATTCATTCAATAAAATCAGGGACACATTGTCCCTTTCTTTAATTCTGATTTCACAGTTCCTAACATAAGCACATATTTCTGGTCAAATCTGCATGCTATATCACGAGTTGGGTGTCTTTCTGGCTGCAGGAAGTATTGTCAAGTGAACATGTTCTTGGTAATAGGATGCTGGAAGTCAAAGTGGCCACACCAAAGGTTGCAATTAAATATGTTTTAAACTTAAAACCAGCTTTGGTACATGGCTGTTTTACCCTGTGCTATGATTTTACTGCTGATTCTTGTAATGTTTTCATCTTAAAGGAGGAGATGAGGGCACCGGCCAAAAAAGTTACCAGAATATTTGTGGCCAGGATTCCACAATCAGTAACAGAAGCTACTTTTAGAAGGTATATGAACATGTAGTATCTTCATTAAAATAATCTAGTCTCACAAGTGTTTTTTCTTTCGTAATGTACTTGTAATAAAGAACATATGAGGAAATTTATGTAATAGTCTCCCATTCTTTCTTTTCCCTGCAGTCATTTTGAGAAATATGGTGAAATCACAGATTTGTACATGCCAAAGGTACCTTCCTCCTTGAGATTACTGTTTCTTCTTTTTTCTTCTGTCCTGCCTTCTTGTTTGTTTGGGGCTGAAATTTTTTATATGTATCTGGATTCAGGACAAAGGAGCAACTTGGTTATGTGGTTGAGTGTAGCCCACGAGTAACATACCGTGTATTTGGATTTTGTTTTTGCATTCAGTCATCTGAATACGACCCAGCTTACTTGCAAGGTAGAATCGATAGCTTCATAAATGGCATTGAAGAGTTGTTGGTAAGTGTTCCTCATTCCTTCAAGCTTCATGTTCTTTGCCTAACTGCTTCCATGTGAACTTCAATAAAATTGACGTGACATGGTTACTAAGAAATGATGGGTAGCTATTTTTGAGAAAGGAAGAAAATGCCGCGAATAGTACAATGCTAGGATTTTGTAATATGCCTAATCTAAAGTTCTTATGGAATTTACATTGCTGTTGCCCATGTTTGTGTTTTGAGTTTTCATCTCACAAAATAAAATGTCATAAGAACTTGTTCCAACACGGTTGTTTTCACCGGTGTACTCTCTTTTGACAAAAGCTATTAAAAAACTAAAGGTGATGTTTAGGGTGGACTATATTGAAGTGGTCTGCTGGTAGATTTTTGCAATGGTACCATCTTTTCCCTCTGGAGCTGTTTGACAGTATTGCGATGCAAGAAGGGGGGTAGTGTTGCAATTATTGTTTAATGTGATCAAAACTAGAAAACAACTACTAGATGATTCAATTTAGCAACACTTTAGGCTTGAGATAACTATCAATGGGATGTCTCTTCTATTCGCATTTTCATTGCATGTAATGTATCATCTATTCAGTAGTGGGTTTGTTTGTACTCAATCCTTGAGTTAGAAGACCGTGTTTTGAAGAAATGTGTTTGATTTCAGGACGGCCTCGATGATGATTCCTTTGAGAATTATAAAAGTGGCTTAGTGGCGAAACTGTTTCGCTGCCGCTGTTTTGACCTATGTTATTCTGTTTTGTTTTGCATGAATTATCAGTGATGTCAGAGGCAATAATTTGACTGGTACTATACCAGAGAGCATTGGGAACTGCACAAGTTTTGAAATCTTGTATGTCAAGTCATTTAGTATTTAGTTTGATCAATATTTGCTTTCGAATGTTTTGATCCAGATGCTTAGGCTATCTTCTCATTGAGTTTTTCAGGGACGTATCATATAATCATATTACTGGGGAAATTAAATGATAATCAACTGCATGGCAATCAGTTAAGCAGGCAATCAGTTAAGCAGGCAATTAAACTGAGCTCCCTGTGAGTTTAATTGGTCTCTATTTGTGTCATCACTATCTTCTGTATTATGCATGCATTTACTAAGTTTTATTCTTCCAGGAAATTAAATGATAATCAACTGCATGGCAATCAGTTAAGCAGGCAATTAAATGATAATCATTTACTATCTTGTGTTATGTTTTAGGGACCTGTCTAGCAATAACTTTTCAGGACTGGTTCCAGCTTCTGTTGGTTATCTAGAGCATCTTTTGACCCTGTAAGTTGGATATTTTAAGAAATCATGTAAACTAATTTTCTAGGTGTTTACGTTGCTGATTTTTGAAAATATTTACATGTTTATAAATCCAGGAACTTGAGTCATAACCGCCTTGATGATCATTTGCCTGCTGATTTTGGGAATCTCAGAAGTATACAGATTATGTAAGTTTTGAAGGCCATTTCTGATCTGAAGGATTGGAGTTCAATATATATGAAATTGCCTATCCTAGTTGATTAATTGGTTCTTAGTGATTTATTCTTTTCTATTGACATGTGTTGCAACAACCTTTAATGATTTCTTCTATTTCTAGTGACCTGTCTTTCAACTTCTTGTGGGGTAGCATTTCAGCAGAAATTGGGCAGCTGCAGAACCTTGCCTCTCTGTATGTTTAATTATTAAGTGCTTCATGCTTGATGTTTTCTGTTTAGTAACGGCTTGATGATCGTTTATTGATTTGCCATTACTTGAACTGTTTGGAAGGATTTTGAACAACAATCACTTGTGTGGGAAGATTCCTGATCAGCTCGCTAATTGCTTCAGTCTTTCCTCCCTGTGAGTATACCTGTTTGGCAGCCAATTGCTCCCTCTGTTACATTTCTTCTAGGCTTCTCTGGAAATCTCCCCATGCTTATTAGTTTTACTCATGTTTCAGAAAACTGATTTTATGATGAAAGCCATTAGCTTTTTACTTTTTTATATTTCAATCAATTATGATAACTAGTTTAATCATATATGGTGAGATTTACATGAATTGCAGGTATAGAAGGAAGAGAGATAAACTAGTGGAACGTGCTAGTGCTGCTCTAAGGGAAATTCTGCAATCAAGTAGCAGAAGGATTTGTTAGTCTTAGTATGGTGGCATTATCATGTATTTCTGCTTTCAGTCTCTTTCGTTTGTATGGTAGTTAGTAACAAAGTGAAAAATGCATATTGGTAGGTTAGAAAGTACCATAGGTTGTGTTATGATTGTTCTGGAATTTACAAGACCTTGGTATATATGTAGTAGTGAATGATGATGGTGATATGAGAATTTGGCTATTGTAAGGATTTAATGCTTAATAAATGAGGTAGAAATTTGTTTATATATATGTTGGTAGTGTTTATATATATGTTGGTAGTTGCACCAATTGATGGCTATTGTAAGTTCCATTTATTTGAATTTTTTAAAAAAAAAGTAATTTAGATTAGTTGGTTTGATTTTGGTTAGCAGTCTTTATTTAGATTAGATGGCTACCAAATAAATTTTTTTTTTTAAAAAAAATGAACTTTTAAAGTCAGGCGAGAACAAAAGCTTGACTTTAAATCATACTTACGAAGTCAGGCGAGAATAAATGCTTGACTTTAAATCATACTTACGAAGTCAGGCAATAATAAATGCTTGACTTTAAAACAGACTTAAGAAGTCAGGCGAAATAAATGTTTGACTTTAAATCATACTTACGAAGTCAGGCAAGAATAAATGCTTGACTTTAAAACAGACTTAAGAAGTCAGGCGAAATAAATGCTTGACTTTAAAACTGACTTACGAAGTCAGGCAAAATAAATGCTTGACTTTAAATCAGACTTACGAAGTCAGGCTATCGCTTGACTTTAAAACTCCTGACATACAAAGTCGACTTAATAAAAGTCAAGCGAGCGCCTGACTTTAAATCCCCTTTTCGCCTGACTTTAAATCCCCTTTTTGCACTAGTGACTGAAATTAGAAGCTTTTTGGGATTGGCCGGCTATTATAGGAGATTCATTGAAGGTTTTTCTAAGTTAGCACTTCCGTTAACTCAGTTAACCTGCAAAGGAAAGGCTTTCGTTTGGGACGCCCGTTGTGAAGAAAGTTTCGTGGAATTGAAGAAGAGATTGACAACGTCTCCTGTCTTCACGTTGCCCAATCCGGAAGGGTCATTTGTGGTGTATTGTGATGCTTCAAAAATGGGTTTAGGTGGTGTGCTTATGCAAGATGGGAAGGTTATTGCGTATGCATCGAGACAGTTAAGAGTTCATGAGAAGAATTATCCCACTCATGACTTGGAGTTAGCTGCAGTGATCTTTGTGCTGAAGATTTGGAGGCACTATCTCTATGGTTCTAGATTTGAGGTGTTTAGTGACCATAAGAGCTTGAGGTATTTGTTCGACCAGAAGGAGTTGATTATGAGGCAGCGACGATGGTTGGAGTTGTTGAAGGACTATGATTTCGGTTTGAACTATCATCCAAGCACAGCTAATGTCGTGGCTGATGCTTTAAGCCGGAAGACTTTACATATGTCAGCAATGATGGTTAAGGAGTTAGAACTGATTGAGGAGTTCAGAGATATAAGTCTGGTTTGTGAAATGACACCTCAGAGTGTTAAGTTAGGGATGTTGAAGATTGGTAATGATTTTCTGAACAACATCAGAGAGGCCCAGAAGTCAGATGTTAAACTGGTAGACTTGACGGCCAGGATTGATCGATCTGAGAATGAGGACTTCAGGTTGGATTCCCAAGGTGTGTTGAGGTTCCGTGGTAGGATTTGTATTCCTGATGATGCAGACATGAAGAAAGTCATTCTTGAAGAGAGTCACAGAAGTAAGTTAAGTATTCATCCGGGAGCTACAAAGATGTATCAAGACCTGAAGAAGTTGTTTTGGTGTCCTGGTATGAAGCGAGATGTGGCGCAGTACATTTATGCATGTTTGACTTGCCAGAAGTCAAAGGTTGAGCATCAGAAGCCTGCTGGATTGATGCAACCGTTAGAAATTCCAGAGTGGAAATGAGATAGCATTTCGATGGACTTTGTGACGGGATTGCCTAATACTGCAAGAGGGTATGATGCAATTTGGGTGATTGTTGACAGGTTAACGAAATCGTCTCATTTTGTTCCTATCAACATCACGTATCCGGTGTCGAGGTTGGCGGAGATTTATATCCGGGAGATTGTGAAGCTTCATGGAGTTCCTATGAGTATTGTTTCGGATAGAGATTCGAGGTTCACTTCAGAATTCTGGAAGAGTTTGCAAGAGAAGTTGGGGTCTAAGTTGAGGTTGAGTTCGGCATATCATCCTCAGACAGATGGTCAGTCAGAGAGGACAATTCAGTCATTAGAAGATTTGTTGAGGGCTTGTGTCTTGGAACAAGGAGGTTCGTGGGATTCCTACCTTCCACTGATAGAGTTCACGTATAACAACAGTTACCATTCTAGTATTGGGATGGCACCTTTCGAAGCATTATATGGTCGGAAGTGTAGAACCCCGCTGTGTTGGTATGAGTCTGGAGAGAGTGTGGTGCTTGGACCGGAGATTGTTCGAGAGACAACTGAGAAAGTGAAGTTGATTCGTGAGAAGATGAAGGCTTCACAGAGTCGACAGAAAAGTTATCACGACAAGCGGAGGAAAGATTTAGAGTTTCAAGCGGGTGAGCATGTATTTTTGAGAGTCACTCCGGTGACCGGTGTTGGACGCGCTTTGAAGTCGAAGAAGCTTGTAACAGCCCAGGTCCAACGCATTGGCCACCCCGGCACTATTACCTCACGGTCTTCTCTACCCCTCTTGTAGAATTTTTGCCTTCCGTGGGAATCGAACCTTGCACCTGAGGCATAAGTGCAAGTTAAACACACCTCCCACTACCAATTGGCCAATGCGTTGGACCTGGGCTGTTACATAAAAAGGCGCGCTCAATTGGTAGTGGGAGGTGTGTTTAACTTGCACTTATGCCTCAGGTGCAAGGTTCGATTCCCACGGAAGGCAAAAATTCTACAAGGGGGGTAGAAAAGACCGTGAGGTAATAGTGCTGGGGTGGCCAATGCGTTGGACCTGGGCTATTACAACGTGGACATATATTCTTCTAGCCCGTAGCCCTAATAAGCGACTACGCGTTATATTTCTTTATTACTTGTAGCCCTAATAAGCGACTACAGTTCATGTCTTATCTTTTCTTTAACTTAGCACAACACGTCGAAATCACTTTCTATTTTCATGATTCTCGGTGAACCCAATCCCGCTGACCTTGGAAAGAGGGCTACATGGAAGGGGCCTTGGGTTCGGGCTCATGACTTCCCTGCCCTACTATGCTAATAATCTGGGGTCGTCACCCTTGATATACATATATTATTATATGTATGCCATTCTACCTTTCTTTTAGGGAAAGTAATTCTTCCTTTCCTCAAGGGAAAGTAACTTGACTTGTATTTACATCGATTGAGAATTTACATGACTTGTATGGACTTATAGTCCTTTATCTTAACTTGACTTGTGTACACTCGCATTTACTAATGTACGGTTTTTCATAATCTTCATAACTTGAGAATTTTATCTAAAGCGTCCCCAATTTCATGGCATTCATGTATTATAATCATTGGGCAACCTTGGGGAAATGATTAGAAGGAACTTGGAATCATTTGGAATGGACTAAAGTGCAATTTAAAAAGGGGTTACAGAAGCCCGCGCACGGTCCGTGCCCTGGAGGTGCACGACTCGTGCGTGTTTTTTAAAATTTTGAAACACAAATGCGTAAGGTACGCACGGTCCGTGCCCTAGGGCGCACGGTCCGTGCCATGTTTTTAAAACCTTTCAGGCCACTTGCGAACAATACGCACGGTCCGTGCCCTGGGGCGCGCACGATCCGTGTGTGTTCATCAGTAACCCAGAATTTTCTGTTTTCGTAAATTCTTTCCATTCCGTTTCGATTCCAAATTTCATTCCGATCGATATCCTAACACAACAAACAGTATTCCAGTCCAGACAAGAATCAATACATCAATCAATTCCAACAATCACAATGTCAACCACTCAATCGTATGAATTATTATTAAAACGTGATTTTGTAAAAACGGTTTTTGACTCGATTCAACTTTGAAACGAAAACGTAGAACACATGAAATCAAGGACCTGGAACTCAGTATCGCACAAATATCCCTAAGTGAGTATAGAACTCACCGATTGCGATGAAAATCGCACAAAACCACGACGAAGTTGTAGACAATCGAACTTCACGCGAAACAACCTTCAAGTAGCCACTCGAACAATCCACGTAATATACGAACTTCGCTTCAACTTCAAGTTTGCACTATCCAATTATCCAAACTCAGAAGATGACTTGTAAGTTAGCTCCAATATCGATTCTTGAACTCTAGCACTGATTTTGGATGGTTCAATGGCACATGCAAAGCAATTATTGTGAGTTTTGGTCACACATTGAGCTTCAAACCCAACAATGGTAGAATGAGAAATAGAGGGAGTGAGCTTCTGAAATTTGTATCAGCTGAAAGAGGATGGTGAGGGGAATCCAATGATCTAATAAAACTGAACATGCATCCAAGGATGAAGCTTGACTCTCCTCTTCTCCTCTCTCCCTAGCTCTCAATTTCTCTGTTTTTCAGCAACTTTAAATGTGTGGGTTGTTGCTGAGTGTTT
Source organism: Astragalus membranaceus (assembly GCA_039519185.1). Lineage (NCBI taxonomy): Eukaryota > Viridiplantae > Streptophyta > Magnoliopsida > Fabales > Fabaceae > Astragalus > Astragalus membranaceus. The sequence goes on from CM076852.1 coordinate 52,369,476, forward strand.
TTGTGGGAGTTAGTGTGGATGGGTCAGCTGAAGGTTTAAGTGTCTTGGAAATGACCAAAACAGCCTTGGTTCACTAATCCTCTCCATTCCCTATCTTTCTAAGTTCTGAATTTGTTTCAAGTGAAGGGTGGTGTGTTTGTTGTTTTAATGAGAGTGAGTGACTTAGTTCAACTGAAGGTTTTAAAATACTGTGAAATGACCATACTACCCTTAGTCCCCGATTCCCACTTAGAACCAATTAAATCATCAAAGCACACACATGTATAATTGGCAATCAAATTACTATGACTGATAATTAATTAAGCCTAATTATTTTAAATTAGCTAATTAAATTAGCTAAATTGGGGATGTTACAATCACCCCAACTTCTTAAAATTTTGTCCTCAAAGTTGAACATAACATACCTCAACTGAAAAGATGGGGATATCTCACCAGCATGTTTTCCTCTACTTCCCATGTCGCTTCGTCAGGTGAGGCACCATCCCAAATCACCTTGACAATAGGAATTGATCTCGTTCGGAGCGCTTTCTCGCCAAGTTCGATTATTCTGATTGGAGCGGGCTGATAAGACAAATCCGGTCGGATGTCAACCGTCTCATAACTCAACGGCTGACTCGGATCGGGAATGTACTTCCTCAATTGCGACACATGAAACACATCATGTAATCTAGACAAAGTTGGAGGTAAGGCAATGAGGTAGGCTACTGGCCCAACTCGCTCGATAATTTGGAAAGGTCCAACATACCAAGGACTGAGCTTCTTCGCTCACAATGCTATACAGGTACCAATAGTTGGAGAAAGTCTCAGAAATACATGATCTCCTTCTTCAAATTCCAATGGGCTTCTTCTTATGCCGGCGTAACTCTTTTGTTGACTCTGAGCTGTCTTCATCCTTTCTCTAATTTGACGGATCTTCTCAGTAGTCTCACAGACTAAATACGGACCCAAATATCTTTGTTCACCGACATCCCACCAACATAATGGTGTTCTACACTTCCTTCCATACAATGCTTCATACGGAGCAATTCCGATACTAGATTGGTAACTGTTGTTGTAGGAAAATTCCACCAATGGAAGATGAACCTCCCATCGGCCTCCACTGTCAAGTACACACGCTCTTAGCATATCTTCAAAGTCTGAATTGTCCTTTCAGTCTGTCCGTCTGCGGATGATAAGCGGTACTAGCACATACCGTTGTTCCCAACGCCATATTCAGTGCTCTCCAGAATCGTGATGTAAACTTGGGATCACGATCACAAATGATACTCGTTGGAATTCCATGCAGCTTCACAATATTCTTGAGATACTCTTCTGCTAACTTAGCAACCTCGTAGTTAGAACGTATCGGAATAAAATGAGCAGGCTTGGTCAAGCGATCAACTACCACCCAAATAGAATCATTTCCAGCTTGGGACCGTGGTAATCCCATGACAAAGTCCATAGAAATGCTTTCCCATTTCCATTCTGGCACATTCAAGGGTTGTATCTGACCGGCAGGCTTCTGGTGCTCTATCTTAACCCTTTGACAAGTTAAGCATCGAGACATGAATTCTGCAATTTCTACTTTCATTCCCGGCCACCAATACAACTACTTAAGATCTCTATACATATTGGTAGAACCAGGATGTATTGAGAATTGACTCTTGTGAGCCTCTTCTAAAACCTGTTTCTTGATATCTTCATCATTCGGCACGCAGATTCTACCATCAAAGTAAATCACACCATCACTATCTTCAGTGTAATTCGGCAACTTCTTCTGCGTTTGCAACTTTAAATCAATCTCTTGGGCTGAGCAAATCAGATTTCTCAAGGGACTCGAAATCTGAATATAACTCAACACCAATTTGTCCCTCCTTGGCTTCACCTGCAAGTTAAGATCTCGAAACGATTCCAACAATGCCATCTCATGAATCATCAGCTCTGCAGTGTGAATAGATTTCCTACTCAAAGCATCAACTACTACATTAGCCTTTCACGAATGGTACATCAGCTCAAAATCATAATCTTTCAGAAACTCTACTCATCTTCTCTATCTGTTGTTCAGCTCCTTCTGGTCAAACAAGTACTTAAGGCTCTTGTGATCACTAAAGACTTCGAAACAAGACCCATACAGGTAATGTCTCCAATTCTTTAGGGCAAACGCAATCGCCGTCAACTCTAAGTCATTAGTCGGGTAATTCTCTTCATGCGGCTTCAACTGTCTGGAGGCATAAGCAACTACTTATTGATTCTGCATAAGGACACATCCTAAACCCTTACCAGAGGCCTCACAGTAAATTTGGAATCTTATAGATGGATTTGGAAGAATTAGAATTGGTGCAGAAGTCAAACGATTCTTCAATTCTGGGAAACATTCATCAGAGTCAGAGTTCCATACAAACGGTTGACCCTTTCGAGTTAACCGAGTAAGTGGAAGAACCAGCTGAGAAAATCCTTCGAAATCTCCGATAATACCTAGCTAATCCCAACAAACTTCTCACTTCAGTGACTGTAGATCGTTGTTCCTAGTCTACCACAACCTCAATCTTACTGGTGTCCACTGCAACACCGGATTGGGATATCACATGGCCCAGAAACTTTACTTCAGGCATCCAAAAATCACCCTTAGATGGCTTGGCGTACAACTTCTTTTCTCGGAGTACGTTTAGAACAATTCGGAGATGTAGCACATGCTTCTCAATCGTCTTAGAGTACACCAAGATGTCATCAATAAACACCACGACAAATTGATCCAAATATGGATTGAAAATTCGATTAATGTATTCCATGAATACAGCTGGAGCGTTGGTTAAACCGAAGGGCATCACTACAAATTCGTAGTGTCCATACCTAGTACGGAAAGCGGTCTTCGGAATATCCAAAGCCCTAACTTTGATTTGATGATAGCCAGACCTTAAATCAATCTTAGAAAATACCGAAGCTCCTCGCAGTTGATCTAGAAAATCATCAATCCTTGGCAGCGGATACTTGTTCTTGATAGTTACCTAGTTCAACTGACGGTAATCTATGCATAATCTCATGCTTCCATCCTTCTTCTTGACAAGCAAAACAGGAGCACCCCATGGCGAGGGACTCGGTCGGATAAATTGTTTTGATATCAACTCTTCCAGTTGGGTCTTCAACTCTTTCAGCTCTAAAGGAGACATTCTATATGGAGCGATAGAAATTGGTCCCGTGCCCGGAACCAATTCTATGCATAACTTTACCTCACGATCTGGAGGTAATGAAGAAACTTCATCGGGAAATACATCTAGGAATTCATTAACAACTTGCACAGAAGATAGATCTAAACCCGTAACATCCCCAATTTAGCTAATTTCATTTATTGAAATTAGCAAGAGGTCGAGATAATTATTTAGCCAAAAAGAGTATAATTAGCATAATTAATTATTATGAGATGATGGTCATGGAATGAATGAACTAATGAGGTGTTATTTGTTTAATTAAGTTTATGACAAGAAACCATTGGCTAAGTAATTGTTTAGAAGTGATTTAAGTGAGAAATTATAAGGCAAGGGCGTTTTGGTCATTCCACCATCATTTAAACTCTTAGCTCATTAAAACCAACCCCACCTCACTTCCACCAACCTGATATTCAGCAACACCAAATTTCAGAAAGAAAGAACTAGAGAGAGAGAGAGAGAGAGAGACCCGCGAGGAGAGAAGAGAAGAAACAAAAAAGATTTCCTTGGATTCTCAGTGCATGGGAGCGATAGTGGTACCAATCTCTTCCTTTTTCTATCCTCTTTCAGCTGATACAAATTTCAGAAGTTCACTCCCTCTATTTCTCATTCTACCATTGATGGGTTTGAAGCTCCATTTGTGACCAAATCTAACAATAGTTGCTTTGCATGTGCCATTGAACCATCCAAAATAAGTGCTAGAGTTCAAGAATCGAAATTGGAGCTAAATTACAAGTCACTTTCTTAGTTTGGACAATTGAGTAGTGCGAACTCGAAGTTGAAGGGAAGTTCGTGTATTGCGTAGATGGTTCGAGTGGCTACTTGACGGTTGTTTCGCGTGAAATATCGATTGTTTGAGGATTCGTCACTTCGGTGAGTTCTGTACTCGCTTAGGGAATTGTTTTCGAAATGTTGGTCAAGTGTTTTGATTCTATTTTCAACTCGCCAATTTTAGTGTTAAAAACCGTTTTCGAAGTTTGAAGTTTTACGGTTTGTTTTGTGAATTATAACTTGATGGTGATTGGATTGTGATTGTCATGATTGTGGTCTGTACTGGTTTTGGACTGAATTGATGTATTGTGATATTCAGGTATCGATCGGAATAAGTTTCGGAATCGATCGGAATGGGAATTTCACACGAAAACGGGATGTTTAGAAATGCTGATAAGTTAGCACGCCCTGTGCTGATTTTAGCACGACCCGTGCTGATCTTTTTGTCACAGATATTAAGTGTAGATAAGTTAGCACGACCCGTGCTGATCCTTCTGCCCTAGATTTTAAAATGTGTCCAAACCCTCCCTAATTGATTCCAAACCTATTCTAATCCTTTCCCCAACCCTATGTATTGACAAATAAACCGCAACTCACATAAATGCGTTGGTATGAATGATGTTATATGAATTCTTTGAATTGTAAATGACGACACCGAGTAGGGTTCGTGAGTGAGAATTTATAACATATGTTAATGAAATGGACTTGGAGTTCCATTAAGGATTTGGTAACCACTTATATATGAACTTAATGAAACGGACTTGGTGTTCCGATACGGTTTTGGTAACCGCTTAATAATTAAATTAATTGAGGTGACGACCTCTATGATAGCACACTAGGGGAGGGAATTCATGATTCCCATAACCTAGGCCCCTTCGTTGTTTGCCCACCAGTGAGAGTGGATTGGGTTCACCGGGGGACTGAAACTACAGGATCCTCGGTGTTGTGCTAGTATGAAATGTGACACGTAGCTATCCAGACTTGGGTTATGAATGATACATGTAGCTATCCAGACTTGGGCTACGAATAAAATATTGCACGTAGTTATCCCGACTCGGACTAAGATTAAAATGATGCATAATGAATCGTTAGTGTTAGTAAGGGGTCTCGATAAGACTCACTGAGATAATGTTTATCACACCCTTTAATGTTGTTGTTTTTCAGGGAAACGGGGGAAGTTGAATGCAGTGAAACATGGCTAGACGATGTTCCGCATGATGATGTTGAAGACTAGCTAGCTGCTTATGTTGTTTCTTATTTTGAGAACTTCGATTATATGACTTGTACTGGTACTTAAAGTTGTATATCGGTTTCTGCTTTATTTCTGTATTTGGATATTGAACCTTAGGTTTGAGGCGAGGGCGTCTAACTATGAAACTTAAGATATCTATGTACTTCTTTTTGAAGTTTTAAAATGCGAGTGGTGCTTTGACATGTTTAGTCAAAGTTTTAGTATTGTTCAATGTCCATAAAACACGAATAACACTCTGATGGATGCTATGAAAGTATATCTTGGTATTTTCTCTATGTAGAAATATCGGGGTGTTAGAAAACCTGTCTCAGCCGATGCAGACAACATCATGACATAAGCTTCCGCGCCTTGGAATAAACAATGACTTGCAGAAGTGAATGAAATGACCGCTTCGGAATTGGTCGGTTATAGCTCCACTGATTCGGAGGCCAAATCGATAGTCTGATGAAAGCAATCCAGAGTTACATGGTTGGCAGACATCCAACTCATACCTAGGACAATGTCCATACCCTTCATTGGTAAACAAATAAAGTCTTATACAAAATTTCCGTCTCCGATGGATACAAGACAATTCTCACATAAGACTTGGGTCTGAATACTACCCTCGGCAGCAGTTTTAATGGAGATTGGTTAAGGAAACGGAGTTAAAGCCTGTAACACCCCTAATTTTTAAAATAACATTTTAAGTGGATTTTATATAATTGCTAGTCGAAAGAATTAATAATTTGCAATTTGGATTCGGTCGAGTCGAGAAATTTTACGCCAAGTAATAAACCGTAGAATTAGTGGGGGAGGGGGCGTCTTGGCCTAAAAACCTTGAGTTAATGAACTAAGGGCATTATGGTCTTTTCCCAACCATAACACCCTCAGCCCTTACACCCTCCAACTGAAACCATCTCATCACTTCCTGCAAACTAAAAACAGAAATAGAAAGTGAGAGAGGAGAGTGGGGCGAAGGGAGGAGGAAGGAGAAGAGAGGAGAACTTCTTCAATGGTCCTTGCATGTAAGTAATCTTTGCACCATTGAACTCCATGTTTCTTCCTCATTCTTCTAGTATGAATTTTTCAAGCTGATCCATCCTTCTCCTCATATTGCTATTTTCGAGTTAGTGAAGCTCCAAGTGACAACCATGGAGCTTTGAACAATTATGAGCCTTGCATGTGAATGTGGAGCCATAAGAAGGGTAAACTGAACAACTATTGTCGAACTGAAGGAGTCTTGGACAGTTAGTGTTGCTGGATTCGAGTTGGACAGAGGAGGAGTTGCTGTCTTGGTTCGAATTGGTGCTAGCGGGGATTGTTCGCGGATTTCGGTTCGGTGACTTCGTCTCTCGGCTCAACTCTCGGATTTCTACGTATCGGTGAGCTCTACTCACGGATTAGGGAAAATATGTTTTTCTGAACTTATGTCACATTTCGTTTCTCGGCGAAAAACTAAATTCAAAAGATTTTCGGGTCGAAAACCGCTTTTGAGAAAAATAGCGTTTTACGGTTTTTATCAAAATATTGAGCAATTTATGAATTGTGTATTTAAACGCTTTCGCTGGAATATGGTCTTGAATGTGGCTTGTTAAATCTGTTTTTAGGTTGGAGAAATGGAAAGCGGAATGAGAAACTAGAATTCTGTAACAGAACAGGCCGCACGGGTCGTGTGCCCCTGGGCACGGATCGTGCGCCCTCTTCGGGTTGGCTATATAAATTTTGGCGCATCACGCACTGGTCGTGCGCCCCTGGGCACGGACCGTGCGTGAACTTCTGTTACCGATTCCCGATTTCTCGTTTCGTCGCTCCTTTCGATCCCAAATCACTTCTAACCTTCCTCCCAACCAATTTTTAGGATATTGCCCTAATAAAATCAATGTTTTTGAAGGTTTAATTAGACCGCGTGTGAGATAATGTTTTTGGCATAACAAACCGGATCGTGGATCCTTCTCGACGCTATGATTATAACGCCGGATGTCTAACTTTGAATTCATCAAAACGGGTTATAGATCGATAATAGATATAGATATCTAAAACTTGAAAGACGGTCCAATGCGGACATGATGTATATTTTATTATATATCGCGTTGGGTGACGACCCGACAAGTAGCATACTAGGGAGGGAAGTCATGATCCCTTACCTTGGCCCTGGATACGTTTTGGCGTGGTCAATTCGTGGGTTTTCGGGATTGTGGCTGGTTTGCACGGCCGATTTATGCTAAGTTAAGAACACGATTCTCCGAGATTGTGGCTTGTATGCACGGTCGGGTTTCGTTTGGTAAGCGAATGGTTATAAATTAATCAATGAAGCTTAATAATATATAATAGTACTTCATTACCGAGATTGTTGGTTTGTATGCACGGGCGGTAATTGGACTACTTATATATGTTGACGCAAATAGTGATAAACATACTATGTTGCAACGGTTTTAAACTAAATCGAGAGATAGTGAGTGGGCACGGTAGAACTCACTGAGACATGTTGTCTCACACAATCATTTTTGTTGTTTTTACAGAGAAGCAGGGCAAGAGGAAGAGTAACCGGCACAGATAGGTGACCTGCTCGTGGAGATGCCAAGGATTGATAGTCTTGATGTTTATTTCTGTAGATATCTTGTGTTGCAGGCTAAGTTTTGATGATGAAGTGGTTAAGAGGTTTTGAGGATGAAAAAGACAAAAGTTAAAGTTGACAATAGTAAAAAGGCCAAAGCCAAAGTTGATGGTCAAAGTTAATAAAAGTGACTAAACATCAAAGTCACAATCCAAGACAATCAAGCTCAAGGATTGAAGATTCAAGTTTAAGGGTAGTCCTTAAATATAAAGGTAGTCCTTAGGGTTTGGGTGTGTCTTAGGATAAATGTAAGCTCTTACGAAGGTCAGCTCATCTCGCAAAGTCTCACGCCCCAAAGCTTTTTCAAAATGCATGCATGCACACGTAAACACAAGAAGCATTTTTGAAAAGCATAAAATCGATTTTCTCTATTTTATTCTATACATAAAAATCGATTTTCAGGTCAATACAAAAGCTAAAGAATCGATTCATACTAGCTTCACTAAGTATGCAAGTCGATTCCTAAGTATTTCTAAAAAGGAAGAATCGATTCATACTATTTTATACTAAGCATAAAAATCGATTCTCAAGTGTCTTTAAAAGAAAAGAATCGATTCACACTATCTTTCACTTAGCAAAAGAATCGATTCCTACATGTCTCAGGAAAGCCAAGAATCGATTCATACAAATTACATTGAGTATAAGAATCGATTCCTAGCCCTCCTGGATCTCAACAATCGATTGCCACCTCTTTTCAAAGCAAGTCAAAATCGATTTTTAATTAAAAGAAGAATCGATTCCTAGATCCAATGTTTTCAACAAAGAATCGATTCCTACATTATTTTAACGTAAACTTCTTTTTCTCATAGCCTATAAATAGGCACTTCATAGTCTTCATTTTGCACAACCCAAGTTTACGATCTATCACATCTTGGAAAAACTCTTTACATTTTATTCTTTGCTCTTCTCGCACCACTGGTCCGTCAGAGCTGATCTTTCGCTAAGAGTTAGTTGGGGTTGCGTTCTTCAAGTTGTATTATCTTCCTACTCTAGAGGTATTTCTGTCTTTACATTTGTTATTGTTTAATTGTTGTGATTTGCACTAGGGAGTGAGGTATCTCTCTAGGGTAGCTGTTTGCACTAGGAAGTGGGGTATCTTTCTGGGGCAGCTGATTGTAACAGGGGTGGGGTATCTCTTGTTATTGTTATAATAGATTTGAGGGCTCTCCATAGGTGGGGTATCCTACGAGGAGAGTGCCTGAGTCTATAAAGGTTTCCCAAGGCACCTGTAAGCCTTGTTGTTTTGGTTAGTGGAAAATCTCACAAGGGTGTGAGGACTGGACGTAGGTCACTAGGAGGTGACCGAACCAGGATAAATCTCTGCGTGCTTTACTGCTTTCCTGCTTTACTGTTATACCGCTTTATTGCTTTATATTCTAATTCCTTCGCTTCCACTTAACCTGCGCGAAATTGATCTAAGTCATTGAAAAAGGGGAAAAACGTTTTCGAAAGATCTGAAAAGTTTTAAATCTCAATTCACCCCCCCTCTTGAGACTGAAGCCACTTGGTAACAATTTCCTATTCTGTTGTCTCTGTATGGTTATATAACTTGTAGTTGTTATGAGTTGTATGAACCCCTTTTGAATTCTGTTTATTAAGTATTGAACACGGAGTTGTATTCCTTTTTGGATCTTGGATTCGTGTATGGAATTAAGACGGCTTAGTCCTAAGTATTATGTTTTAATTCGGAAAAAGTTTGTACGTTCAATACTTAAGCAGGAATTGTGTCCTCTGATTATTACTATACCACAACCTGAGGATCCCAACAGGGTGTATTTTCTGTTTCTGAAGATGAAACCCCCAACCTTCAAAGGAGGATCCGATGCAATGAAAGGCCATTTTTGGGTAGATGCCATGGAAAGGATCTTTGTGACTTTGCAATGCAACGAAGAAGTGAAAGTAATTTGTGCTGCGAATGCTCTGGATGAAGATGCTCATACATGGTGGACTAATGCACGTAGAATGTTGCAAACCCAAGGAACTCCTCTCGAGTGGGGTAATTTCAAGGAACTATTTTTAGGTCATTATTTTCCGGATACTGAAAGGCTTGCTAAGCAGATGGAGTTCGTCAGTCTGAAACAGGGAGATATGTGGGTTAGTGAGTATGCCGCCAAGTTTGAAAGGCTATCTCAGTTTTATGAATTGGGAACTCATGCTCCCGATGACAAATGGAAAATGGTTATGTTCAAGAAAGGTCTTTGAGGTGATGTGAATCAAGGTCTCAGTTCTTATTCCATGACAACTTATCCTACTTTGGTTCAACAAGCTCATTCAGCTGAAAGTGATCTTAAGAGAATGTATGCTGAGAGGAAAGATTTCTGGAAGGATAAACGAAAGAGTAACGAATCAACCTCTTCTAACCCTAGGTACAAGGGAAACTCTGATAAAGGGAAACAGATACAGACGACCGATTCATCTAGGCCAAGCAAATGTTCCTACTGCAAGAAGAATCACAGAGGTAGATGACAAGCTGGGCCAAATCAATGCTACTTTTGCAAGGAGGTGGGCCATTATGCTAATAATTGCCCGACAAGGAAAGCTTTCTTGGAGTCTCCTGACGCTCCAAGACAGGCTAGATTCAACACCTTGGACGCCCAGACCATCACACCAGCTGATAATCTCATAAGGGGTACAGGTTCTCTCTTTAATCAAACTGTTGATATACTGTATGATTCTGGCGCTACTCACTGTTTTATCTCTGAAGCGTGTGCAGAACGGTTAGGATTAGAAGTGTCTCCTATATCCAAACCGATAACTATCCTTACTGCTGCAAAGGGTCATGTTCGAACCCAATCATTATGCCTTAATTGTCTACTTACCATAGGAGGCAGGGAATTCGTTGTTGATTTTATCTGTTTGCGTATGAGGGGGATGGAGATTGTCTTGGGAATGAATTGGATGACTACCAACCATGTTACTATTGACTGCTTCAATCGTGCAATTGAGTTTCCCCCAGAAGTAGGGGAACATGCATCGACTACAACTGATGGTGTTATTTCGTTCGCTTCAGCCAGCCAGTCTCTATTCCAAGGTGCGGAAGCTTTTGTTGTTATTTTATCTACATCAACTGAAGCTGGTTTGGATTTATCTTCTGTTCAAGTTGTTAATGAATTCTTAGATGTTTTTCCCGAGGAAGTTTCCTCTTTGCCTCCGGAACGAGAGGTAGAATTCTCTATAGATTTGGCGCCTGGTGCAGGGCCAATATCCATAGAACCTTATAGGATGTCCCCTATCGAACTGAACGAATTGAAGTCCCAACTTGAGGAATTAATTTCCAAGAAGTTTATTCGACCGAGTGCTTCTCCATGGGGTGCTCCGGTGCTGCTAGTCAAGAAAAAGGACGGAAGTATGAAGTTATGTATCGACTACCGTCAATTGAACAAGATTACCATCAAGAATAAGTATCCGTTACCAAGGTTAGATGATCTGCTTGATCAACTTCAAGGCGCTAAAATATTCTCCAAAATTGATCTAAGATCGGGATACCATCAAATCAGGGTAAAGGCCTTAGACATTCCGAAAACCGCTTTCCGTACGAGGTATGTACACTACGAGTTTGTGGTGATGCCTTTCGGATTAACTAATGCTCCAGCTGTTTTTATGGATTACATGAATCGAGTTTTTCATTCCCACTTGGATCAGTTTGTGGTTGTCTTCATAGACGATATCTCGGTGTATTCAAAGACGATTGAGGAGCATGCACAACATCTCCGCTTTGTTTCGAAAGCACTCCGAGAAAAGAAGCTATATACAAAGCCGTCGAAGTGTGATTTCTGGGTGTCAAATAAAGTTCTTGGGTCATGTAATTTCCCAAGAGGGAGTAGCGGTAGATCCTAGTAGAGTGGAAGCTGTGTTGAATTGGGAACGACCAACATCAGTGACAGAAGTAAGAAGCTTTTTGGGGTTAGCTGGATATTACAGAAGATTTATCGAAGGATTCTCACGGTTGGTTCTCCCACTCACCCGGTTAACTCGCAAGGGTCAACCGTTTTCCTGGGATACCGATTGTGAGGAATGTTTCCTTGAATTGAAGGAACGGTTAAATTCTGCTCCGATACTGATTCTTCCAGATCCGTCTCTAGGGTTTCAAATCTATAGTGACGCCTCTGGGAAGGGTTTAGGATGTGTTCTAATGCAGAATCAGCATGTTGTGGCCTATGCATCAAGGAAACTGAAGACCCACGAACGGAATTACCCAACTCATGCCTTAGAGTTGGCAGCTATTGTTTTTGCACTGAAAATTTGGAGACATTACCTTTATGGTTCCCGTTTCGAAGTTTTTAGTGATCACAAGAGCTTGAAATATCTGTTTGATCAGAAGGAGCTGAATAACAGACAGAGAAGGTGGATTGAATTTCTGAAGGATTATGACTTTGAGTTGAAGTATCACCCTGGAAAGGCCAATGTTGTGGCAGATGCTCTAAGCAAGAAGTCCCTCCACACCGCAGAGTTAATGGTCTACGAGATGACGTTGTTGTAGTCTTTCAGAGACTTGAATCTCAAGGTAACAAGGAAAAGGAACCGATTAGTGTTACGACATATTCGGGTCACCAGTGTGTTAAGAGATCAGATTCGTGTGGCTCAAGAAGTGGATATGAAACTACAATCTCAAAAGGGATTGCCAAACTTCACCGAAGACAGTGATGGTATTATCTATTTCAATGGTAGGATTTGTATACCCGACGACGAGGAGGTCAAGAGACAAGTATTGAGGAAGCTCATAGGAGTCAGTATTCCGTACATCTGGGATCCACCAAGATGTATCGGGACTTAAAGCAGATGTATTGGTGGTCTGGAATGAAGGCCGATGTTGCTGAATTTGTATCTCGATGCTTAACCTGTCAGAGGGTTAAGGCGGAGCACCAGAGACCAGCTGGTCAGCTGCAACCACTTGACGTGCCAGTTTGGAAATGGGAAGATATCTCAATGGACTTTGTTATGGGTTTGCCGAGGTCGCAAGCCGGTAATGATTCCATTTGGGTAGTAGTGGACCGATTGACTAAATCCACTCACTTTATTCCCGTTCGCTCGACTTATAAAGTTTCCTAGTTAGCAAATGAGTATGTGAAGAACATTATCAGACTGCATGGGGTTCCGACGGGTATCGTGTCAGACCGAGATCCCAAGTTCACTTCTAGGTTTTGGAAAGCATTGAATGAAGCTATGGGGACGAGAGTGCTTGTTAGCATTGCATATCATCCTCAGACTGATGGTCAGACTGAGAGGACTATACAGACCCTTAATGACATACTGCGGGCATGCGTACTTGATAACGGGTCGAAATGGGAAGACCATCTCCCATTGGTGGAATTCGCCTACAACAACAGTTACCACTCCAATATTGGAATGGCACCGTTTGAAGTACTTTATGGTAGGAAGTGTAGAACTCCGTTGTGTTGGTGGGAGATTGGTGAAGATAGGTTTTTGGGACCCGGCATGGTTCGCGAAACAACCGAGAAGATTAGATTGATTCGGGAGAGAATGAAGGTTGCTCAGAGTCGGCAAAAGAGCTATGCTGACAACCGAAGGAGACCGCTGGAATTTGAAGTTGGTGATCATGTATTCTTGAAGGTTTCCCCAACCATAGGTACCGGTAGAGCCTTGCGAGCAAAGAAGCTCAGTCCTCGATATGTTGGACCTTTCCAAATCATCGAGCGGATTGGGCCAGTTGCCTATCGCCTCGCATTATCTCCGGCCTTATCAATTCTCCATGATGTGTTCCATGTGTCTCAGTTGAGGAAGTATATCCCCGATCCACATCAGCCATTGAGTGTTGACACGATTGATCTTCGACCGGATTTATCATTTCAACTTCATCGTAGCTATATCTTGGAACGCGGCGAGAGGACGCTGCGGTCAAGGACCATTCCTATTGTCAAAGTGGTCTGGGATGGATTATCAACTGAGGAGGCTACCTGGGAGTTGGAAGATGACATGCGGACTCGATATCCATATCTCTTCCATTGAGGTACGTCTTTCAATTTTGAGGACAAAATTTTAAAAGTTGGGGTGATTGTAACACCCCTAATTTTGAAAATAACATTTTAAGTGGATTTTATATAATTGCTAGTCGAAGGAATTAATAATTCGCAATTCGGAATCGGTCGAGTCGAGAAATTTTACGCCAAGTAATAAACCGTAGAATTAGTGGGGGGGGGGGGGTCTTGGCCTAAAAAACTTGAGTTAATGAACTAAGGGCATTATGGTCTTTTCCCAACCATAACACCCTCAGCCCTTACACCCTCCAACTGAAACCATCTCATCACTTCCAGCAAACCAAAAACATAAATAGAAAGTGAGAGAGAGAGAGAGAGGAGAGTGGGGCAAAGGGAGGAGGAAGGAGAAGAGAGGAGAACTTCTTCAATGGTCCTTGCATGTAAGTAATCTTTGCACCATTGAACTCCATGTTTCTTCCTCATTCTTCTAGTATGAATTTTTCAAGCTGATCCATCCTTCTCCTCATATTGCTATTTTCGAGTTAGTGAAGCTCCAAGTGCCAACCAAGGAGCTTTGAACAATTATGAGCCTTGCATGTGAATGTGGAGCCATAAGAAGGGTAAACTGAACCAGCATTGTCGAATTGAAGGAGTCTTGGACAGTTAGTGTTGCTGGATTCGAGTTGGACAGAGGAGGAGTTGTTGTCTTGGTTCGAATTGGTGTCTAGCGGGGATTGTTCGCGGATTTCGGTTCGGTGACTTCGTCTCTCAGCTCAACTCTCGGATTTCTACGTATCGGTGAGTTCTACTCACGGATTAGGGAAAATATGATTTTCTGAACTTATGTCACATTCCGTTTCTCGGCGAGAAACTAAATTCGAAAGATTTTCGGGTCGAAAACCGCTTTTGAGAAAAATAGCGTTTTACGGTTTTTATCGAAATATTGAGCAATTTATGAATTGTGTATTTAAACGCTTTCGCTGGAATATGGTCTGGAATGTGGCTTGTTAAACCTGTTTTTAGGTTGGAGAACGATCAGAATTCGATTTGGGCGGGAAATGGAAAGCGGGATGAGAAACTAGAATGTTGTAACAGAACAGGCCGCACGGGTCGTGCACCCCTTGACACGGATCGTGCGCCCTCTTCGGGTTGGCTATATAAATTTTGGTGCATCACGCACGGGTCGTGCGCCGCTGGGCACGGACCGTGCGTGAGCTTCTGTTACCGGTTCCCGATTTCTCGTTTCGTCACTCCTTTCGATCCCAAATCACTTCTAATCTTCCTCCCAACCAATTTTAAGGATATTGCCCTAATAAAATCAATGTTTTGAGCACGTTCGACATTATTTTGGAAAAAAGGGTTTTTGAAGGTTTAATTAGACCGTGGTGAGATAATGTTTTTGGCATAACAAACCAGATCGTGGATCCTTCTCGACGCTATGATTATAACGTCGGATGTCTAACTTTGAATTCATCAAAACGGGTTATAGATCGATAATAGATATAGATATCTAAAACTTGAAAGACGGTCCAATGCGGACATGATGTATATTTTATTATATATTGTCATACCCCAATTTTGTCCGGCTTAGGTCAAAACCCTAATTTTCCACACAAAAAATATAAAATAAATTATGCATTGCATTTTGGGTCCTAGAAACCATTCCAAAGTTTCTGAAATCATTCTTAGGGTTAGAATGCACTTTTTGGGAAATTAGGGTTTTTAGGGTCAAAAAGGGCATTTTGGTCATTTCTCACAAAAGGTTCTATAAAAATAATTTTTGCATGAAAATATTTTCAATAAGCCTCATGCATGAAAATATTTTTTTAGAAAGTATAAAATTGATTTTATCATGCATATAATGTATTCTTGATGAATAAGGAAGTTGTCCATGTTTTTAGGAAGGCACTCAATCGATTACATCATATCCTTCCTTCAAGCAAATAATCGATTATCTACTCTGAAAAATCAAGGGGGATAATCGATTATCTACTTGAAAATCAAGGGGATAATCGATTATCTACTCTGAAAATCAAGGGGGATAATCGATTATCTACTCTGAAACAATTCAGGAGCATAATCGATTATCCCATGTTTTCACTAAGGACCATAATCGATTATCACCTATATGGAAAGTTTTTATGGTTTTGGAAAGTGCCTAATCGATTATCCCAGGCACCTAATCGATTATTGAATCTGAGATCCAAGGCACCTAATCGATTAGCATACACCAAGTTATTTCCAACATAATCGATTATCATGTTTCCTAAAATAGATCAAATCTGATTTCCTATAAATTGGACGCTCATTTTTCATTTGAAAACACACATTTTTTCACGAGATCAGAGAAAAAACCCATTTTTCGAAATCTCTCACATTTAAAAAAGAAAACTCTTCTACGCTTTATTTTCTTTGCTCTATTCGTTCCGTTGGTCCGTCAGAGCTGATCTTTCGCTAAGAGTTAGTTGGGGTTGCATTCTTCAAGTTGTAAGACCCACCTTCATTAGAGGTATTTCTGTCTTTACATTTGTCATTATTTAATTATCGTGATCCGTGCCTAAACTGCCCTATGTGATTCTACTTAGCTTTAGTGTTTATTTACTTATTCTTGTATATTATTGTCCATTGTTGATGATGAATCATATGATTCCCACTTATGCCTAGCGCATCATGTTCTAAGTGGTGAAGATGGTCTCAGATGATTCAACCTCCCCCTTTCAAACCCTTTCAAAAACATATTTTATTAGAACTACGTCGCTTTGATTCTCATTTGGGATACGTAGGAGCGAGTCACGTTCTCGTCAAGCGCAACGAATAAAAATCCTTTTCGCAACCATAAACAAATCATTTTCATAAAACAAATAAAAAGAATCATTTTCAAACCCATTGTTGCTAGTAGCTCATCAGAGCCTTTGTTCGTTTAGCTATTAGTGGCAATGTCCTTTTTCTCATAAGAATAATAAACGATGATCCATCATAACCTTTGTTAGTTTGATCGTCGTGAAAATCAATCTTTTTCGAAAATCACTTTCAAAAAGATAATAAAAACAAGTTGTTATCAATAGTCCATCAGAACCTTTGATCGTCCTGTTATTGAAGACTTAGGAAGTGGGGAATCAGACCATGGTAACACCGCTGCTGAGGTTCCCAATCCAGAGCAATTGGCTCAAGAGAATCGGGAGTTGAGAACGAAAATCGGGGCAATGGAAGCACAGATGACGGAAATGATGGGCATACTACAAGCTTTGAGGAACGGAACTGCCGCTGAAAGTCTCGCCGTCACTACCGGAGTTGCTGTCACTCTTCCCCCTCCGAGTCTCGAGACTAACACCTTTGCTCATACTTCAGGAACCAACAACCAGGGCCAACCAGTTATGCATGGGATGCCTTGGGGACTCCCATCCGGATACGCACCTCCAGGAGCCGAGGCTAATGCGGGAAGTAATCCCCTTAGGGTTGCAGAACAAGTCCGACCCATCTCAGCCACAAACAGTGGAGGAGCGGGAGCGCCTCAGGGCCAAATTCAGATTCCTATTCCGCCGGGAACTCCGTTCGACTTTCATTCACCAGTAGTAACGGTCCATCCCCCAATTCAGGGACCAATTCCTGGGAATATCACTCACTCACGTGACCCACACGTGAACCCAGCCGTAGTGTCGATGAGTAATCCTCACTACGGTGTGAATGGTTTTCCTCAGAACTATCCTGCTGAAGCTCCTCAAGCTAGAGACAGGTATCATATGTTAGAAGAACGCTTAAGGATGATTGAAGGGTCGGGCTCTAGAGCAAGAGAAGCTCGTGATCTGTGTCTCATCCCTGATGTGGTTTTACCTCCCAAATTCAAAGTGCCCGACTTTGACAAGTACCGAGGCGTGACTTGCCCTAAAAGCCATCTGACCATGTACTGTAGAAAAATGGCTGCACATTCTCATGATGACAAGTTGTTGATCCATTACTTCCAAGAGAGCCTTGCGGGAGCATCTCTCAATTGGTACATGCAGCTAGAACCATCCCATATCCATTGTTGGAAGGACTTGGCTGATGCTTTCCTCAGACAGTACCAGTACAATACAGATATGGCGCCAGACAGAACACAGTTGCAGAGTCTGGCAAAAAGAGATAATGAGTCATTCAAAGAGTATGCCCAGCGGTGGAGGGCTTTGGCTGCACAGGTAACACCCCCTTTGTTAGAGAAAGAATTAGTCTTCATGTTCATGGAAACCCTGCCGCCGTTACACTACGATCGGTTGATTGGTAGCGTGTCTTCCAATTTCTCAGACATGGTGATCATCGGTGAAAGACTAGAAAACAGAATGAGAAGCGGCAAGATTGCCCATGGTTCCACAGGTACAACCACCCAGAAAAGGCCATTTTCCGGATTTTCAAAGAAGAAAGAAGGAGAGACCAACGCCATCACCATAAGCCCACCTTATCAAACACAAAACATCCCTGTCCCCACTCAAACACGACCAACCCTTCCACCACAAAATAACTACCACAAAAGCTACCCAGACAAAAAACAGACCACCTTTGATCCCATCCCCATGTCCTATACTGACCTCTTCAACTATCTTTTTACAAGCAAACTCATCAATACCAGACCCATGAGACCAGTACAACCACCCTACTTCCGAGGCTACAATCCCAATGCTACCTGTGCATTTCATGAAGGGGCAGTTGGACACGTTGTTGAAGACTGCAAGGCCTTTAAAATTGTAGTGCAAGATCTGATTGATGCCAAAGGGATAACCTTCAAACAAGAAAGCCCAAGCATCACAACTAATCCGCTGCCTGGTCATGAGAAACCTGCAACCAATGCCATCCATGATATGGGGGGTCAATCCTTAATCAGAACTGTGGAGTGTATCCAGACGCCCCTAGAGGTTATTCATGCAGAGCTGTGCAAGTTCGGGGTCATCAAGAGAGGTTGTGCTCAGAAAGAAGTATGTGTTGATGATAATTGTGTCGGAGCATGTGAGACCTTCAAGACAGTTTTGCAGGACCTGTTGGATCGTCATATAATCCAAATGGGTGTGCAAGAGAAAGAGGAGGATGTGCTGACCTTCGAATCAGATAAGAATGGAAATGTTCAGCTACCTATTGAGGTCCCGTATAGCCGAAAACAGATCGTGGAGAGACCTAAGACCATTGTGATTCCTATCCCAGCTCCTCATCAAAAGAACAATGCTGTTCCATGGAGCTATAGGGTGTCAGTTCCAATTCAGAAGCCTCAAGTTGTTCCCGATGTCACCAACATTGCGAGAAGCAGCGGAGTCACTAGAAGCGGGCGTGTTTATGTCCCTGAAGTCCTGAAAGAAGGTCCCTCAAAGGAGGAAGAGGAGAGAATTCGCAAAGGCAGGGGTATAGCACAAGAACCCAAGGAAAGTAGGAAAGTGTCAGAACAAGAAGCCACTGAATTTCTGAAGATCATGCGTCAGAGTGATTACAAAGTGTTGGACCAGCTGCACCACACTCCTGCAAAGATCTCTATCATGTCCCTACTGCTCAATTCTGAGGTTCACCGTGCAGCCCTAATGAAAGTATTGAATGAAGCCCATGTAGCTCAGAACATCACTGTTGACCAGCTCGATGGCATTGTAGGGAATATTGTTGCATCCAATTATATTACTTTTACCGATGATGAGCTCACCCCTGAGGGAAAGGGGCATAATCAGGCACTTCACATTTCAGTTAGATGTGGTGAATATACACTCTCCAGGGTCCTCATCGACAATGGATCCTCTTTGAATGTCATGCCCAAATCTACTATGAGCAGATTAAATGTAGATTGTTCGTATATGAAGCCTAGCACAACACTAGTTAGGGCATTTGACGGATCCAAGAAGGAGGTTATGGGAGAAATGGAGTTCCAGATGCAGATAGGGCCAGAAGTATTTTATGTGAATTTTCAGATCATGGACATTGCATCATCCTACAGTTGTCTCCTGGGGAGACCCTGGATTCATGCTGCCGGTGCTGTTCCTTCATCCCTCCACCAAAAGCTTAAGTTTGTAGTCGACGACAAGCTGATAGTCGTTTTTGGAGAAGAAGAGTTCATCGTTAGCAAGCCCCATCCCTCTCAATACATTGAGGCTGCAGAAGAATCACTTGAATCTGCCTTTCAATCACTAGAAATTGCAAATGCTGCTTTTGTGGGGGAAGAAGCCCCGTTGCCCGTACCAAAGATATCTAACGCTGCTATCATGGTAGCCAAAGTCATGCTGCAAAATGGTTACCAGATCGGAAAAGGGTTGGGAAAGTCCGAGCAAGGAGTTTTGACGCCGGTTCAGCTGCAAGAGTACAAGGATAGGCGTGGGTTAGGATATTGGCCCACTCAGGCTGACAAGAAGAGAATGGCTGAGGAAAAGCGAGAAAGGAGGCTAGCTAAGCTTCAGGGACGGGAACCAGGCTTGAAGAAGATTCCTATCTATGATCTCTCTCGGAGCTTTAGGAATGCGGGTATGCTGGATCCCAATCAGGTGGCCGTCATTGAGGAAGAATCAGTTGTGGAAGACAAAGGCGTGGACTTGGTGCGTCGCAGTGCAGCAGATGAAGAGCTTGATAATTGGAAGATCATTGATTTCCCTGTTATTTTCATTCCAAAGTAATGGTTTTGTAATGCAAATTCTTTGGCTCTGCCCAAGGCCTTAGGATATTTCATAAGGGCATGCACGTTTTTCCTTCAAATATCATCTATCAATAAAATGTTGTTTTGGATTCTCAAATGAACAAATTTGCTTTTCATTATCATGCGTCTCCATCTTGTGTTTCTATTTTTGCCTGTTCATTTCTTTCTATTCCCGCGAATGCAGATCTAAAATGAATATCTTTGAGAATAACGATGCCAACGATTCATATGTTAATTTTGATCACCCCGTTAACCAAGCTGAGGAGGATGTTGAGGATGACTGGGAAACTCCTCCAGAGTTGATGAGAATGGTTGAACAAGAGGAAAAGGTTATTCAGGCACATGGGGAGTCCGTTGAGATAATTAACCTAGGCACAGAGGACAGCAAGAAGGAAGTAAAGGTGGGTACTTCAATGAAGGAAGGTGAGCGCAAGAAACTAATTGAACTCCTACATGAGTATGTTGATGTCTTTGCATGTACTTATCAAGATATGCCAGGTTTAGATACTGACATAGGGGTGCATAAGTTGCCAGTCAAGCCAGAATGTCCTCCGGTAAAGCAGAAACTGAGAAGAATGAAGCCAGAAATGTCCTTAAAGATCAGAGATGAAGTGAAAAAGCAGTTTGACGCTGGGTTCCTAGTGGTAGCCAAGTATCCGCAATGGGTTGCCAACATCGTGCCAATTCCGAAAAAGGACGGGAAAGTTAGAATGTGCGTTGATTACAGAGATCTGAACCGTGCTAGTCCCAAAGATGATTTTCCCCTGCCCCATATTGATGTCTTAGTGGATAGTACGGCGCAACATTCACTGTTCTCCTTCATGGATGGGTATTCAGGGTATAACCAGATCAAGATGGCTCCCGAGGATATGGAGAAGACGACTTTCACAACTCTTTGGGGAACATTCTGTTACAGAGTCATGCCATTCGGGTTGAAGAACGCCGGTGCTACCTATCAAAGGGCTATGGTAACATTGTTTCATGACATGATCGCCAAGTCTAAAACTGATGAGGAACACATTGTCAATTTGCAAAAGCTCTTCGAGCGGTTGAGAAAATTCAAGCTCATATTAAATCCTGCCAAGTGTACCTTTGGCGTGCGATCAGGAAAGTTGTTGGGGTTCATCGTCAGCCAAAAGGGGATAGAGGTCGATCCAGACAAGGTGCGTGCGATTCTTGAGATGCCAGTCCCTAAAACAGAAAAAGAGATTCGGGGTTTTCTCGGAAAACCGAACTACATCTCTAGGTTCATATTCCAGTTGACTGCCACTTGTGAACCAATCTTCAAACTTTTGTGGAAGAATCAAGAGACCAAATGGAATGATGATTGTCAAGAAGCATTTGAAAAGATCAAAAAATATCTTCAGAATCCACCTATCTTGATGCCTCCTGTACCCGGCAGACCTCTGATCCTGTACCTAACCGTGCTAGACAGCTCAATGGGTTGCATGTTAGGGCAACATGATGAATCTGGGAAGAAAGAGCATGCCATTTACTATTTGAGCAAGAAATTCACCGACTGTGAGACAAGGTACTCGCTGCTAGAAAAGACTTGTTGTGCTTTAGCTTGGGCTGCTAATCGTTTGAGGCAGTACATGCTAAGTCACACTACTTGGTTGGTATCTAAAATGGATCCTATCAAGTATATCTTTGAGAAGCCCGCACTTACAGGGAGACTTGCCCGTTGGCAAATGCAGTTATCAGAATATGATCTCCTATATGTCACTCAGAAAGCGATTAAAGGTAGTGCGCTGGCCGAGTACCTGGCACACCAGCCTGTTGAAGATTATCAGCCTATGCAGTATGACTTTCCTGATGAAGATATCATGGCTTTGTTTGAAGAAGGGAAATCCCCAGAAGATGAAAGATGGAGAATGGTGTTCGATGGTGCCTCCAATATATACGGGCACAGAGCCGGGGCAGTGCTTATTTCCCCTGATAATCGCTTCATTCCATTCACTGCCAGAGTAAGCTTCTACGTCACTAATAATATCGCAGAGTATGAGGCATGTATTCTTGGTATCCAGGCAGCCATTGATTGGAAAGCTAAGAGACTTGATGTGTATGGAGATTCAGCTCTAGTAATTCACCAAGTGAACGGTGATTGGGAGACCAGGGACTCCAAGTTGATCCCTTACCGAGATTACATTCTAGAGCTGGTTGAGCTTTTTGAGGAAATCACATTCCAGTACCTTCCTCGCAATGAGAATCAGTTGGCTGATGCACTAGCCACTCTGTCTTCAATGTTTAATATCAGCTGCGACAAAAGCTTGACTCACATCGGGATTCAGCATCGAGATTTGCCAGTGCATCATTATTGCATGGTCATCGAGGAAGAGTCTGATAACAAGCCCTGGTATTATGACATCAAGCAGTACATCATGAACAGAGAATACCCTCCTGGAGCGTCAGAGAATGACAAGAGAACCCTCAGAAGATTGTCAAGGAATTTCTTTTTGAGCGGTGAAGTTCTATACAAGAGAAATTATGACATGATCCTTTTAAGGTGTGTGACAGAAGAAGAGGCAACAAAAATCATGAGAGAAGTCCATGAAGGCTCATTTGGGGTTCATTCCAGTGGGCACACCATGGCAAGAAAAATCTTAAGAGCTGGCTATTATTGGTTGCAAATGGAATCAGATTGCTATAGTTTCGTAAGAAGATGTCACAAGTGTCAAATCTACGCTGATCATATTCATGTACCACCTGCTTCCTTAAATGTCTTGACTGCCTCTTGGCCATTCTCAATGTGGGGCATGGACGTCATAGGTCCTATCGAGCCTAAGGCGTCAAATGGGCATCGCTTCATCCTGGTCGCTATTGATTACTTCACCAAGTGGGTTGAAGCTGCTTCATATTCCAGCATTACCAGCTCTGTGGTTGCTAAGTTTGTAAAGAAAGATTTGATTTGCCGCTATGGGCTTCCAGATAAGATTATCACAGATAATGGCAGCAACTTGAACAGTAAGATGATGAAAGAGTTATGCGAGGACTTCAAAATCCAACATCATAATTCTTCTCCATACCGTCCCAAGATGAATGGGGCAGTTGAAGCGGCCAATAAGAATATCAAGAGGATTGTGCAAAAGATGGTAGTAACCTATAAAGATTGGCACGAGACGCTTCCTTTCGCCTTGCATGGGTATCGTACCTCAGTGCGTACTTCAACCGGGGCCACCCCTTTCTCTTTGGTGTATGGGTCAGAAGCAGTCCTCCCCATTGAAGTTGAGATACCTTCTCTGCGGGTACTGATGGAAACCATGTTGGAAGAAGCAGAATGGGTCAAAGCTCGTCTGGATCAGCTGAATCTCATTGAGGAGAAAAGAATTGCTGCCCTGTGTCATGGCCAGTTGTATCAACAAAGGATGAAAACAGCTTTCGACAAGAAGGTTCGTCCTCGAGAATTCAGCGAGGGAGACCTTGTGCTCAAGAAGATTCTGCCTATCCAGAGTGACCCCCGTGGGAAATGGACTCCTAGCTATGATGGACCATATGTGGTAAAGAAAGCCTTTTCTGGAGGAGCATTGATACTCACCAACATGGATGGTGAAGAACTCAGAAACCCAGTCAATTCAGATTCAGTCAAGAAATATTACGCCTGAGAAAAATAAAAACGAAAAAGAGAAAAATGAGCCAAGCAAGAATTAGCTCGCTAGGTTGAAAACCCGAAAGGGCGGCCTAGGCAAAAAAAGAGCGACCCGGTGGACTGAAAACTCGCAAAGAGCGGTCCAGGCAAAAATTAGGGTCAGAAAGGTTGGACTTAAAAAAAAAAGTAAAAGAGGCAAGCAGCGCCTCCAAAAGCTTGGATAAAAGGGTGATCAAGGATATAAGTCTGGATGATTGGCATCAAAACTCCAAAGACAAAGAGAGCTCATAAGATCTGTTGCGTCCATTTTTGTTTTTTTTAGTTTCAAAAATTCTCAATGTACTCTTTTCAGTCGGCGCGACCTTTTGCGCGTTCGGTTTCCATATGAATAAAAAGTCCAAAATTTTCCACTCCGTCTGCTTATTGTTTTATCATTGCTTCCTTTTCATTTGTGCTTTAAAATGATGTTTTATGGTAGATGATAAATGAATTATGAAAATGTGCATAAATCAAAGCATTAAAATCATTGCGAAACTTTTGAAAATCATGAGAAAAGAAATGATCTCTCAATCAGGTAAATTCACAAAAGTCAAACAAAAACACTGATTGCGTCAAAATAATTCACAAAAGGCTGAAGCATGACCCTCACACCATTATGGGCGATCCTCGTGCCTCGTAGCGCAAGTCCTACGATTTGGTTGAACCGGTGAAAGAAAA
Organism: Astragalus membranaceus; assembly: GCA_039519185.1. Taxonomy (NCBI): domain Eukaryota; kingdom Viridiplantae; phylum Streptophyta; class Magnoliopsida; order Fabales; family Fabaceae; genus Astragalus; species Astragalus membranaceus. The sequence continues at coordinate 52,394,141 of CM076852.1, forward strand.
GCCAAAAAGAGCAAAAGAGCAACAAAAATAAGAAGAAAAGAAAAGGAAAACAATGAAAAAGGGATTAAAAAAAAAGGAGAGCAAAAGAGCAATAAAACGAATAAAACTCATGCATTGCATTCACCAAACGTAGACAAAAAAACTCATGCAAGCAAGAAGAAACTCCTGCATCACATCACATTCATCCCATCAAAAAGCAATCATGGCATTCGCATTGCATGCATTTGTTCATATCACTTGCAGGTACAAGGACGGATAAATACTTCGGTGTTAATCCTCGCCCTCAGTTCCCAGAAAATGCTCCCTTAGTTCGGAGTTCAAATGCTTTTCAGTTTAGCGCTCAAGCGTGCATTGCAGTTTGGAGTTCAAAATCGCTCTCGTCAGAGTTCAACGCTCCCTTCTGTCCAGGTCTCACGTCGCGTACGAGCAACGCGATGGACCGCAGCCCCATGTGAGGTTCAACGGAATAGTTGTATCAGCCTAAGATACAGTGGACGCCGTGCATTGATCAGTATATCAGTTCCGGAACTGATGACGATCCCCCCGGTCGCTCGAAAAGGCCAACAGGAAGCATGCTCCTCAAAGCCACGTGCAAACTCGGATTCATCAAGAGTTCGTTTAAGGATTACAGGTTTTAGGCAGCCTGGGCAATTTACCGCTTTTCCGCACGCCAAGTGCCCATTTACCGCTTTCTGCACGCCAAGTGCCCATTTTACCGCTTTCTGCACGCCAAGTGCCCGTTTTTTTTGCTTTCCGCACACAAGTGCCCATTTCACCTTTTTTGCTCAAAAAAAAAAAAGGGAAAGAAAACTCAGATTTCTCTAGGTAGACAAAATTGGTATAATTTCTGAATTCTTTATCTTCATTTTGCCTTGGAATATGTTTCGGCCAATTCATATTCCTCGTTAAAATTCAGATAAAGAGGGGCAGCTGTCATACCCCAATTTTGTCCGGCTTAGGTCAAAACCCTAATTTTCCACACAAAAATATATAATAAATTATGCATTGCATTTTGGGTCCTAGAAACCATTCCAAAGTTTTTGAAATCATTTTTAGGGTTAGAATGCACTTTTGGGAAATTAGGGTTTTTAGGGTCAAAAAGGGCATTTTGGTCATTTCTCACAAAAGGGTCTATAAAAATAATTTTTGCATGAAAATATTTTTCAATAAGCCTCATGCATGAAAATATTTTTTTAGAAAGTATAAAATTGATTTTATCATGCATATAATGTATTCTTGATGAATAAGGAAGTTGTCCATGTTTTTAGGAAGGCACTCAATCGATTACATCTTATCCTTCCTTCAAGCAAATAATCGATTATCTACTCTGAAAAATCAAGGGGGATAATCGATTATCTACTTGAAAATCAAGGGGATAATCGATTATCTACTCTGAAAATCAAGGGGGAATATCGATTATCTACTCTGAAACAATTCAGGAGCATAATCGATTATCCCATGTTTTCACTAAGGACCATAATCGATTATCACCTATTTTGGAAAGTTTTTATGGTTTTGGAAAGTGCCTAATCGATTATCCCAGGCACCTAATCGATTATTGAATCTGAGATCCAAGGCACCTAATCGATTAGCATACACCAAGTTATTTCCAACATAATCGATTATCATGTTTCCTAAAATAGATCAAATCTGATTTCCTATAAATTGGACGCTCATTTTTCATTTGAAAACACACATTTTTTCACGAGATCAGAGAAAAAACCCATTTTTCGAAATCTCTCACATTTAAAAAAGAAAACTCTTCTACGCTTTATTTTCTTTGCTCTATTCGTTCCGTTGGTCCGTCGGAGCTGATCTTTCGCTAAGAGTTAGTTGGGGTTGCATTCTTCAAGTTGTAAGACCCGCCTTCATTAGAGGTATTTCTGTCTTTACATTTGTCATTATTTAATTATCGTGATCCGTGCCTAAACTGCCCTATGTGATTCTACTTAGCTTTAGTGTTTATTTACTTATTCTTGTATATTATTGTCCATTGTTGATGATGAATCATATGATTCCCACTTATGCCTAGTGCATCATGTTCTAAGTGGTGAAGATGGTCTCAGATGATTCAACCTCCCCCTTTCAAACCCTTTCAAAAACATTTTTTATTAGAACTACGTCGCTTTGATTCTCATTTGGGATACGTAGGAGCGAGTCACGTTCTCGTCAAGCGCAACGAATAAAAATCCTTTTCGCAACCATAAAAAAATCATTTTCATAAAACAAATAAAAAGAATCATTTTCAAACCCATTGTTGCTAGTAGCTCATCAGAGGCTTTGTTCGTTTAGCTATTAGTGGAAATGTCCTTTTTCTCATAAGAATAATAAACGATGATCCATCATAACCTTTGTTAGTTTGATCGTCGTGCAAATCAATCTTTTTCGAAAATCACTTTCAAAAAGATAATAAAAACAAGTTGTTATCAATAGTCCATCAGAACCTTTGTTCGTTTGACTAGCGGTACAACTATTTTTGAGTATTTAGCAGTGATTCATCATAGCCTCTGCTAGTTTAATCATTTGCTAATCCTCGTCCTATTTCAAAAACTCACTAAAAAAGATAAAAAACAAAAACTTTTCAAAAAGAACCAAGAACTACGTAGCTTTGAATTCTCCATCGCACCGGGAGATACGTAGGAGCGGGCCATGTCCCGTCAAGCACTTTTTCTAAAACCCCTTTTTTCCCCCTTCTCATCGAAAATAAAATGTTTATTGAGTTTTCCCATTCAAACAAGAAATAAATAGGCAAATCTAGGTATTTTTCAAATCAACACTTAAAACCACATATTTAATTAAAGGTTCCCTCTCAGTAGAGAGGACGTGTGGGGTGCTAACACCTTCCCCGCACGTAACTGACCCCCGAACCCTATTCTCTAGTTTCGCAAGACCAATCGCCTTATAAAAAAGGTTTTTCTAATACTTTCCTTAAATAAGTATTGGTGGCGGCTTCATTGTTTTTTTAGAAAAGTTGTAAACGAGGAAGGTTCTCCCTCGGGGGCTTTTTCGGGCGCAACATATATCGCGTTGGGTGACGACCCGACAAGTAGCATACTAGGGAGGGAAGTCATGATCTCTTACCTAGGCCCTGGATACGTTTTGGCGTGGTCAATTCGTGGGTTTTCGGGATTGTGGCTGGTTTGGACGGCCGATTTATGCTAAGTTAAGAACACGATTCACCGAGACTGTGGCTTGTATGCACGGTCGGGTTTCGTTTGGTAAGCGAATGGTTATAAATTAATCAGTGAAGCTTAATAATATATCATAGTACTTCATTACCGAGATTGTTGGTTTGTATGCACGGTCGGTAATTGGACTAGTTATATATGTTGACGCAAATAGTGATAAACATACTATGTTGCAACGGTTTTAAACTAAACCGAGAGATAGTGAGGGGGCACGGTAGAACTCACTGAGACATGTTGTATCACCCAATCATTGTTGTTCTTTTTACAGAGAAGCAGGGCAAGAGGAAGAGTACCGGCACGGATAGGTGACATGCTTGTGGAGATGCCAAGGATTGATAGTCTTGATGTTTATTTCCTATTCTGTTGTCTCTGTATGGTTATATAACTTATAGTTGTTATGAGATGTATGAACCCCTTTTGAATTCTGTTTATTAAGTATTGAACACGGAGTTGTATTCCTTTTTCGATCTTGGATTCGTGTATAGAATTAAGACGGCTTAGTCCGAAGTATTATGTTTTAATTCGGAAAAAGTTTGTACGTTCAATACTTAAGCAGGAATTGTGTCCTCTGATTATTGCTATAATTGTGCATTACGGTATATCTACATGTTAGAAATACCGGGGTGTTACAAAGCCAATCCCAACCGATCGACACACACTTGAGATATAAAACAATGAGTCGCACCTGAATCATAAAAAATACTAACGGAGTTATAGAAAAGAGATCTCATACCCCTTAGCAGATTATCTGACGGTGTGACATTCTGATCGTCCAAAGTGTAGACTCTCCCATGAGTTGTAGTAGCATGGTTATCTTTATTCCTCTTCTTCTCAGGACAGTCCGATGCATAATGACCTTCTTTAATTTCTTACAGTAATAGCAATGGTTTGACCCAAGTTGACACTTGTCTTGGTGATACCTCCCGCACTTGGAACACATACTGAACCTCGGGGAATTAAATGATTGAACTTGCTTCCCTTTGTTTGCGTTGTACCTGGGACCCATCTGAGCATTAGATGATCCAACATTCTTCCTATTCTGATTGAACGCCTTTCGGCTTGCATACAGTCCCTTCAAGTCACTCTCAGCAATATGAGCCTGTTGTACCATGGCTGCGTAGTTGGTATACGCAAAAGAACTTAGACTCTGAGCAATATCTTCTCTCAGCCCATACTTGTACCTGTCATTCTTCCATCTGTCATTGGGAGCATACCCAGCCAAACCGAAGAATTGGTACAGTTCTTCAAATCTGGCTGTGTATTGGCCCACAGTTAAACTTCCTTGCGTGAGAGCTAAGAATTCATTCTCCTTATCGAATTTCATAGCAGTCGGAAATAATTGTTCCAGGAATGTTTGCCTGAAATTCTCCCAAGTCTGGGGAGTTCCCATAGTTGCCATCATGGCCTTAGCATTAGTCCACCAATTGTTGGCCTCTCCCTTCAGCATATGGGATGCCAATCTCAACTTATCCTCATCAGTAACTTGCATTGTCAAAAAAATCTTTTCAATATCATCCAGCCAACGCTGGGCTTCCATGACATCAGGTCCTCCTCTGAACTCGGAGGGTTTCATCTTCAAGAATTCAGAGTAGATCTGTCTTGGGTTAACTTGTGGCTCAGGAGCTTGTTGGGGCTGAGCTTGAGCATTTTGTTGCATTAGCAGCATGTCTTCTAGCGTCTTTTGCTGCCTTTCCAACACATTCTGCATCCAAGCAGAATGCGGATCGATTGGTTGAGTGTTCCTTGATCCTCCTGCCATAATTCTGCAAATGATACACCAAGTATTAAGTTTATCAGCCTCAGTGTCTCTTAGCATCATAAGAAGCAAGATAGCATAATTACTCAAGGGACAAACAACCCTACAACTAATCTAAGCCCGACTAGGTCGAACTGCTCTGATACCTAAATGTAACACCCCGGTATTTCTAGCTTGTAGAAATACCAAAGTGCACCACTTGGCATACATCAGAGTAACTTCCTGTTATTGAATATTGAACACGACTAAAAACTTTCGGTAAATAATTATCAAATGGTTCCATGAACCTCATTAAACTTAACAAAGTACTTAAGTTTCATGACTTAAAATTTATACAATCCTGGTGTTCAATACCCAAAACATAAGTAACGGAAACGATTTACAACTGTTACTAACAATAGTCATACAATCGATATTACAAAGACAACAAAAGGGACAAAGGCCTAAACATAAAGCTGAATCTCTGTTGACTCCAAGAGTCACACCTGCTAACCATGCTTCTTCGCCTTTGCTTTTCCCTGTTTCTCTGTAAAAACCAGAATAATAAAGGGTGAGATAAACATTATCCCAGTGAGTCCTATTGAGACCCCTTACTAAGTCTAGCGGTTCATTATGCTTTTATTCTTTGAACTCATAGCCCTAATAAGCGACTATGTAGACATAATTTCTTTGAACTCGTAGCCCTAATAAGCGACTATGTGGACATATATTCTTCTAGCCCGTAGCCCTAATAAGCGACTACGCGTTATATTTCTTTATTACTTGTAGCCCTAATAAGCGACTACAGTTCATGTATTATCTTTTCTTTAACTTAGCAGAACACATTGAAATCACTTTCTATATTCATGATTCTCGCTGAACCCGATCCCGCTGACCTTGGAAAGCGGGCTACATGGAGGCCTAGGGTTCGGTCTCATGACTTCCCTGCCCTAGTATGCTAATAATCTGGGGTCGTCACCCTTGAAATACATATATTATTATATGTATGCCATTCTACCTTTCTTTTAGGGAAAGTAATTCTTCGTTTCCTCAAGGGAAAGTAACTTGACTTGTATTTACATGGAATGAGAATTTACATGACTTGTATGGACTTATAGTCCTTTATCTTAACTTGACTTGTGTACACTCGCATTTACTAATGTACGGTTTTTCATAATCTTCATAACTTGAGAATTTTATCTCAAGCGTACCCAATTTAATGGCATTAATGTATTATAATCATTGGGCAACCTTGGGGAAATGATTAGAAGGGTAACAAAAGCCTGCGCACAGTCCGTGCCCTGGAGGCGCACGACCCGTGCGTGTTTTTAAAATTTTTGAAACACAAACGCGTAGGGTACGCACGGCCCTTGCCCTAGGGCGCACGGTCCGTGCCCTAGGGCGCACGATCCGTGCATGTTCGTCAGTAACGCAGAATTTGTTGTTTTCGTAAATTCTTTCCATTCTATTTCGATTCCAAATTTCATTCTGATCGATATCCTAACACAACGAACAGTATTCCAAGCCAGACAATAATCAATACATCAATCAATTCAAACAATCACAATGTCAACCAATCTGTCGTATGAATTATTATTAAAACGTGATTTCGTAAAAACGGTTTTTGACTCGATTCGATTTTGAAACGAAAACGTAGAACACATGAAATCAAGGACCTGGAACTCAGTATCGCACAAATATCCCTAAGCGAGTATAGAACTCACCGATTGCGATGAAAATCGCACAAAACCACGACGAAGTCGTATACAATCGAACTTCACGCGAAACAACCTTTAAGTAGCCACTCGAACAATCCACGTAATATACGAACTTCGCTTCAACTTCGAGTTCGCACTATCCAATTATCCAAACTCAGAAGATGAATTGTAAGTTAACTCCAATATCGATTCTTGAACTCTACCACTGATTTTGGATGGTTCAATGGCACATGCAAAGCAACTATTATGAGTTTTGGTCACACATTGATCTTCAAACCCAACAATGGTAGAATGAGAAATAGAGGGAGTGAGCTTCTGAAATTTGTATTAGCTGAAAGAGGATGGTGAGGGAAATCCAATGATGTAATAAAACTGAACATGCATCCAAGGATGAAGCTTGACTCTCCTCTTCTCCTCTGGCGAACTCTCCTCCCTCCCTAGCTCTCAATTTCTCTGTTTTTCAGCAACTTCAAATGTGTGGGTTGTTGCTCAGTGTTTTTGTGGGAGTTAGTGTGGATGGGTCAGCTGAAGGTTTAAGTGTCTTAGAAATGACTAAAACACCCTTGGTTCACTAATCCTCTCCTTTCCCTATCTTTCTAAGTTCTGAATTTGTTTCAAGTGAAGGGTGGTGTGTTTGTTGTTTTAATGAGAGTGAGTAACTTAGTTCAGTTGAAGGTTTCAAAATACCGTGAAATAACCATACTACCCTTAGTGCCGGATTCCCACTTAGAACCAATTAAATCATGAAAGCACACACATGTATAATTGGCAATCAAATTACTATGACTGATAATTAATTAAGCCTAATTATTTTAAATTAGCTAATTAATTATCTTATAACTTTCTTGCTAATTTCAATAAATGAAATTAGCTAAATTGGGGATGTTACAATCGGGATAAGTTCGGAATCGATCAGAATGATAATTTTAGACGATAACAGAAATTTTTGGTGATGCTGATAAAAGAGCACGATCCGTGCGCCCCTTAAGCACGAACCATGCGTCCCGTTCGCCGCAACAAGCTGAAATTTTTTTACAGGGAGCACGGACCGTGCGCCTCCTAAGCACGGACCGTTCGTCCACTTATGTTACCCTCTTCCAAAATATATTTTAAGCCATTCCAATTGGTTCCAAGTGCATTCCAATCACTTCCCCAACCCTATGAATTGACGAAATAACCGTAATAAGCGTGGGTATCAATGAAATATTGGAAACTCCCCAAGTATGTTAAATGATGATAACCGAATAGGGTTCCCGAGTGAGAAACACAAACTTATGTTAATGCAATGAACTAAATGTTCATTGAGGTTTTAGTAACCAATGTAATGACTTGATACAATTCAAGGTATGATAATGAACTACTCGATATAATTCAAGGTATGATAATTAATGAAATGGAATATTATGTTCATACAAGTCAAGATATTTTCTTAAGGAAAAGAAAGATGGTATATTTATAATTATATATGTATATCAAGGGTGACGACCCTAAGGATTAGCATACTAGGGGAGGGGAAGTCATGAGCCCCAAAACTAGGCCCCATGAGGTTTGCCCGCTAATTAGTGGTTAGTGGATTGGGTTCACCAAGAGCCATAGAAAAAGAAATAAAGGTGGCTCGCGGTGTTGTGCTAAGTTAAAGAAAAAGGATTGTACGTAGTCATCCAGAATTGGGCTACGGACAATAGAAGCATAATTTTTATGCTAAGTAAAAGATAAAGCACGTAGCTATCCAGAATCGGGCTACGAAAGAATATAGTATAATGAACTGCTAGTGTTAGTAAGGGGTCTCGATAATGTTTATCTCACCCTTTATAATTGTGGTTTTTACAGAGAAACAGGGAAAGGAAAAGGCGAAAGAGCACGGCTAGACTGTGTGCCTTATGGAGTTATTGAAGATTCAGTTTTATGATTATGCCATTTTTCCCTTTGTTGTCTTTGTAGTTCCGATTGTATAACTATTACTCGCTAACAGTTGTAAATCGTTTCCGCTACTTATGTTTTGGATATTGAACACCAGGTTGTAAAAGTTTATAAGTCATGAGACTTAAGTACCTTATGTTAAGTTTACGGATAAAGTGACTGTTTGGATGTTTATTCAAGAAAAGTTTTTAGTTGTGTTCAATATTCTAAACAGGAAGTCAACTTTGATGTATGCCATGCTGTGTATCTTAGTGTTTCTCGGAGTTAGAAATACTGGGGTGTTACACAAATCTTTATCAAAACGAGAGTAAATATTAACTTCCAACCAATATAAAGGGAAATGGAAAAGCAACAATAAAGCAAATGAGTACACATATTCATCAGAGATATATGAAACATGCAAAAACAAAAAAAAATATCATAATTTTTTTTAAGGTAAGCAACAAAACAATCAAATTGGATTCACAAGAAATACATAGTTAAAGACATCAGATCTGGATTTCTACAACAATGGAAGAGTCGAGGATCTCAATCCAACTCTCTCAACTGTGATTCCATTGATTAAAATTAGGCTAAAGTGCTCCCGGGGTCCCTTATCATTATTTAAAGTAACGATTTGGTCCTTTATCTTTTTTTTGTCCCAAATCAGTCCTTTATGTTTTAAATTTTTGACACATAAATCCTTTTCTGTCCCAAATCAGTCCTTTGTGTTTCAAATTTCTGACACAAAAATCCTTTTTTTTGACACATAAATCACAAAAATCCTTTATGTGTCAAAAATTTGAAAGATAAATGACTTATTTGGGACAAAAAAAAAACATAAATGACTAATTCATTACTTTAAATAAAGATAAGGGACCCCGAGAGCACTTTAGCCTTAAAATTATGCAATGAATCAAATGCCGCCATTGAGTCGCCATATCCTGGTCTTCAAAAATGAGACTATGAATTTTTAGTGGTATCCAGAGATGTATTTATAGGATGAGATTTAGGGTTTTTCCTCCACCGTCTTCAGCGTGATAACGACATGCCTTTACAGAAACAAAAAATTTATTTAAATAATTATTGTGCGTATTTGTGTAATTTAATAGAAATGTGTTAATTAGTTAGTGTCCAAAAATTGTAGGAATTTAAGTCAAATTTACAAAAGTAATATTCTCCGAATAGGAACATACTCTTATTTGAAATTTTTTATTATGATTGTGGATTTTATTACTAGAAATAATTTTATGACATTTTAGGACATCAATTTCTTTTTGTTTGTTTCCATGAAGGATATTTAACTTTTTATTCTTACACATTCTAAAAATTCAATAAATAGAAAAAAAATATTTTAACAGTTATTAATTTATTGTTATATTTACAATTTCACGTTAATTCTTTTAATTAACTTTTAAATTAACTAAAGTTGTGTATTAAACTTGAATGGGTGATATGTAAAAAAAAACCAAATATATCAAAACATCAAGTGATTAAAATATATTTTTTATAAATAGAGAACATCAAGAAAAGTTGATTTTATGAGTTGTAATCTACAAGCTTGAGTATACAATTTATAACATAATTATGGAGTAATATTCAATGATGAGAAAAAATCAAGAAAAATAGAAAAGTTTCACTTTCAAGTGGTACGAAGGGGAGATATTTTTATATTTATTTATTCATACTTAATAATTTAGTGATATGTCATCATGTAAAAAAAATAGTATTTTTGGCCATAATTGTTCATCTTTTAATCCAAAAAGATTTCTCTTTATTGAATCATTTGAAATAAGCGAAGAGAACAATGATGTTTCATTGGTTCCCTAAATGAGAGAGAGAGAGAGAGAGAGAGAGAGAGAGAGAGAGATGGAAAGACAGAAGGGTACACACACCAAGGAGACTGAAGTCAAATCTTTATAGAAAAGAGAGTAAATATTAATTTCCAACCAAAATAAAGGGAAATGGGAAAGCAACAATAAAGCAAATGAGTGCACATATTCATGACAGATATATGAAAGATCCACAAACAAAAAAATATATCAGAAAAACAAAGATTTTTAAGGTAAGCAACAAAACAATCAAATTGGATTCGCAAGAAATACATAATTAAAGACATCAGATTTGGATTTCTACAACAAAGGAAGCTAAACAATGATGGCTAAATAAACTGGTGATTCACTGAATTTCTTTAATCAATGGAACACAGTTGACAAAGATAAAGGAAGAATCGTGGATCTGAATCCAACTCTCTCAACTGTGATTCCATTGATTAAAATTATGCAATGAATCAAATGCAGCCTTCGAGTCGCCGTATCCTGGTCTTCAAAAACGAGACTATGAATTTTTTTTGAGATTTCTCTTCATTGAATCATTTGAAAGAAGCGAAGAGAACAATGATGTTTCATTGGTTCCCTAAATGAGAGAGAGAGAGAGAGAGAGAGAGAGAGAGAGAGAGAGAGAGAGAGAGAGAGAGAGAGAGAGATGGGTACACACACAAGGGACACTGAAGTCAAATCTTTATGAAAACGAGAGTAAATATTAACTTCCAACCAAAATAAAGGGAAATGGCAAAGCAACAACAAAGCAAATGAGTACACATATTCATCACAGATATATGAAAGATGCAAAAACAAAAAAAATGTCATAAAAACAAATATTTCTAAGGTAAGCAACAAAACAATCAAATTGGATTCGCAAGAAATACATAGTTAAAGACATCAGATCTGGATTTCTACAACAAAGGAAGCTAAACACTGATGGCTAAATAAACTGGTGATTCACTGAATTTCTTTAATGAACGGAACACAGTTGACAAAGACAAAGGAAGAGTCGAGGATCTCAATCCAACTGTCTCAACTGTGATTCCATTGATTAAAATTATGCAATGATTCAAATGCCCCCATCGAGTAGCCGTATCCTGGTCTTCAAAAATGAGACTATGAATTTTTAGTGGTATCCAGAGCTGTATTTATAGGATGAGATTTAGGGTTTTTCCTCCACCGTCTTCAGCGTGATAACGACTTGCCTTTACGGAAACAAAAAATTTCTTTAAATAATTATTCTGCGTATTTGCGTAATTTAATAGAAATGTGTTAATTAGGTAGTGTCCGAAAAATGTAGGAATTTAAGTCAAATTTACAAAAATGATATTCTCCGAATATGAAAATACTCTTATTTGAAATTTTTTATTATGATTGTGGATTTTATTAATAGAAATTGTTTTATGACATTTTAGGACATCAATTTCTTTTTGTTTGTTTCCATGAAGGATATTTAACTTTTTATTCTTACACATTCTAAAAATTCAATAAATAGAAAGAAAAAAAATTTTAACAGTTATTAATTTATTGTTATATTTACAGTTTCACGTTAATTCTTTCAATTAACTTTTAGATTAACTAAAGTTGTGTATTAAACTTGAATGGGTGATATGTAAATAAAAAACCAAATATATCAAAACATCAAGTGATTAAAATATATTGTAACATCCCTAATTTTTAAAGACTCGTACTATGATGCCTAAGACCGAGTAATTATTTGTGGGGCTAAAGTGCTCCCGGGGTCCCTTATCTTTATTTAAAGTAACGAATTAGTCCTTTATGTTTTTTTTGTCCCAAATAAGTCCTTTATCTTTCAAATTTTTGACACATAAATCCTTTTCCGTTAACAGTGCTGATTTATGTGTCAAAAAAAAGGATTTATGTGTTAAAAATTTGAAACATAAAGGACTGATTTGGTATGTGTCAAAAATTTAAAACATAAAGGACTGATTTTGGACAAAAAAAAGATAAAGGACCAAATCTTTACTTTAAATAAAGATAAGGGACCCCGGGAGCACTTTAGCCTTATTTGTGGGGATAATTGGTCGTGTCTCGGGGATTAATAGTCGAGAAAAAGTTCAAAGAAATCCTACTCTACATTTAATTGTGGCTTAGTCATAATTTAAATGAACAATCCAGCTGAAGGGTAAAATCTTCATTTCGCCTCACATCGAAGACATATCAATTGAGTGAGCTGTTAGTCTCGACTCGAATGAGGATTAGTCGAGAAACCTATGCCGAGCGGAAAGCCATAAGATTATTGGGGTTTTAGCCTCAAAACGAAGACTTAATGGGCCAAGGGCAAATTGGTCTTTTCCACCCAATTAAAACCCTCAGCCCCCTTGCACTTACACCCAGCTGACCCATTATTCCTCCATTCTCCAGAACAAAGAACCAAACTGAAAAAGAAAGAGAGCTTGGGAGAGAGGGAACTCGTGAGTGAGAGAGAGGGGAAAGAAGAAGAGAGAAATCTTCCCATCCTTGATGCATGTACCTCATCTCTAGTCCATTGTTTTCAGCTTGCCCTCCTCTAGCTGATTCCTCCTCCATCTCATTCCTCCATTTTCAAACCTTCAAGCTTAAACCACCAAAATTGGAAGCTCCAAGCCTTGCATGGTGAGTTTGGAGCAACATTCGTGTACTTTGTAAACCACATTCAAATCTGAAGAGTGTGGAAGAGTTAAGTGTGGTTGGATTCCGAATTAGGAGCAATTGGGGTCGGTTTTGGGACTAATTTCGCAGTTCTTGATGTTTGAAACCGAAGACACCAACTCAGGTACAAATTCTGGGTAAAACCCGTTTTACCTATCTTCATTGTTTTAATCGTATCTCACTGTACACTACGCCTATGAACGTGATTCTTGTTTCTCTGGAAACTAGACACAAAGATCTTCATTTTAGGCACAAGAACCCTTGGGTTTCATTGGTAAATGAAGGAGATATCATGTCCCCAAGTTACGGTTTCAGAATCAAGCACTATCCTGGACAGTCACCTTGTCTTGGTGATATCTCCCAAACCACTGGATGCATGCGTGTGAATCCTTGACCATCTGAAAGTAGACGAAATTACCTTCACAATGAGCACCGGTTTGGATAGTTCTGGGCACGGAGTGACCAAGTTATGCCTGTTGCAAAACTGAATCCTGATGCTGGGAAATGGAAGCGAAGCTGGAAATGTTGATTTGTTGGATTTGGGAATCGAGTTGTCAAGTCGCGCGAAACGTCAATTCTATGTACCGGTAATCAAGTCAGTAGAGAAAGGGGTATTGGTTTCGGAATTCAGATACGGAGGCATTCGGAGCGTGCTCGTGATTACGGGGATTGTTCGAGTGGATACGGTCCCATCGTTCGTGCTCCAACGTGAATTCTCGCGAGATCGTCAACCGGGTGAGTTCTACTCACGGATAGGGATGTTTTTGTGTGTCCTGAAAATGTGTCTGTTTTGAGTCATAAGGCAGTTATCTTGTTTTCGAAAGATTTTGGAACCGAAAACCGTTTTTGAGAATTATCGCGTTTTTACGGTTTTTTGTGAAATGTTGAGCAATTTACAAAATTGTGATTTAAACGCTTTCACTGGAATATAGTCTGGAATGTGGCTTGTTAAATCTGTTTTTAGGTTGGATTACGATCGGAATTCGATTTGGGCGAGAAACGAAAAAGTGGAATTAGAATCGGATTGGAATCGGGAAACAGAACCGGACGCACGGGTCGTGCGCCCACTTCGCAGATGGGTATTATAATTTAGTGCACCACGCACGGGTCGTGCGCCCCTGGGCACGGACCGTGCGTGAGCTTCTATTATCGGACCACGATTTCTCATTTCATCGCTCCTTTCGATCCCAAATCACTTCTAATCTTCTTCCCAACCAATTTTAAGGATATTGCCTTACTGAAAACCTTATTTTGAACTTGTCCAACTCATGATTTTGAAAGCCTATTTGATTGAAAAACCGAAACCCTGGTATACGTGTGGGTACACCGACTGATGGATTGACTAAATATATATAACTATATATGTCATTGTGTATGATTATAACGCCGGATATCTAACTATTGAATTCATCTAAATGGGTTATAGATCGATATAGATATAAATTATCTAATAAGCTTATGTGATTGATCCTTTAGTGATCAAAATCAAAAAGAAGATATAAATTATCTAACTCTCGAGAATTGATACGTATTGTCATATGTATCGCGTTGGGTGATGACCCGACAAGTAGCATACTAGGAAGGGAAGTCATGAGCCCTCACCCTAGGCCCTGTATACGTTTTAGCGTGGTAAATTCGTGGGTTACCGGGAATAGTGAATTATTGCACGGCCGGTTTATGCTAAGTTAAGAACACGATTCGCCGGGATTAGTGAACTGTTGCACGGGCTATATTTATGTTGATAAATAGTTATATATATGTAAATATAACTATGTTGAAATCGGTTTTAAAATAAACCGAGTGATAGTGAGGGGGCACGGTAGGACTCACTGAGATAATGTTATCTCACCCAATCTATATTTGTTGTTTTTACAGAGAACGGGAAGTAAGGACAGCAGGCGGCATGGTTGGTTGCCGAGTTCGAGGAGAAGCTTAAGGATATTGCCTTACTGAAAACCTTATTTTGAACTTGTCCAACTCATGATTTTGAAAAAGAGCTTTGAAAGCCTACTTGATTGAAAAACCGAAACCCTAGTATACGTGTGGGTACACCGACTGATGTATTGACTAAATATATATATATATAACTATATATGTCATTGTGTATGATTATAACGCCAGAAGTCTAACTATTGAATTCATCTAAACGGGTTATAGATCGATATAGATATAAATTATCTAATAAGCTTATGTGATTGATCCTTTGGTGATCAAAATCAAAAAGAAGATATAAATTATCTAACTCTCGAGAATTGATACGTATTGTCATATGTATCGCGTTGGGTGACGACCCGACAAGTAGCATACTAGGAAGGGAAGTCATGAGCCCTCACCCTAGGCCCTGTATACGTTTTGGCGTGGTCAATTCGTGGGTTACCGGGATTGGTGAATTGTCGCACGGCCGGTTTATGCTAAGTTAAGAACACGATTCGCCGGGATTAGTGAACTGTTGCACAGTCGGCGTTTCGCTTGGGAAGCTAGTGATTATAAATTAATCGAATAGGCTTAATAATATAAATGATAGTACTTAAAATTCTGAGATTAGTGAACCGTTGCACGGTCGGTAATGGGCTATATTTATGTTGATAAATAGTTATATATATATATGTAACTATAACTATGTTGAAATCCGTTTTAAAATAAACCGAGTGATAGTGAGGGGGCACGGTAGGACTCACTGAAATAATGTTATCTCACCCAATCCATATTTGTTGTTTTTACTGAGAACAGGAAGTAAGGACAGCAGGCGGCATGGTTAGTTGCCGAGTTCGAGGAGAAGCTTGAAGACTGATTCGTTTAAAGTTGTTCATGTTCTGCTGTAGTCGTCTCTGTATTCGGTCTTATGACTCGAAATTGTATAGTGTTATATTAATAATTTCCGCTGTTTCTCGTAAGATGTATATCTAAACAGGAATTTTTATACTCTGATTTATACCAAATTGTATATTTAGGTATTTCTTTGTTAAAGAAATACCGGGGTGTTACATATATGTTTTATAAATAGAGAACATCAAGAAAAGTTGATTTTATGAGTTGTAATCTACAAGCTTGAGTATACAATTTATAACATAATTATGGGAGTAATATTCATTGATGAGAAAAAATCAAGCAAAATAGAAAAGTATCACTTTCAAGTGGTACGAAGGGGAGATATTTTTATATTTATTTATTCATACTTAATAATTTAGTGATATGTCATCATATAAAAAAATAGTATTTTTGGCCACAATTGGTCATATTTTAATCCAAAAAGATTTTGTCTTTACTGAATAATTTGAAATAAGCGAAGAGAACAATGATGTTTCATTGGTTCCCTAAATGAGAGAGAGATAGAGAGAGAGATGGAAAGAGAGAAGGGTACACACACATGGGACACTGAAGTCAAATCTTTATCAAAACGAGAGTAAATATTAATTTCCAACCAAAATAAAGGGAAATGGGAAAGCAACAATAAAGCAAATGAGTACACATATTCATGACAGATATATGAAAGATGCAAAAACAAAAAAAAAATCATAAAAACAAAGATTTTTAAGGTAAGCAACAAAACAATCAAATTGGATTCGCAAGAAATACATAGTTAAAGACATCAGATTTGGATTTCTACAACAAAGGAAGCTAAACAATGATGACTAAATAAACTGGTGAGTCACTGAATTTCTTTAATCAATGGAACACAGTTGACAAAGACAAAGGAAGAGTCAAGGATCTGAATCCAACTCTCTCAACAGTGATTCCATTGATTAAAATTATGCAATGAATCAAATGCCGCCATCGAGTCGCCATATCCTGGTCTTCAAAAATGAGACAATGAATTTTTAGTGAGATTTCTCTTCATTGAATCATTTGAAAGAAGCGAAGAGAACAATGATGTTTCATGGGTTCCCTAAATGAGAGAGAGAGAGAGAGAGAGAGAGAGAGAGAGAGATATGGAGAGAGAGATGGGTACACCAACAAGGGACACTGAAGTCAAATATTTATCAAAACGAGAGTAAATATTAACTTCCATCCAAAATAAAGGGAAATGGGAAAGCAACAACAAAGTAAATGAGTACACATATTCATCACAGATATATGAAAGATGCAAAAACAAAAAAAAAATATCATAAAAACAAATATTTCCAAGGTAAGCAACAAAACAATCAAATTGGATTCGCCAGAAATACATAGTTAAAGACCTCAGATCTGGATTTCTACAACAAAGGAAACTAAACAACGATGGCTAAATAAACTGGTGATTCACTGAATTTCTTTAATCAATGGAACACAGTTGACAAAGACAAAGGAAGAGTCGAGGATCTCAATCCAACTCTCTCAACTGTGAATCCATTGATTAAAATTATGCAATGATTCAAATGCCCCCATCGAGTCGTCGTATCCTGGTCTTCATAAATGAGAATATGAATTTTTAATGGTATCCAGAGATGTATTTATAGGATGAGATTTAGGGTTTTTCCTCCACCGTCTTCAACGTGATAACGACATGCCTTTACGGAAACAAAAAATTTCTTTAAATAATTATTGTGCGTATTTGCGTAATTTAATAGAAATGTGTTAATTAGGTAGTGTCCAAAAAATGTAGGAATTTAAGTCAAATTTACAAAAATGATATTCTCCGAATAGGAAAATACTCTTATTTGAAATTTTTTATTATGATTGTGGATTGTATTAATAGAAATAGTTTTATGACATTTTAGGACATCAATTTCATTTTGTTTGTTTCCATGAAGGATATTTAACTTTTTATTCTTACACATTCTAAAAATTCAATAAATAGAAAAAAAATATTTTAACAGTTATTAATTTATTGTTATATTTACAGTTTCAAGTTAATTCTTTCAATTAACTTTTAGATTAACTAAAGTTGTGTATTAAACTTGAATGGGTGATATGTAAATAAAAAACCAAATATATCAAAACATCAAGTGACTAAAATATATTTTTTATAAATAGAGAACATAAAGAAAAGTTGATTTTATGAGTTGTAATCTACAAGCTTGAGTATACAATTTATAACATAATTATGGAGTAATATTCAGTGATGAGAAAAAACCAAGCAAAATAGAAAAGTTTCACTTTCAAGTGGTACGAAGGGGAGATATTTTTATTTTTATTTATTCATACTTAATAATTTAGTGATATGTCATCATATAAAAAAATAGTATTTTTGGCCAAAATTGTTCATATTTTAATCCAAAAAGATTTCTCTTTACTGAATCATAAGAAATAAGCGAAGAGAACAATGATGTTTCATTTTTTCCCTAAATTAATGAGAGAGAGACAGAGAGAGAGATGGAAAGAGAGAAGGGTACACACACAAGGGACACTGAAGTCAAATCTTTATCAAAACGAGAGTAAATATTAACTTCCAACCAAAATAAAGGGAAATGGGAAAGCAACAATAAAGCAAATGAGTACAGATATTCATGACAGATATATGAAAGATGCTGAAACAAAAAAAAATCATAAAAACAAAGATTTTTAAGGTAAGCTACAAAACAATCAAATTGGATTCGCAAGAAATACATAGTTAAAGACATCAAATTTGGATTTCTACAACAAAGGAAGCCGAACAATGATGGCTAAATAAACTGGTGATTCAGTGAATTTCTTTAATCAATGGAACACAGTTGACAAAGACAAAGGAAGAGTCGAGGATCTCAATCCAACTCTCTCAACTCTGATTCCATTGATTAATATTATGCACTGAATCAAATGCCGCCATCGAGTCGCCGTATCCTGGTCTTCAAAAACGAGACTATGAAATTTTAGTGAGATTTCTCTTCATTGAATCATTTGAAAGAAGCGAAGAGAAAAATGATGTTTCATTGGTTCCCTAAATGAGAGAGATAGAGAGAGTGAGAGAGAGAGAGAGAGAGAGACTGAGAGAGATACGGAGAGAGAGATGGGTACACACACAAGGGACACTGAAGTCAAATATTTATCAAAACGAGAGTAAATATTAACTTCCAACCAAAATAAAGGGAAATGGGAAAGCAACAACAAAGCAAATGAGTACACATATTCATCACAGATATATGAAAGATGCAAAAACAAAAAAAAATATCATAAAAACAAATATTTCTAAGGTAAGCAACAAAACAATCAAATTGGATTCACCAGAAATACATAGATAAAGACATCAGATCTGGATTTCTACAACAAAGGAAGCTAAACAACGATGGCTAAATAAACTGGTGATTCACTAAATTTCTTTAATCAATGGAACACAGTTGACAAAGACAAAGGAAGAGTCGAGGATCTCAATCCAACTCTCTCAACTCTGATTCCATTGATTAAAGTTATGCAATGATTCAAATGCCCCCATCGAGTCGTCGTATCCTGGTCTTCAAAAATGAGACTATGAATTTTTAGTGGTATCCAAAGATGTATTTATAGGATGAGATTTAGGGTTTTTCATCCACCGTCTTCAGCGTGATAACGACATGCCTTTACGGAAACAAAAAATTTCTTTAAATAATTATTGTGCGTATTTGCGTAATTTAATAGAAATGTGTTAATTAGGTAGTGTCCAAAAAATGTAGGAATTTAAGTCAAATTTACAAAAATGATATTCTCCGAATAGGAAAATACTCTTATTTGAAATTTTTTATTATGATTGTGGATTTTATTAATAGAAATAGTTTTTTGACATTTTAGGACATCAATTTCTTTTTGTTTGTTTCCAAGAAGGATATTTAACTTTTTATTCTTACACATTCTAAAAATTCAATAAATAGAAAAAAAAATATTTTAACAGTTATTAATTTATTGTTATATTTACAGTTTCAAGTTAATTCTTTCAATTAACTTTTAGATTAACTAAAGTTGTGTATTAAACTTGAATGGGTGATATGTAATTAAAAAACCAAATATATCAAAACATCAAGTGACTAAAATATATTTTTTATAAATAGAGAACATCAAGAAAAGTTGATTTTATGAGTTGTAATCTACAAGCTTGAGTATACAATTTATAACATAATTATGGAGTAATATTCAGTGATGAGAAAAAATCAAGCAAAATAGAAAAGTTTTACTTTCAAGTGGTACGAAGGGGAGATATTTTTATATTTATTTATTCATACTTAATAATTTAGTGATATGTCATCATATAAAAAAATAGTATTTTTGGCCAAAATTGTTCATATTTTAATCCAAAAAGATTTCTCTTTACTGAATCATAAGAAATAAGCGAAGAGAACAATGATGTTTCATTTTTTCCCTAAATGAGAGAGAGACAGAGAGAGAGAGAGAGACAGAGAGAGAGATGGAAAGAGAGAAGGGTACACACACAAGGGACACTGAAGTCAACTCTTTATCAAAACGAGAGTAAATATTAACTTCCAACCAAAATAAAGGGAAATGGGAAAGCAACAATAAAACAAATGAGTACACATATTCAAGACAGATATATGAAAGATGCCGAAACAAAAAAAAATCATAAAAACAAATATTTTTAAGGTAAGCAACAAAACATTCAAATTGGATTCGCAAGAAATACATAGTTAAAGACATCAAATTTGGATTTCTACAACAAAGGAAGCTAAACAATGATGGCTAAATAAACTGGTGATTCACTGAATTTCTTTAATCAATGGAACACAGTTGACAAAGACAAAGGAAGAGTCGAGGATCTGAATCCAACTCTCTCAACTGTGATTCCATTGATTAATATTATGCACTGAATCAAATGCCGCCATCGAGTCACCGTATCCTGGTCTTCAAAAATGAGACTATGAATTTTTAGTGAGATTTCTCTTCATTGAATCATTTGAAAGAAGCGAAGAGAAAAATGATGTTTCATTGGTTCCCTAAATGAGAGAGAGAGAGAGAGAGAGAGAGAGAGAGAGAGAGACTGAGAGAGATATGGAGAGAGAGATGGGTACACACACAAGGGACAGTGAAGTTAAATCTTTATCAAAACGAGAGTAAATATTAACTTCCAACCAAAATAAAGGGAAATGGGAAAGCAACAACAAAGCAAATGACTACACATATTCATCACAGATATATGAAAGATGCAAAAACAAAAAAAAATATCATAAAATCAAATATTTCTAAGGTAAGC
The DNA here is from genome assembly GCA_039519185.1 of Astragalus membranaceus. Taxonomy (NCBI): domain Eukaryota; kingdom Viridiplantae; phylum Streptophyta; class Magnoliopsida; order Fabales; family Fabaceae; genus Astragalus; species Astragalus membranaceus. The sequence goes on from CM076852.1 coordinate 52,415,227, forward strand.
AACAAAACAATCAAATTGGATTCACAAGAACTACATAGTTAAAGACATCAGATCTGGATTTCTACAACAAAGGAAGCTAAACAATGATGGCTAAATAAACTGGTGATTCACTGAATTTCTTTAATCAATGGAACACAGTTGACAAAGACAAAGGAAGAGTTGAGGATCTCAATCCAACTCTCTCAACTGTGATTCCATTGATTAAAATTATGCAATGATTCAAATTCCCCCATCGAGTTGCTGTATCCTGGTCTTCAAAAATGAGACTATGAATTTTTAGTGGTATCCAGAGATGTATTTATAGGATGAGATTTAGGGTTTTTCCTCCACCGTCTTCAGCGTGATAACGACATGCCTTTACGGAAACAAAAAACTTCTTTAAATAATTATTGTGGGTATTTTTGTAATTTAATAGAAATGTGTTAATTAGGTAGTGTCCGAAAAATGTAGGAATTTAAGTCAAATTTACAAAAATGATATTCTCCGAATAGGAAAATCCTCTTATTTGAAAATTTTTATTATGATTGTTGATTTTATTAATAGAAATAGTTTTATGACATTTTAGGACATCAATTTCTTTTTGTTTGCTTCCATTAAGGATATTTAACTTTTTATTCTTACACATTCTAAAAATTCAATAAATAGAAAAAAAATATTTTAACAGTTATTAATTTATTGTTATATTTACAGTTTCACGTTAATTCTTTCAATTAACTTTTAGATTAACTAAAGTTGTGTATTAAACTTGAATGGGTGATATGTAAATAAAAAACCAAATATATCAAAACATCAAGTGATTAAAATATATTTTTTCTAAATAGAGAACATCAAGAAAAGTTGATTTTATGAGTTGTAATCTACAAGCTTGAGTATACAATTTATAACATAATTATGGAGTAATATTCAGTGATGAGAAAAAATCAAGTAAAATAGAAAAGTTTCACTTTCAAGTGGTAGGAAGGGGAGATATTTTTATATTTATTTTGTAACATCCCCTATTTTTGCTATTTTAATTAATTGGCATGAAATAATAATTAGTGATTTAATTTAGTTGGTTGGGAACTATTTATACTGAAAATGACTTATTGATTTATTAAATGTGCAAATTGTGTGTGATTGATAATTAATTGGATGTTAGTAGAATGCTTAGGGCTGATGGGAGTCATAGGGGATAGGAAGGTTAAGTGAGGGGCAAACCTGTCTTTTCCCCATACCATATACATATATATATATATATATATATATATATATATATATATTTCCTTTCAGCTGAAAAACCAAACTGAAACACTTTGAACCATTTCTGGAAATCAGAAACAGGGAAGAGAGAAAGGAAGGGTTAGGCGTGAGAGAGAGAGGGAAAGTTGAGGAAGAGAGAGATTACGAAATTGTGGATGCATGTAGCATCCAAAACCAGCCCTGAACTCCTGTCATTCTCCTCTTCCCATTGATAGTAATTTCGAAGTCATCCCCTCCTCCTAGCCCAAATCACCATTGAAGACCCACCAAGCTCCATTTAACCAAAATTCTAAAAAAATCTGAGTTGCATGTGAGTGAAGGAAGTGTTAAAACCAACTTCTGCACCTAAACCGAGTGTTGGAGCAGCTTAGGAGGCAGTTTAGTTCCTGGGTTCGAACTGCAAGCTCTAGGAGGTTTGGGTTTCAGTTTTGGGTTGCCTATAAGCGGTTTGTTGGAGAGTTCGTGAGTTGCCGTGGTCCTTGTTGCTGAGTTTCGGTATTGGTAGCTTCTGTCCTCAAAGAGGTGAGTTCTATAACTCGCTTAGGGATTTTGTGTGTTCTGAGTTCTCTGTTTCGAAAACCAGCGTTGTGTTCAATTGGTCTCGAGAAGAAATAAGGTCAAAAAACTGTTTTCCGAAAACTACAAGTTTAAATTGATCAATTGCATGTGTAATTGTTTGGATGCGTTGGTTTGATTTGAATATATTGCTGTGTTATACTGTTCTGTGTGTATTCAAGTTTGAGTCTCGATCGGAAGGGAAATTGGAATCGGAACGGAATGGAATTTACTCATGAAAAGTCTGTTTTCTGGAAAACGGATGGAGACGCACGGATCGTGTGCCTCTGTGCACGGGTCGTGCGCCCCCATCTGATGCTACACGAACTGAATTTTTAAACACACACGGATCGTGCGCCTAGTCGCACGGGTCATGCGTATCCTTCTGAAACTTTTATTCAACAACGCCCGGATCGTGCGCTTAGTCGCACGGGTCGTGCGTATCTTTCTGAAAACCTTCTACAACTTTCTTCAACAGCGCACGGATCGTGCGCCTACACGCACGGGTCGTGTGAGACCTTCTGATCCTCAAATTCAAAGTACCTTTTTATCCATCCCAAATGATTCCAATCCTCTTCTAATCCATTCCTCATGGTTCCACAACAATGTAAAGATACTGATATCATGGAATTGAACATGTTTGATAGAAAACTTGTGTGTTATGAACGTAACGGAAAACCGTACTTAGAGAACGCGAGAGAACATAAGTCAAGAAATGTTAACGGACCTTGAGTCCAATCATGTTAAGATAACGAACTTCAAGTTCATCATGTCATGTAAGCTAATTGATTGTAAGTCTATAAAGACATAAAAACTCTCCATTCATGTAAACACAATTCAAGTTACTTTCCCTCGGGGAAAGGTAGATGGTATACCTTGTGTATATCGAGGATGACGATCCTCCAGTTATTAGCATACTAGGGGAGGGGAAGTCATGAGCCCCAGAACCTAGGCTCTCATGTTGCTCACTTGGATTAGTGGGGATGGGTTCACTGAGACGTCCTAACCTTAGCTAAGGCGGGCTTCGAGGTGTTGTGCTAAGTTCATGTTAAAATATGATCCGTAGTCGCTTATTAGGGCTACATCAGGAAAAATCAGAAATGTAACAAGTAGTCGCTTATTTGGGCTACAAGTTAGGAGAAGACACCATGTATTCACGTGGTCGCTTATTAGGGCCATGAGTTCAGATTCAAGTATAATAAACCGTTAGAGTTGGTCAGGGGTCTCGATAGGACTCACTGAGATAATGTTTATCTCACCCTTTATGTATTGTGGTTTTTCAGAGAAGCAAAGGAAAGCTAAGGCGAAGGTTCACGGTTAGCCGGTGTGACTCGAGAAGTCCGGAAGTCTATGTTTCATGTTTTAGGCCCTTTCCCTTCTGTAGTACTTTTGTTATCGGTTGTATAACTATCATGTATAAGTTATAAATCGTTTCCGCTAATTTCATGTTTTGAGTATTGAACACCAGGATAATGTATGTTTAAGTCTTAAGACTTCAGATCTTTCCGATTATGCATGGAGGTTCATTGAACCATTGATACTTATATCGAAAATTTTAGTTGTGTTCAATATTTCATTAACAGGAAGTTACTCTGATGTATGCCATGTAGTGCATTTCGGTGATTCTACATGTTAGAATTATCGGGGTGTTACATTATGGTATCAGAGCAGTTCGACCTAGTCAGGCTTAGATTAGTTAGGGTGGTTTTGTCCCTTGAGTAACTCTGCCATTAGGCTTCTTATGATGCTAAGAGACATTGAGACTGATCAACTTAATACTTGGTGTATCGTTTGCAGAATTATGGCAGGAGGATCAAGGAACACCCCACCAATCCATCCGCATGCTGCTTGGATGCAAGGCATGATGGAAAGGCAGCAGAAGATGCTGGAAGATATGGTAACGCTGCAGCAGAATGCTCAAGTTCAACCTAAGCGGGCCCCAGAGCTGCAAGTTAACCCCAGGCAAGTTTATGCGGAATTTCTGAAGATGAAGCCATCTGAGTTCAAGGGAGGACCGGTTGTCATGGAAGCCCAGCATCGGCTGGATGATATAGAGAAGATTTTCCTGACTATGCAAGTCACGGATGAGGATAAGTTAAGATTGGCATCCCATCTGCTAAAAGGGGAAGCTCACAACTGGTGGACTAATATGTTAAGGCTATGATGGTGACTATGGGTACTCCCCAGACTTGGGAGCATTTCAGACAAGTGTTTTTGGAACAGTTCTTTCCGACGGCAATGAGGTTCGACAAGGAGAATGAGTTTTTAACTCTCGCTCAAGGAAGTCTAACGGTGGGTCAGTAATCCGCCAAGTTTGAAGAGTTGTATCAATTCTTCGGTTTGGCTGGTTATGCCCCCAATGACAAGTGGAAGACCGATAGGTACAAGTATGGGTTAAGGGAATACATTGCTCAAAGTCTAAGTTCTTTTGCATATACCAATTATGCGGCCATGGTTCAGCAAGCTTATATAGCTGAAAGTGATTTGAAGAGGTTGTATGCAAGTAGAAAGGTATTCAATCAGAGTAAGAAGAATGTTGGATCGTCCAACAATCAAATGGGTCCCAGGTACAACTCCAACAAAGGGAAGCAAGTTCAGTCGTCTAATTCTCCAAGGTTCAGTACGTGCTCCAACTGTGGAAGGTACCATCAGGGTAAGTGTCAAGTGGGATCGAATCAGTGCTACTACTGCAAGAAGGAGGGACATTATGCAAATAACTGTCCAAAGAAGAAGGGTCAGGAGGATGGTGCCGCTACTACAACTCATGGCAGGGTCTATACCTTGGATGCCCAGAATGTCACACCGTCAGATAATCTACTAAGGGGTATGGGATCTCTTTTCTCTAACTCCGTTAATATTTTATATGATTCCGGAGCGACTCATTGTTTTATATCTCAAGTTTGTATTGACCGATTGGGATTAGCTTTGACATCGTTGTCCCAACTGCTTTCTATTAAGACTGCCGCCGAGGGTAGTATTCAAACCCAGTCCTTATGTGAGAACTGTCTTCTATCTATCGGAGACAGGATTTTTGTCATAAATTTCATTTGTTTGCCAATGAAGGGTATGGACATTGTCCTAGGTATGAATTGGATGACCGCCAACCATGTGACCATTGATTGTTTTCATCGGACTGTCGGTTTTGCCTCCGAGTCAATGGAGCCACAACCGGCCAATTCTGAAGCTGTTATCTCATTCACCGATGCTAGTGATTGTTTGTGTAACACCCCGGTATTTTTATCTCGTAAAAATACCCAAGTGCACCATCCCTAAATCATCAGAGATATATTTCCTGTTTAAATACTGAACACCACTATAAAATTTTCACTGAATAACAACAGAACAGTCTTAAACATAAATAAGACCATAAACCATCAGTGAAATACAGTGTTCAATATCGTACAAGAAAGCGGAAATAAATACATAACTAACAAGGGAAAACATAACTTAAGCATAAAAGCTAAGTCTTCAGCAACCATCCGAGTACCACCTACTCGTGCCTCTTGGATCTCCACTTTCCCTGTTTATCTGTAAAACAACAACATTTAAACAGTGAGATACAATCTCAGTGAGTTCTACCGAGACCCCTACTAACACTCTCGGTCCAATTATAATTCCTGGTTAACTTGACACGACACCGACTGCGTTCCGCTACAAACCCGGTGAACCGCACCATTTAACCTATAATAGATCATCGACGGCATTACCGCTACATACCCGATGAATCTATTGTTTAACTTCAACCGATTACCGACTGCGTTCCCGCTACATACCCGGCAACAGGTCAGACTCAGTACGACACCGACTGCGTTACCGCTACATACCCGGTGAATCGCACAACAAAACAATTCAACAAATCACCGACTGCGTTACCGCTACATACCCGGTGAACCTGTTATGACTCAGTACGACACCGACTGCGTTACCGCTACATACCCGGTGAATCTCACAACAAAACAATTCAACAGATCACCGACTGCGTTACCGCTACATACCCGGTGAACCTGTTATGACTCAGTACGACACCGACTGCGTTACCGCTACATACCCGGTGAATCGCACAACAAAACAATTCAACAGATCACCGACTGCGTTACTGCTACATACCCGGTGAACCTGTTATGACTCAGTACGACACCGACTGTGTTACCGCTACATACCCGGTGAATCATACAACAAAACAATTCAACAGATCACCGACTGCGTTACCGCTACATACCCGGTGAACCTGTTATGACTCAGTACGACACCGACTGCGTTACCGCTACATACCCGGTGAATCGCACTACAAACAGTTTAACATAACACCGCTTTTAAGAGAGTTTTCAATATCAAAAACAGTTCATTTTACTTTTCAAAAGGAACATTACAAGTTAAAACCACATTCACTCTCGTATACTAATTCGTCACTTTTCGACACAATTTACGACTCCAAAAACAGTTCATTTTACCTTAAAAATAGAATATTCAGTTAGGCCTCTGAATAAGCTTTAAAACGCATCTTAGAACACCTCAATCGGGTTCCCGGATCAAAAGATATCGCGAAAACAAAAACAGTGAATAGTTGCTGAAAATCTGCAAAGCGTCGCGACGCGAACTGCTACCGTCGCGACGCGAAAAACAACAGAAACTTTTTGCGTGATAAAACTGGGCCCGGTCGCGACGCGAAGGGGACGGGTCGCGACGCGACCATCTGCAGAAAAGTGCAGGTTTTCTGTTTTCTTGCGAAATTCGCTATTCCGCTCAATTCCGATTCTTGTTCCGATTAAAAACAGATTTAACAACCAGCAAAACAAACCCAACCAATACCACACAATCAATCAATCCAATCAAAAACTCAAGCAAAACGGATTTTATCAAAAACGACATATTTTCCCATTAACGGTTTTTAAGTCAAAATCTTTCGAAATCAAATCACCAAAAATTCCGTTTCAACACGACACAACTCGAGACTCGCCCCGATCGATTCCTAACCCGAAACAGACAATATCAAGTAATATTCCAGACCAGCGAAAGCGATAAAACGATCAGTCAATTAATTCGAAAAACAAAAATCCTAAACGTGAGTAGAACTCACCCTTGAAGCGTGAGCCACGAGCGAGCCGAAATCACCGAGTAACCACACGAACATTCCCCGCACAAACTTTCCGTTCCGACGACGCTCGAATCCGCTTCCAAAGCTTTCCACTCGATCACGAAACCTCTTTTTGACCGAAATACCGAATTCCTCGAAATCCTCCATGAACACTATTCATCATCCCTAACCTCCAAAAGTTACTTTTCACACATAACCCCAAATCTTGATTTTTCCATCTCACCCAATCAAACCTTGATTCTTTCACTCCAAGCTAGTACCCAAGCCTCCATTTGAACTCCCTTAACCTTCAAACCGCTTTATTGAAGAAGATAGCTCTCAAAAACGTCACCTTGAGCTTCAAACCGAAAATGGTAGATTCGTGTAGAGTGAGTTGATGACGATGATGTTTGTACCAAATCGAAGAGGAAGTAGCGCTGAACGTTTTTCGTGTTGGAAGGAAGTCGTTTTGGTGAAGTCTTCTCTCTCCCTCTTCTCTTCTCCCTCACGCCTATCTCTCTCTTTTCCTCTCCTTTTCTCTCTTTTTCTCCTCTGTTTCTTTCTCTGCTTCTCGCTTCCTTCTTTCTTTTATTTCTTTCTTTTTAATTCTTTCTTTTTATAACACACACACACATATATATATTTATTAATATATAAGTGGTAACGTGGTAAAATTATCATATTGCTCTAAATCTCTTATTTCGATTCCAAAACTTCCTTGACCCGTATTATCCGGTTAACGATCCGATGACAACCAATAAATAATTTTAGCACTCAATAAATTTACCAGTCAAGTACTAAAATAATTCAATTGGGTTAACATCCAAATAATTCTATTAATTATTTTGCGGATGTTACATTCTCCCCAACTTGAAAGAATTTTGTCCTCAAAATTTCGTTAAGTCTTCCATCCGACTAACCGAGGATCGACATTCTCAGAAAGGTCTTAAGTTGCTGGAACACAATCTTGAATTAACGAAATGAGTGTAGAAAATCTTCCCAAAGTTGGCACATCAATCTCCAAGTATGATCCATTACTACCTTGATATGAACTCTCTGGTTACGAATCTACACGAAAAACTCATCATTCGCCTACATAGGCTCGGCACCGCGTTTGAAAACACTTCCGAAACTTCATTCCAATTATTCTCGTTTACTCCCCAACTTTGATTAATCTAAATCAAATGGTCCAATACAAGACACTTGATGGAAATATATGTTGAAAATGAGATCCACAAACTGGTACTCCTCGGTAAAGGTAAAAACAAACACAATTTCTTCCAAGGGTGTAAACACGTTCTCAACCAATCTTCTAAAATCCATAACAGTTCTTGTACACACCGACAATGTGACGGAAAAGTCACCTGTGAACTTCTTGACTCGCCCTCAAGATTTCGAGACAACACTTTTCAAAAGAAGATGAAATGAGGATTCACCAAAAACGTTGATCTTAAACGTAGAAACAAACCGCGACGACATCATTGATTTTTGAAAACAATCAAATCACCTCAGTTGTTCTCAAAACAACTATCAAACAGAGCTCAGATTTCCTTTTTCCTCTATTGTAACTTTCCTCACAATATATTTATCCACGACGCACCCAATTCTTTTCTGAATTAGACAATAGCATTGAGCTTCCCCTCAACCTAAGTAATCTTCCTAAGACATTCTTCCTTAATCAAATTCCATTAGCCTTCTGATTCTTTCCCAAAATTAACTTTAGCATGCGGGTTTTCACAAAATGATTTTTCAAAACTACCATACCGCACGCCAAGCTTCACTTCGAAAATTTCAGACTCTTGCAAGCAGATCCATCAATTAATCCTTTGATGGTTATTTTCATTGTGAAAAACAGTCAGCCGTCACCTAACATTCGTATCCCTATCCACGTTTGACCTGTCAAACGGAATCCCATAATACAGTCTCATTGTTAACCTTCGCAAAGGAGAGGTGAACAAACTAATATTTCGCCACCAAAGTGAAAACTTATGGATGTACCCTAGGTCATACTTCAACTTGAAGTTATTATGCTTCAGAAATTCTACCCATATCCTTTGCCTGTTATTCAGTTCTTTCTGATCAAACAAATACTTTAAGCTTTTGGGATCACTAGAGACTTCGAAACGAAACCCATACAGGTAATATCTCCAAATCTTCAGTGCATACACAATCGCTGAAAATTTGGAATTCCATAGACGAATCCGGAAGAATCAGGATTGGAGCAGCAGTCAACTGAATCTTCAACTCTTGAAAATATTCTTCACAATCGGCATCCCACGTAAACAGTTGACCCTTTCGAGTTAACCGAGTAAGTGGAAGAACTAATTGTGAGAACCCTTGAATAAATCTCTTATAGTAACCGGCTAGACCCAAGAAACTTCTGATCTTTGTGACTGATGTTGGTCACTCCCAGTTTAACACCGCTTCCATTTTACTGAGATCTATGGCAACTTCCAATTGGGAAATCACATGTCCCAAAAACTTCACTTCAGGCATCCAGAAGTCACACTTCGACGGCTTCGCATACAATTTCTTTTCTCGGAATACATTCAGAACAATGCGGGGATGTTGAACATGCTCCTCAATGGTCTTAGAGTACACCAAGATATCTTCAATGAAAACGACTACAACCTGATCCCTGTACATGCAGAATCTCGGTTCATGTAATCCATGAATACCGCTGGAGCAGTAGTCAAACTGAAGGACATCACTACCCACACGTAATGTCCATACCTAGTACGGAAAGCTGTCTTCGGAATATCTAAGGCTCTAACTTTTATTTGATGATATCCTGACCTTAGATCAATTTTAGAAAACACTGCAGCACCTCAAATTGCTCAAGCAAATCGTCTATCCTTGGTAAGGGATATTTATTCTTGATCGTCACTTTGTTGAGTTGTCGATAATCAATGCACAATCTCATGCTACCATTTTTCCTTTTGACTAACCACACCAGAGCACTCCTTAGAGAAGCACTCGGTCGAATGAATTTCTTTAACATTGACTCTTCAAGTTGAGACTCCATTTCCTTTAATTCTAAAGAAACATTCAATAAGAAACAATAGATATTGATCCCGTGCCAGGAACCAATTCTACCGTAAACTCTACCTCTCGCTCTGGAGGTTCAGAAGAAACTTCATCGTGAAAACATCCAGAAAGTCATTCACAACCTGAATGTTCGCCAAATTTAACTAGTTTCAGTGGATGCAGATAACATACTAACATGTGCTTCCGCACCTTGGAATGAAGATTGACCGTCTAAGGTGAACTAGGTAACCGCTTCGGAATTTGTCCTAGGCAATTCAACTGAATCTGAAGCGAAGCTGATAGTTGATTAACACAGTCGATTGCAACATGATTCGCAGTCATCCAATTCATACCCAAAATGGTGTCCATACTTCTCATAGGCAAACAATTAATTCTACAACGAAATTTCTGCCTCCTATGTCAAGTAGACAATTCTATACAAAGATTAGGTCTGGACACGACCCTTAGTAGCAGTTAAGATGATTATCGGCTCGGATAGCGGAGATAAGGTTAATCCCAACCGGTCTACTCTCGATTGAGCTATTATACAATGGGTTGCACCTGAATCGTGTAATATACTAACAGAGTTATTGAAAACTGATCTCATACCCCTCAGTAGATTGTCTGCAGTCGTGACTGTCTAAACATCCAGAATGTTGACTCGTCCTCGCCTTAGAGCTGCTTGTAACTCCTTGGAACTCTTCCTTACAGGGCACTCTTTACAATGGTGACCCCCTAGATTTCTATAATAGCACCGATTAGATCTTCGCTTGCAATCACCGCTGTGTGGCTTTCCACAGTTAGAACATCTTCTGACCTTTGAAGAATCAAAGAATTGCATCTGCTTTTCCTTTGATGAAATTATCTTAGAACTTGCATTCGGAGTTGATAATTCAACTACCTTCTTTCCTTTCCCATATTTCCTATGAGATCATCCTCGGTGACATAGACTGTAACACCCCATTCTACCCGGCTATTTATCATAGAGATCAGAGTTTCAAAATTTCATTTCAATGGAATGCTACACATAATTTTAATCTAACAACGGTCAAATCAGTATAAGCCTTCATTACACCTTTATAATACGCAACACCATTAAATAATTTAGGGTACTCATGACTTCACCAATAAAATCCACACATTATAATTTAGATGTCTCGCAGCGGAAAAATAACATAATCTCGAAAGCGCCGAACAACAGCCTCATCAAAAATCCTTAAATCAATGCATATAAAAATTCAACAGCAAATGAATAACACTAGAATCCTAAGCCCACCCCCTAGGTGTCACGTATCAGAGCAGACCGACTCGGGAGTGAAAGGAGTAAGCCTTCACTCAGGACTACCTGTGGTAAACAACAACAGAAGGGTGAGTCTCAAACCATATAATAAAGACTATAATAAGAAGTATATTTCATCATAGTATCGCACTCATACAGTCACACAGTAGCATAGTTCATACAATCAGCAACTCACATGCTTATCATGAGGATGTATGCAATACGGTTATGCATGTGGTACCATTTTCCCAGACCGCAGCCTTATCATCATAATATCAACTCAGACCGCAACCTTATCATTTCAATTTAGAACTCACACCGCAGCCTTATCATCATAATATAAACTCAGGCCGTAGCCTTATGTATGCATGAGACTCCATGACAAAGATCACAATCACAATTCTTAACGACACGGTCCATACATCACATATTACCTCTTTAATTAATCTTAGTTTTAGCCCCCATGGCCTCATCATCAATCAACTCATTATTTTCTCATCTCAATCACGTCTCTAGGACTAAGCTAGCACTTAGGGACCAATCTGCCACTATTAGGACCGAAACCAAAACACAAAGCACGGGCGCACCACTTGGCGCCCTGGGCGGCCACACTTGGCGCCCAACACAACACACGCGCACAACCATAGTAGGTCACCTGAAAAATTAAAACCGCTCTAGCCAAAATGTTCAAAATGTAATTTGGTCACGTGAATACAAAATTTGGCTCGGAAAAATATGCTCAAAAATTGATTTGCACACAAGGCCCCCTTTACACAAGCTAAAACGATGCCCAATAGGACCATTTCAAAACGACAAGTGCAAATCTGGAAATTCTTTAGCCAAAGTGCTTAAAATACAATTTGGTCAGGTGAATACAAAATTTGGCTCGGGAAAATATGCTCAGAAATCGATTTGCACACAAAGCCCCCTTTTCACAAGCTAAAACGATGCCCAATAGGACCATTTCAAAACGACAAGTGCAAATCTGGAAATTCTTTAGCCAAAGTGCTTTAAATACAATTTGGTCAGGTGAATACAAAATTTGGCTCGGGAAAATATGCTCAGAAATCGATTTGCACACAAAGCCCCCTTTTCACAAGCTAAAACGATGCCCAATAGGACCATTTCAAAACGACAAGTGCAAATCTGGAAATTCTTTAGCCAAAGTGCTTAAAATACAATTTGGTCAGGTGAATACAAAATTTGGCTCGGGAAAATATGCTCAGAAATCGATTTGCACACAAAGCCCCCTTTTCACAAGCTAAAACGATGCCCAATAGGACCATTTCAAAACGACAAGTGCAAATCTGGAAATTCTTTAGCCAAAGTGCTTAAAATACAATTTGGTCAGGTGAATACAAAATTTGGCTAGGGAAAATATGTTCAGAAACTGAGTTTTATCCAAAAACATGTTTTGTGCGCCTTGCCTAAGCACAGGCAGCAACCTGGCGCCACCCCAGGCGCCACAGGGCAGCAACATGGGCGCCCTGCACAGACCACACACGCACCCAGCAACAGAACAGCGCCCAGTGCGCCATTTTCCCCCCAGCAACATGGCGCCCAGGCGCCCCAACACAAGCTAAAACATCAAATTCTCAATTTATTTTCCAAATCAAATCACCACAACAATCACAAAATACATTATGCTCATACCAACAACATTCAATCTCACATTTATACATTAAGAACACAACAAGGCATAAAATCAATACATGAAATCTAAACCTTAGCATAGGGAATCGAATTAATCACACCAATTATCAATTTCAACCAATCTAAACAATCTAACAATTAACAAATAATATCAAGTGGGATCCTATGGTCTACATACAACCTATTATACTCTCTATTATAGAGTGAGACTCCCCTAACCTTGATTATGACGAACTAGAGCTCTTTCCACCGAAGCACCGACAAACCACCGCAACAAGGAGTCTTCTCCTTCTTCTTCCCTTACTCACGATCACGCCCTCTCTCTTTTTCTCTTGGACCATCACGAATTGATCAAAAATAGAAAGGGTTAGGGAAACCGAAAACTTAAGCACTTGATAGAGAAGGAGAATCGAATAATAAAAGACTAGGAACTCTTACCTAGAATCAAGATGAACAAACCCTAACTCCTTGGCTTGAGATTCGCCTTCTTCCTTCTCTTCTCCTCTCCTTCGACTTTCTTTCTCTTCTCCTCTCCTTCGACTCTCTTGCTCTCTTTTGGCACTAATGAGGCGCAACCTAGACCCCTAGCGCCTAAGGAGCGCCTAAGCCATTGGGCTTGGGCTTCTTGGGCCATCACTTGCAATTCCGGTATTTCCAATGCCATCCCCTTCAGTTAAAATAAAATACTATTTTATAATATAATAAAAAATTAGTGCAACACTTTAAATAATTTAATCAATTACTTAATTAAATTATTTTAGGGTGTTACAACTCTCCCCCACTTAGGAAATTTCGTCCTCGAAATTCATACCTGAGTCAAATAGCTCTGGATAGGACTCCCGCATCCTACTCTCCAGCTCCCAAGTCATGCTCTCGCCAGTAGCTCCCAACCACACCACCTTTACTAAAGCAATGTTTTTCCCTCTCAGCACCTTCACTTCTCTATCATCAATCCTCACTGGCATAGTCTCCACAGTGAGATTATCTCGCACCTCAATATCATCCATATGGATCACATGAGACGGGTCCGGAATGTACTTCTGAAGTTGCGACACGTGAAATACGTCGTGCAAGTTCGAAAGGTTAGGTGGTAAAGCCACCCTATAAGCAACCTTTCCGACCCTCTCGGTGATCTGGTACGGTCCAATAAATCTAGGAGTCAACTTCTTTGCTTTCAGTGCACGCCCAACACCAGCCATAGGCGTGACCCTCAAGAAAACATGCTCACCGGCCTGAAATTCCAAGTCTTTCCTCCTTCTATCATGGTAACTCTTTTGCCGATTTTGAGACTCTTTCATTTTCTCCCTGATCATCTTTATCTTCTCCGTAGTCTCTCTCACCAATTCAGGTCCAAGAACAACACTCTCGCCAGACTCATGCCAACACAAAGGAGTTCTACACCTCCGCCCATACAGTGCCTCGAAAGGAGCCATCCCTATACTCGAATGGTAGCTGTTGTTGTAAGTGAATTCAATCAACGAAAGGTGTGTATCCCATGCACCTCCCTGCTCTAAGACACACGATCTCAATAAGTCCTCCAATGACTGAATGGTTCTCTCTGTCTGCCCATCAGTCTGAGGATGATAGGCTGAACTCAACCTCAATCTGGACCCCAATGCCTCCTGCAAGCTCCCCCAAAACTCTGAAGTAAACCTCGGATCTCTGTCAGATACAATATTTTTCGGGACACCATGCAATTTCACAATCACCTGAATATATATCACGGCCAATCTCGATACCGGATACGTGATGTTGATAGGAAGGAAGTGAGCAGACTTCGTCAACCTATCCACGATCACCCAAATAGAATCAAATCCCCGAACGGTCCTCGGTAACCCAGTCACAAAATCCATGGAAATGCTATCCCATTTCCATTCCGGAACATCTAAAGGTTGCATCAACCCCGCAGGTTTCTGGTGCTCAACCTTTGACTTCTGGCAAGTCAAACAGGCATACACAAACTGTGCTACATCTTTCTTCATACCAGGCCACCAGAATAACTTCTTCAAGTCATGATACATCTTTGTAGCCCCTGGATGAATACTCAGCTTGCTCCTATGACTCTCCTCAAGGATCATCTTCTTCATCTCATTATCATCGGGAACACAAATCCTATCTCTGAACCTCAATACACCTTGGGAATCCAACCTGAAATCCCCATCCACATCCTGATCACCCGCAACCAACAAGTCAACCAGCTTCACATCTAATTTCTGGGCGTCTCTGATACTAACCAGGAAGTCATTACCAATCCTCAGCATACCCAGCTTAACACTCTGCGGAGTCACTTCACAAACCAGACTTATATCACGGAATTGCTCAATCAACTCCAACTCCTTTACCATCATTGCTGACATATGCAAAGTCTTTCGACTTAAAGCATCAGCCACGACATTAGCTTTGCCGGGGTGATAGTTTAAGCCAAAATCATAGTCTTTCAGCAGCTCTAACCAACGCCTCTTCCTCATATTCAGCTCCTTCTGATCAAACAAGTATTTCAAACTCTTGTGGTCGCTAAATACCTCGAATCTAGTGCCATACAAATAGTGCCTCCAAATCTTCAGTACAAACACAATAGCAGCCAATTCCAAATCATGAGTAGGATAGTTCTTCTCATGTGTCCGCAACTGTCTGGACGCATAAGCAACTACCTTCCCATCCTGCATCAATACGCCTCCCAATCCCATTTTGGAAGCATCACAATATACCACAAACGGTTGATCCGGCACGGGCAACACTAACACCGGAGATGTTGTCAATCTCTTCTTCAACTCTTGGAAGCTATCTTCACACTTAGCATCCCACACAAAAACTCTCCCCTTACACGTCAATTGAGTCAACGGAAGGGCTAGCTTTGAGAAACCCTCAATGAACCTCCTGTAGTAACCAGCCAACCCCAAGAAACTCCTGATCTCAGTCGCAGACTTTGGGCTTTCCCACTGTAACACTGCATCAACCTTGGCTGGGTCTACAGCTATGCCATCACTAGAAATAATGTGACCCAAAAAGCTTACCTCATGCAGCCAGAACTCGCATTTGGACAACTTAGCATAAAGCTTCTTCTCTTTCAATACCTCCAGCACCAATCTCAAGTGCTCGGCATGCTCTGCTTCAGACTTAGAGTATACCAAAATATCATCTATAAAAACTACCACAAACCGATCCAAGTAGCTATGGAAGATACGGTTCATGTACTCCATAAACACCCCTGGTGCATTGGTGACACCAAACGGCATCACAGAGTACTCATAATATCCATACCTCGTTCGGAATGCTGTCTTCTGGACGTCTTCGTCTTTTACCTTAATCTGATGATACCCTGACCTCAAATCAATTTTGCTAAAAACCTTAGCACCCACCAGCTGGTCCATCAGATCATCAATTCTCGGAAGAGGGTACTTATTTTTGATAGTCACCTTGTTCAACTGTCTATAATCCACACACAGGCGCATACTCCCATCTTTCTTCTTTACTAACAAAACCGGAGCTCCCCATGGTGACACACTAGGTCTCACAAATTTCTTTTCAAGTAACTCTTCCAACTGCTTCTTTAACTCAGATAACTCAGAAGCTGACATCCGGTACGGCGCCATGGACACAGGCCTAGTACCAGGCACAAGGTCAATCCCAAACTCTATTTCCCTCTCTGGTGGCACACTAGGAATCTCATCTGGGAACACTTCAGGGAACTCACATACCACTTGCAACCCTTCAACTATAGCTTGGTTTTCAGCAGACATAGACGCCATCAAAGCAAATAGTTGGCCACCATCCCTCAATACCTCATGCAGCTGATCCCCAGACAACAAAACAGACTTTTCCTCCTCAGGAGGAAGGAAACTCACGGACTTGCTGAAACAGTTGATGTGCACATGGTTATCCACTAACCAGTCCATACCAAGAATAACATCCAACCCTCCCAAAGGCAAACATATAAGGTCAACCAGAAAATCTCTGCCGAAGACTGACAGAGGACACTTAGCACACAATAGAGACGTAGTCACCGAACCCTTAGCCGGAGTGTCGATAACCATTTCCCTTTTCATAGCAAACAATACTAAATTTAACTTTTCAGCACAAACAGCAGCAATAAAAGAATGCGTAGCACCAGTGTCAACTATAGCAACTAAAGGGGAACCATAAATAAAACAAGTACCTCGAATCTCATTGGGCCCCTCTGAGCCTGCTAGCGCGAAAACTCTTCCATTGGTTTTCTCTTTCTTTGGTTTGGTGCATTTAGAACTAAAGTGACCAGCTTCACCACAATTGAAACACACTGATTCCTTACGATCACAGTTAGACGCCATATGACCTTTCTTCCCACAACGGTAACACATTACTTCAGTCTTGCAATCGAAGCTTTTGTGACCCGGCTTGCCACACGTGTAGCACACTATATCAGCGGGAGCACCTCCCCCACTAGGCTTCTTAC
This sequence comes from Astragalus membranaceus, assembly GCA_039519185.1. NCBI lineage: Eukaryota > Viridiplantae > Streptophyta > Magnoliopsida > Fabales > Fabaceae > Astragalus > Astragalus membranaceus. The sequence continues at coordinate 52,432,486 of CM076852.1, forward strand.
CCTCAGAAGATCGTTTACCAGCACCTGCCTTCCACTTATTTTTACCTCCAGCCATATCATAAGGTTTTCCCCTAAACTGAGTATTCTTTTTCTCTTTCCCAATCTTGTATGCAGCAGAACTGTCCTCTTCATAAATCCTACTCTTGTCAACTAGTCTAGCAAAATCTCGTATCTCATGATATCCAATTGCCTTCTTAATATCTGGTCGCAGGCCACTCTCAAATTTCACACACTTGGAGAACTCTGAATCAGCATCATTGGCGTAGTAAGGACAAAATTGGGCCAGCTCTTCAAATCTGGCTGCATACTCAGCCACCGTCTTATTTCCCTGTTTCAGTTCTAAGAATTCTACCTCTTTCTTGGCCCGAACGTCTTCTGGGTAATACTTCCTTTTAAACTCCCTTGTGAAGACTTCCCAAGTAACCTCTTCACCAGCAGTGTTCAACCTATGCAACATCCATAACCACCACTTGTCAGCCTCTTCCGCCAGCATGTGCGTCCCAAACTTCACTTGCTGGGCAGCAGTGCAATCCATAACACGAAAGATTCGCTCTATCTCATTCAGCCACGACAAGGCTCCATCGGGATCATACCGACCCTTGAAGGTGGGTGGGTTTTCCCTCTGAAACGTTGCCAGGTTACGGGCATTCATATCAGCAGCATTGTGTTTATTCCCAACAGCTTGGGCTATGGCTTGCAGAGCAGCAGCCAAAGCAGCGTCATCCCTTCTAGCCATATCAACCTAACACTGCAGCATAAATGACAATTCAGAATTAAATTAAGAACACCTAATTGTCATACACAATATGACAGACAGACACATTTGGTCGGACAGACCGAACTTTTGCTCTGATACCACTAATGTAACACCCCATTCTACCCGGCTATTTATCATAGAGATCAGAGTTTCAAAATTTCATTTCAATGGAATGCTACACATAATTTTAATCTAACAACGGTCAAATCAGTATAAGCCTTCATTACACCTTTATAATACGCAACACCATTAAATAATTTAGGGTACTCATGACTTCACCAATAAAATCCACACATTATAATTTAGATGTCTCGCAGCGGAAAAATAACATAATCTCGAAAGCGCCGAACAACAGCCTCATCAAAAATCCTTAAATCAATGCATATAAAAATTCAACAGCAAATGAATAACACTAGAGTCCTAAGCCCACCCCCTAGGTGTCACGTATCAGAGCAGACCGACTCGGGAGTGAAAGGAGTAAGCCTTCACTCAGGACTACCTGTGGTAAACAACAAAAGAAGGGTGAGTGTCAAACCATATAATAAAGACTATAATAAGAAGTATATTTCATCATAGTATCTCACTCATACAGTCACACAGTAGCATAGTTCATACAATCAGCAACTCACATGCTTATCATGAGGATGTATGCAATACGGTTATGCATGTGGTACCATTTTCCCAGACCGCAGCCTTATCATCATAATATCAACTCAGACCGCAGCCTTATCATTTCAATTTGGAACTCAGACCGCAGCCTTATCATCATAATATAAACTCAGGCCGCAGCCTTATGTATGCATGAGACTCCATGACAAAGATCACAATCACAATTCTTAACGACACGGTCCATACATCACATATTACCTCTTTAATTAATCTTAGTTTTAGCCCCCATGGCCTCATCATCAATCAACTCATTATTTTCTCATCTCAATCACGTCTCTAGGACTAAGCTAGCACTTAGGGACCAATCTACCACTATTAGGACCGAAACCAAAACACAAAGCACGGGCGCACCACTTGGCGCCCTGGGCGGCCACACTTGGCGCCCAACACAACACACACGCGCACAACCATAGTAGGTCACCTGAAAAATTAAAATCGCTCTAGCCAAAATGTTCAAAATGTAATTTGGTCACGTGAATACAAAATTTGGCTCGGAAAAATATGCTCAGAAATTGATTTGCACACAAGGCCCCCTTTACACAAGCTAAAACGATGCCCAATAGGACCATTTCAAAACGACAAGTGCAAATCTGGAAATTCTTTAGCCAAAGTGCTTAAAATACAATTTGGTCAGGTGAATACAAAATTTGGCTCGGGAAAATATGCTCAGAAATCGATTTGCACACAAAGCCCCCTTTTCACAAGCTAAAACGATGCCCAATAGGACCATTTCAAAACGACAAGTGCAAATCTGGAAATTCTTTAGCCAAAGTGCTTTAAATACAATTTGGTCAGGTGAATACAAAATCTGGCTCGGGAAAATATGCTCAGAAATTGATTTGCACACAAAGCCCCCTTTTCACAAGCTAAAACGATGCCCAATAGGACCATTTCAAAACGACAAGTGCAAATCTGGAAATTCTTTAGCCAAAGTGCTTAAAATACAATTTGGTCAGGTCAATCCAAAATTTGGCTCGGGAAAATATGCTCAGAAATCGATTTGCACACAAAGCCCCCTTTTCACAAGCTAAAACGATGCCCAATAGGACCATTTCAAAACGACAAGTGCAAATCTGGAAATTCTTTAGCCAAAGTGCTTAAAATACAATTTGGTCAGGTGAATACAAAATTTGGCTCGGGAAAATATGCTCAGAAATCGATTTGCACACAAAGCCCCCTTTTCACAAGCTAAAACGATGCCCAATAGGACCATTTCAAAACGACAAGTGCAAATCTGGAAATTCTTTAGCCAAAGTGCTTAAAATACAATTTGGTCAGGTGAATACAAAATTTGGCTTAGGAAAATATGTTCAGAAACTGAATTTTATCCAAAAACATGTTTTGTGCGCCTTGCCTAAGCACAGGCAGCAACCTGGCGCCACCCCAGGCGCCACAGGGCAGCAACATGGGTGCCCTGCACAGACCACACACGCACCCAGCAACAGAACAGCGCCCAGTGCGCCATTTTCCCCCCCAGCAACTTGGCGCCCAGGCGCCCCAACACAAGCTAAAACATCAAATTCTCAATTTGTTTTCCAAATCAAATCACCACAACAATCACAAAATACATTATGCTCATACCAACAACATTCAATCTCACATTTATACATTAAGAACACAACAAGGCATAAAATCAATACATGAAATCTAAACCTTAGCATAGGGAATCGAATTAATCACACCAATTATCAATTTCAACCAATCTAAACAATCTAACAATTAACAAATAATATCAAGTGGGATCCTATGGTCTACATACAACCTATTATACTCTCTATTATAGAGTGAGACTCCCCTAACCTTGATTATGACGAACTAGAGCTCTTTCCACCGAAGCACCGACAAACCACCGCAACAAGGAGTCTTCTCCTTCTTCTTCCCTTACTCACGATCACGCCCTCTCTCTCTTTCTCTTGGACCATCACGAATTGATCAAAAATAGAAAGGGTTAGGGAAACCGAAAACTTAAGCACTTGATAGAGAAGGAGAATCGAATAATAAAAGACTAGGAACTCTTACCTAGAATCAAGATGAACAAACCCTAACTCCTTAGCTTGAGATTCGCCTTCTTCCTTCTCTTCTCCTCTCCTTCGACTTTCTTTCTCTTCTCCTCTCCTTCGACTCTCTTGCTCTCTTTTGGCACTAATGAGGCGCAACCTAGACCCCTAGCGCCTAAGGAGCGCCTAAGCCAATGGGCTTGGGCTTCTTGGGCCATCACTTGCAATTCCGGTATTTCCAATGCCATCCCCTTCAGTTAAAATAAAATACTATTTTATAATATAATCAATTGGTAATAGTATAAGAACTGGTTGCACTAAGGCAAAAAAATTGGTAATAGTATAAGAACTGAGACCATAAGTCATAAAAGCACGAAAGCCCCTCTTATACTTCTGCATTCTCCATTCGTCATTCTAAGCTTACTTTACCACTTGGTAAAGCTGAGACAACTTCTCAAACTTAGCGATGTATTCTTCCACTGTCATGTCACCTTCCCTGAGGATGCACCGGTTGGAGATTCCAGTTTTGGTCGAGGACTGCGTCTTGATCATCCAACCATAATTCCGCTTATGATGCACTAAGTATTAAGTTGATCAGGCTCAATGTCTCTTAGCATCACAAGTGTATTTACAACCAGGACTAACAAGGAATCGACTCAACCCTAAACTAAGTCCGACTAGGTCGAACTGCTCTGATACCAACTGTAACACCCCGGTATTTTTATCTCGTAAAAATACCCAAGTGCACCATCCCTAAATCATCAGAGATATATTTCCTGTTTAAATACTGAACACCACTATAAAATTTTCACTGAATAACAACAGAACAGTCTTAAACATAAATAAGACCATAAACCATCAGTGAAATACAGTGTTCAATATCGTACAAGAAAGCGGAAATAAATACATAACTAACAAGGGAAAACATAACTTAAGCATAAAAGCTAAGTCTTCAGCAACCATCCGTGTACCACCTACTCGTGCCTCTTGGATCTCCACTTTCCCTGTTTATCTGTAAAACAACAACATTTAAACAGTGAGATACAATCTCAGTGAGTTCTACCGAGACCCCTACTAACACTCTCGGTCCAATTATAATTCCTGGTTAACTTGACACGACACCGACTGCGTTCCGCTACAAACCCGGTGAACCGCACCATTTAACCTATAATAGATCATCGACTGCGTTACCGCTACATACCCGATGAATCTATTGTTTAACTTCAACCGATTACCGACTGCGTTCCCGCTACATACCCGACAACAGGTCAGACTCAGTACGACACCGACTGCGTTACCGCTACATACCCGGTGAATCGCACAACAAAACAATTCAACAAATCACCGACTGCGTTACCGCTACATACCCGGTGAACCTGTTATGACTCAGTACGACACCGACTGCGTTACCGCTACATACCCGGTGAATCGCACAACAAAACAATTCAACAGATCACCGACTGCGTTACCGCTACATACCCGGTGAACCTGTTATGACTCAGTACGACACCGACTGCATTACCGCTACATACCCGGTGAACCTGTTATGACTCAGTACGACACCGACTGCGTTACCGCTACATACCCGGTGAATCGCACAACAAAACAATTCAACAGATCACCGACTGCGTTACCGCTACATACCCGGTGAACCTGTTATGACTCAGTACGACACCGACTGCGTTACCGCTACATACCCGGTGAATCGCACTACAAACAGTTTAACATAACACCGCTTTTAAGAGAGTTTTCAATATCAAAAACAGTTCATTTTACTTTTCAAAAGGAACATTACAAGTTAAAACCACATTCACTCTCGTATACTAATTCGTCACTTTTCGACACAATTTACGACTCCAAAAACAGTTCATTTTACCTTAAAAATAGAATATTCAGTTAGGCCTCTGAATAAGCTTTAAAACGCATCTTAGAACACCTCAATCGGGTTCCCGGATCAAAAGATATCGCGAAAACAAAAACAGTGAATAGTTGCTGAAAATCTGCAAAGCGTCGCGACGCGAACTGCTACCGTCGCGACGCGAAAAACAACAGAAACTTTTTGCGTGATAAAACTGGGCCCGGTCGCGACGCGAAGGGGACGGGTCGCGACGCGACCATCTGCAGAAAAGTGCAGGTTTTCTGTTTTCTTGCGAAATTCGCTATTCCGCTCAATTCCGATTCTTCTTCCGATTAAAAACAGATTTAACAACCAGCAAAACAAACCCAACCAATACCACACAATCAATCAATCCAATCAAAAACTCAAGCAAAACGGATTTTATCAAAAACGACATATTTTACCATTAACGGTTTTTAAGTCAAAATCTTTCGAAATCTAATCACCAAAAATTCCGTTTCAACACGACACAACTCGAGACTCGCCCCGATCGATTCCTAACCCGAAACAGACAATATCAAGTAATATTCCAGACCAGCGAAAGCGATAAAACGATCAGTCAATTAATTCGAAAAGCAAAAATCCTAAACGTGAGTAGAACTCACCCTTGAAGCGTGAGCCACGAGCGAGCCGAAATCACCGAGTAACCACACGAACATTCCCCGCACAAACTTTCCGTTCCGACGACGCTCGAATCCGCTTCCAAAGCTTTCCACTCGATCACGAAACCTCTTTTTGACCGAAATACCGTATTCCTCGAAATCCTCCATGAACACTATTCATCATCCCTAACCTCCAAAAGTTACTATTCACACATAACCCCAAATCTTGATTTTTCCATCTCACCCAATCAAACCTTGATTCTTTCACTCCAAGCTAGTACCCAAGCCTCCATTTGAACTCCCTTAACCTTCAAACCGCTTTATTGAAGAAGATAGCTCTCAAAAACGTCACCTTGAGCTTCAAACCGAAAATGGTAGATTCGTGTAGAGTGAGTTGATGACGATGATGTTTGTACCAAATCGAAGAGGAAGTAGCGCTGAACGTTTTTCGTGTTGGAAGGAAGTCGTTTTGGTGAAGTCTTCTCTCTCCCTCTTCTCTTCTCCCTCACGCCTATCTCTCTCTTTTCCTCTCCTTTTCTCTCTTTTTCTCCTCTGTTTCTTTCTCTGCTTCTCGCTTCCTTCTTTCTTTTCTTTCTTTCTTTTTAATTCTTTCTTTTTATAACACACACACACATATATATATATTTATTAATATATAATTGGTAACGTGGTAAAATTATCATATTGCTCTAAATCTCTTATTTCGATTCCAAAACTTCCTTGACCCGTATTATCCGGTTAACGATCCGATGACAACCAATAAATAATTTTAGCACTCAATAAATTTACCAGTCAAGTACTAAAATAATTCAATTGGGTTAACATCCAAATAATTCTATTAATTATTTTGCGGATGTTACAGTTTGTTCCAAGGCGCTGAAGCTTATGTCTTGATGTTGTCTGCATCGTCTGAAACAGGTCTGGATTTATCTTCCGTACAAGTTGTTAATGAGTTTCTAGACGTATTTCCTGATGAAGTTTCTTCGTTACCTCCGGATCGTGAGATGGAGTTCTCAATAGAGTTGATCCCTGGTACAAGGACAATTTCTATAGCTCCGTATAGGATGTCCCCTTTAGAGTTGAAAGAATTGAAAGCCCAGTTGGAAGATTTAATTTCAAAGCAGTTTAGTCGGCCGAGTGCCTCGCCATGGGGTGCTCCAGTGTTACTTGTCAAGAAGAAAGATGGAAGTATGAGGTTGTGCATCGATTACCGTCAGTTGAACAAGGTAACAATCAAGAATAAGTATCCTTTGCCGAGAATTGATGATTTGTTGGATCAACTGAGAGGAGCTGCTGTGTTTTCGAAGATTGATTTGAGATCTGGCTATCACCAAATAAGAGTTCGGGCTCTGGATATTCCGAAGACCGCGTTCCGTACTAGATATGGACACTATGAGTTTGTAGTGATGCCCTTCGGTTTAACCAATGCTCCGGCTATATTCATGGATTATATGAATCGGATTTTGAACCCGTATTTGGATCAGTTTGTAGTAGTTTTCATTGACGACATCTTGGTGTACTCTAAGACGGTTGAGGAGCATGTGCGACATCTCCGAATTGTTCTGAACGTACTCCGGGAGAAGAAGTTGTTTGCCAAACCATCCAAATGTGATTTTTGGATGCCCGAAGTGAAGTTTTTGGGCCATGTGATATCCCTATCCGGTGTTGCAGTGGATCCCAGTAAGATTGAAGCTGTGGTAGACTGGAAACAACCATCAACAGTCACTGAAGTTAGAAGTTTCTTGGGATTAGCTGGGTATTATTGGAGATTCATTCAAGGATTTTCTCAGCTAGTCCGTCCTCTCACTCGGTTAACTCGCAAGGATCAGCCGTTTGTGTGGGACTCAGACTGTGATGATTGTTTTAAAGAATTGAAAAGTCGTTTGACTTCTGCACCCGTCCTAATTCTTCCAGATTCGTCCTTAGGATTCCAAATCTATTGTGACGCCTCTGGTAGGGGTTTAGGATGTGTCCTTATGCAGAATCAACAGGTGGTTGCTTATGCTTCTAGGCAGTTGAAGCCGCATGAAGAGAATTACTCGACGCATGATTTGGAATTGGCGGCGATTGTGTTTGCACTAAAGATTTGGAGACATTATCTTTACGGGTCTCGTTTCGAAGTCTTTAGTGACCACAAGAGCCTTAAGTATCTGTTCGATCAGAAGGAGCTGAATAATAGGCAGAGGAGATGGGTAGAGTTCTTGAAGGATTATGATTTTGAGTTGAAATACCATTCGGGAAAGGCTAATGTGGTAGCCGACGCTTTGAGTAGAAAGTCAATCCTTACTACAGAGTTGATGATTCATGAGATGGCATTATTGGAAGCATTCCGAGACCTCAATTTGAAAGTGAAGCCAAGCAGGGGTAGACTTGTGTTGAGCCACATTCAGATTTCGAGCTCTCTGAGAAATCTGATTCGCTCAGCCCAAGAAGTTGATTTAGTGTTGCAAGCACAAAAGAGATTGCCGGATTACATCGAAGACAGTGATGGTATGGTTTGCTTTGATGATAGAATCTGTGTGCCGAATGATGAGGGCATTAAGAAGCAAGTTATGGAAGAAGCCCATCAGAGTCAGTTCTCGATACATCCTGGGTCTACCAAGATGTATAGAGACTTGAAGCAGTTATATTGGTGGCCGGGTATGAAGGTGGATGTAGCAGAGTTTGTGTCTCGATGCTTGACTTGTCAAAAGGTCAACATAGAGCACCAGAAGCCAGCCGGTCAGTTGCAGCCTTTGAACATACCAGAATGGAAGTGGGAAAGCATCTCTATGGATTTTGTCATGGGGTTACCACGGTCCCGAGCAGGAAATGATTCTATTTGGGTAGTGGTGGACCGTTTGACCAAATTTGCCCATTTCATTCCGGTGCGTTCTAATCACAAAGTTGCGAAGTTGGCAGACGAGTATCTCAAGAATATTGTGAGGCTTCATGGAGTTCCCACAAGCATTGTTTGTGATCGTGATCCCAAGTTCACATCATGGTTTTGGAGGGCATTGAATATGGCATTGAGAACGAAAGTGTGTGCGAGTACAGCTTATCATCCGCAGACGGACGGACATACTGAGAGGACCATTCAGACTTTGGAAGATATGTTGAGAGCCTGTGTTCTCGATAGTGGAGGCCGATGGGAAGATCATCTTCCATTGGTGGAGTTTTCCTACAACAACAGCTACCATTCTAGTATTGGGATGGCGCCATACGAAGCACTGTATGGGAGGAAGTGCAGGACACCATTGTGCTGGTGGGATATAGGTGAGTAGAGATTATTGGGTCCGGACTTAGTCCGCGAGACTACGGAGAAGATCCGTCAGATAAGAGAATGGCTGAAGACCGCTCAGAGTCGGCAAAAGAGTTACGCCGATAAGTGGAGAAGACCGTTAGAATTTGAAGAAGGAGACCATGTCTTTTTGAGGCTTTCTCCAATCATTGGTACCGGTATTGCATTGCGAGCGAAGAAGCTCAGTCCTCGGTATGTTGGGCCTTTCCAGATTACCGAGCGAATTGGACCAGTAGCGTATCGCATTGCCTTACCTCCGGAGTTGTCCAGATTACATGACGTGTTTCATGTATCACAGCTAAGGAAGTATGTTCCCGATCCTAGACAGCCGTTAAATTTCGAGTCGATCGACATCCACCCGAATTTATCTTATCAGCCTATTCCAGTCAGGATCGTCGAACGTGGCGTGAAAGCGCTCCAGACGAGATCAATTCCTATTGTCAAGGTGGTTTGGGACGGTGCCTCGCCTGACGAAGCGACATGGGAAGTAGAGGAAAACATGCGGGGTGAAATATCCCCATCTTTTCGAGTGAGGTATGTTTGTTTAATTTTGAGGACAAAATTTTTTAAAAAGTTGGGGTGAATGTAACATCCCCTATTTTTGCTATTTTAATTAATTGGCATGAAATAATAATTAGTGATTTAATTTAGTTGGTTGGGAACTATTTATACTGAAAATGACTTATTGATTTATTAAATGTGCAAATTGTGTGTGATTGATAATTAACTGGATGTTAGTAGAATGCTTAGGGCTGATGGGAGTCATAGGGGATAGGAAGGTAAAGTGAGGGGCAAACCTGTCTTTTCCCCATACCATATATATATATATATATATATATATATATATATATATATATATATTTCCTTTCAGCTGAAAAACCAAACTGAAACACTTTGAACCATTTCTGGAAATCAGAAACAGAGAAGAGAGAAAGGAAGGGTTAGGCGTGAGAGAGAGGGAAAGTTGAGGAAGAGAGAGATCACGAAATTGTGGATGCCTGTAGCATCCAAAACCAGCCCTGAACTCCTGTCATTCTCCTCTTCCCATTGATAGTAATTTAGAAGTCATCCCCTCCTCCTAGCCCAAATCACCATTGAAGACCCACCAAGCTCCATTTATCCAAAATTCTAAAAAAATCTAAGTTGCATGTGAGTGAAGGAAGTGTTAAAACCAACTTCTGTACTTAAACCGAGTGTTGGAGCAGTTTAGGAGGCAGTTTAGTTCCTGGGTTCGAAGTGCAAGCTCTAGGAGGTTTGGGTTTCAGTTTTGGGTTGCCTAGAAGCGGTTTGTTGGAGAGTTCGTGAGTTGTCGTGGTCCTTGTTGCTGAGTTTCGGTATTGGTAGCTTCTGTCCTCAAAGAGGTGAGTTCTATAACTCGCTTAGGGATTTTGTGTGTTCTGAGTTCTCTGTTTCGAAAACCAGCGTTGTGTTCAATTGGTCTCGAGAAGAAATAAGGTCAAAAAACTGTTTTCACAAAACTACAAGTTTAAATTGATCAATTGCATGTGTAATTGTTTGGATGCGCTGGTTTGATTTGAATATATTGTTGTGTTATACTGTTCTGTGTGTATTCAAGTTTGAGTCTCGATCGGAAGGGAAATTGGAATCGGAACGGAATGGATTTTACTCATGAAAAGTCTGTTTTCTGGAAAACTGATGGAGACGCACGGATCGTGTGCCTCTGTGCACGGGTCGTGCGCCCCCATCTGATGCTACACGAACTGAATTTTTAAACACACACGGATCGTGCGCCTAGTCGCACGGGTCATGCGTATCCTTCTGAAACTTTTATTCAACAACGCCCGGATCGTGCGCTTAGTCGCACGGGTCGTGCGTATCTTTCTGAAAACCTTCTACAACTTTCTTCAACAGCGCACGGATCGTGCGCCTACACGCACGGGTCGTGTGAGACCTTCTGATCCTCAAATTCAAAGTACCTTTTTATCCATCCCAAATGATTCCAATCCTCTTCTAATCCATTCCTCATGGTTCCCCAACAATGTAAAGATACTGATATCATGGAATTGAACATGTTTAATAGAAAACTTGTGTGTTATGAACGTAACGGAAAACCGTACTTAGAGAACGCGAGAGAACATAAGTCGAGAAATGTTAACCGACCTTGAGTCCAATCATGTTTAGATAACGAACTTCAAGTTCATCATGTCATGTAAGCTAATTGATTGTAAGTCTATAAAGACATAAAAACTCTCAATTCATGTAAACACAATTCAAGTTACTTTCCCTTGGGGAAAGGTAGATGGTATACCTTGTGTATATCGAGGATGACGATCCTCCAGTTATTAGCATACTAGGGGAGGGGAAGTCATGAGCCCCAGAACCTAGGCTCTCATGTTGCTTACCTGGATTAGTGGGGATGGGTTCACTGAGACGTCCTAACCTTAGCTAAGGCGGGATTCGAGGTGTTGTGCTAAGTTCATGTTAAAATATGATCCGTAGTCGCTTATTAGGGCTACATCAGGAAAAATCAGAAATGTAACAAGTAGTCGCTTATTAGGGCTACAAGTTACGAGAAAACACCATGTATTCACGTGGTTGCTTATTAGGGCCATGAGTTCAGATTCAAGTATAATAAACCGTTAGAGTTGGTCAGGGGTCTCGATAGGACTCACTGAGATAATGTTTATCTCACCCTTTATGTATTGTGGTTTTTCAGAGAAGCAAAGGAAAGCTAAGGCGGAGGTTCACGGTTAGCCGGTGTGACTCGAGGAGTCCGGAAGTCTATGTTTCATGTTTTAGGCCCTTGCCCTTCTGTAGTACTTTTGTTATCGGTTGTATAACTATCATGTATAAGTTATAAATCGTTTCCGCTAATTTCATGTTTTGAGTATTGAACACCAGGATAATGTATGTTTAAGTCTTAATACTTCAGATCTTTCCATTTATGCATGGAGGTTCATTGAACCATTGATACTTATATCGAAAATTTTAGTTGTGTTCAATATTTCATGAACAGAAAGTTACTCTGATGTATGCCATGTAGTGCATTTCGGTGATACTACATGTTAGAATTATCGGGGTGTTGCATATTTATTCATATTTAATAATTTAGTGATATGTCATCGTATAAAAAAATAGTATTTTTGGCCATAATTGTTCATATTTTTAACCAAAAAAATTTCTCTTTACTGAATCATTTGAAATAAGCGAAGAGAACAATGATGTTTCAATGGTTCCCTAAATGAGAGAGAGACAGAGAGAGAGATGGAAAGAGAGAAGGGTACACACACAAGGGACACTGAAGTCAAATCTTTATCAAAACGAGAGTAAATATTAACTTCCAACCAAAATAAAGGGAAATGGGAAAGCAGCAATAAAGCAAATGAGTACACATATTCATGACAGATATATGAAAGATGCAAAAACAAAAAAAAAATCATAAAAACAAAATTTTTTAAGTTAAGCAACAAAACAATCAAATTGGATTCGGAAGAAATACATAGTTAAAGACATCAGATTTGGATTTCTACAACAAAGGAAGCTAAACAATGATGGCTAAATAAACTGGTGATTCACTGAATTTCTTTAATCAATGGAACACAGTTGACAAAGACAAAGGAAGAGTCGAGGATCTGAATCCAACTCTCTCAACTGTGATTCCATTGGTTAAAATTATGCACTGAATCAAATGCCGCCATCGAGTCGCCGTATCCTGGTCTTCAAAAATGAGACTATGAATTTTTTGTGAGATTTCTCTTCATTGAATCATTTGAAAGAAGCGAAGAGAAAAATGATGTTTCATTGGTTCCCTAAATGAGAGAGAGAGAGAGAGAGAGAGAGAGAGCGAGAGAGAGAGAGACTGAGAGAGATATGGAGAGAGAGATGGGTACACATGAAACACCCCAAAAATAATAGAATAAATTATTTTAATTAATTAAAAGAGATTTTGGTGGTAGAGTAATAATATAATTATTAATTATTATTAGTTATAAGGTGTTTTTAAATAAAATAAGGAGTGGTATTGTATTAGGAGGTGGTGCTGCAAATTAGTTGGGCTTAAGCTGCGGGAAAGCCCGCAATCCAAGCCCAACAACCTAGGCGCATATTTAAGCTGAGATTTTAGGGTTTTAGCTCATTTGTGCAAGGGAAAGAAAAGAAGCGAATAGAGAGAGAGTGAGAAGAGAGGCGCGACTTGCAAGAGGAAGGGAGAGGAAAAACCTTGAGCACTCAAGCAAGAGGAAGAATTGTTGGTGATTTCTTGGAGGGGTGCCTTGCATTTCGAATTCCTAAAGGTTAGGGGGTTCTTCTTTCCATTCTTAATAGCTTATGTGATGAGTATTGTCTAGGGTTGGGTTCTAGGGTGATTTCCATGAATGATTGGTATGTTTTGATGTTGTTGCTATGCTGAGATTTTATTTGTGCAAAGACATGTTTGATTGGTGTTGAGTAGAGTGCAATATGAATGATGCATGCTAGGTATTTGTGGTTATGACTGAATGATTTTTGGTGGAAAATGTGATGGCTACTATTCATATAAGTATTTGGCATTGGTGATTTAATTTGGTATTTTTTTTGTTGAGAGGAACTCAAAAAGTGTTGGAGCCTTAGGCGCCCTAGGTGTGTGTGTGTGTTGCTGAAGAAATTGTCCCATTGTGTCTTGTGTGTTGCTGAAGAAATTGTCCCATTGTGTCTTGTGTGTTGCTGAAAAAGTTGTCCCATTGTGTCTTGTGTGTTGCTGAAGAAATTGTCCCATTGTGTCTTGTGTGTTGCTGAAAAAATTGTCCCATTGTGCCTTGTGTGTTGCTGAAGAAATTGTCCCATTGTGTCACTTGATGTTGCTAAAAAATGGTCCCTAAGTGCATTAATAATAGGTGCCAAGTGTTTGTGCCAAAGTATGCTGTGTTCTGCTGCTGTCTGGGCATTTCTGCCAATTTGCGCCTCATTCGCGCCTAAGTCGCGCTCCACGCGCGAATGTCACTGGGCATTTCTGCCAATTTGCGCCTCACTTGCGCCTAAGTCGCGCTCCACGCGCGAAGCACCAGAATCTTCTGCTGTTCCGAGTCGTTTTCAGCACGTGTCTCGGTTTTGTCCCAAATTTGTTTTTGACATAACTTTTGACTCGGTTATCCAAATTTGACGGTTCAAAATGCGTTTCGAAGCTAATTTCAGTGTCTATCCAAATGTTCTGGTTTTATGCAAAAATGGATTATTTTACTGGTGGTTCTGGGCTGAGGTGTTCAAGTGTCTAAATTTCAATTTTTTTTACTCACTTTCCCTATGCTGTGTTAAATCCTAAATTGGCCTAATTGAAATTGGTGTTGGTGTGAGTGGTGGGTGAGTTGGTGAGTATATTATGGTGTGATTGGTGAGCTGATTTATACAATGGTGAGAATATGAATAAAATGGTGAGCTGATTAAATGGTGAATTGGTGAATTGTGTGGCGTGTTGTGGTGCATTTCCATAGCATCTCATGAACCATGTGCATAATTGGTGAGCAGAGGCTTCGGCCTAATTTTAAATTGGTGAGCAGAGGCTTCGGCCTAATTTTAATTGGTGAGCAGAGGCTTCGGCCTAATTGTATTTGGTGACGGATCCGACATGCATGTGCCCGTGGAGTTTGGGTTGCATTTCATGCATAACTATACATGTTGTAATGTTGTCTTGGATATTGAAATTTTGATGTGGTTGCTGCCATTGTTACGAATCGGTGTGCCTAGTTACTTTTCCTATGCAGTGCTTATCCCATATGTTATTAATTATGAAAAGAGACTCACCCTACTGCTTTCTATGTTGCTTCTCATGTCGGCAACGTGCAGGTGATAGCGAGTGAAGGTTACCCTTATGCCTTCGTCTGTTAGGATGTGTCTTGCTCTGATATGTAGCACCGGGGGGGCGTCTTATGCTTATGTGTTATTTTAATTATACTGTTAGACTGTTATTGGTGATGTATTGGATTTATTATCGAACTTAATATTTTTCCGCTGTGGTAGTGACTGTAATTAGTTGATGCGAACTGAACCGGTATTTTATGGTGCTATGTATCTCATGACTTTTAGTCGAACCATGCAATTTGAAGTTGTTAATTTAAATGAGTAGGTGTAGCACTCTCTTATATTGTTTCAAAAAAAAAAAGAAACTCTGATTTTATTAAATAGTAAGGTTGCTAGAAGGGGGTGTTACATTAGTGGTATCAGAGCAATGGTTGGTCCGTCCGGCCAAGTCGTAGAGTCGTTGTGTCGGTTAACGACCAACTGTTGTCTTTTAGTCTTGACCATTGGTTTGTGTTGTAGTGATATTCCTGCAGGTACAGGTAAACGGAAGCTGCTAATAGTAAGTGAACTAGTGGGGGAGATGCCCCTACTGGTATTGTGTACTGTTGTTGTTGAAACTACTATTGATGTTGCCGTTTGTTTATTGCTGCTTGCTGTGTCGCTGAAAACTGATTACTGTGCTATTTTATCGTGCTAATTAGGTGCCGTTGTTGTTTTAATTTAAACCAAGTTGCTGCTACTGTTTAATCATTGTTGCTGAAATTACTGTGCTGTTGCGGTTTAATTGCTGTTGGTTGCAAAAAGCTATTTCCGAAAATTGTTGCTGTTTTTTTTGTTTGAAAAATGTTTTCGAGAATTCTTGCTGTTTCTGAAAACCGTTTTATTTGAGTAATACTAATGCCTTGTGTTATGTAGTTTTGTGATCTGAAAAGTAAAATGATTTCTGAAATTGTTTTTGAAATGTCTAATGGACGATTTTACGGTTGGATACTAAAATTTGTAATAAAATCTATTTTTAAATGAATGAACGTGGGTGTTGATGTGGCAGAGATCAAAGGAAATAAAATTATTTTTGACTTAGGATTTTAAATGAGGAAGTATGGAGGTGAAGTTTTGGTTGGTTTGGAAAATGATTTTTCTAGTTGGTTTTAATTGAAAAAGAGTAATGATTTGTTGTTGTGTCGATTTTAAAAACCTTGTCAAAAATGATTTAATGACGATTTTGAAACTAGTATTGGGTTTCTTTGGGAGCAAAAATGTATTAGTATGTATGAAACCTTGTGTGCTCTATGATGTTTAAATTGGTTAAGAAATTTGGCGTGCTCCACGTATTGTTTGATTTATATGGAATATGTATTGCTTGTAATTTACATAGCGAGTGTGTTAAGGTGGTTGATGTATTTTAATTGGTTGGTATATGATTATTGGGAAGTTTAAACTATGCTTGATGGCTGAATTTGTGGCTGCTTGGATTCTTAATTTGTTGCTAAGCTCACTGTGTAGGCACTTTCTGAGTAGGTTTGACTTTCGTCTAAACTGGGACTGTTTTACTGGTTGATAAATTATGTAGCACACAATTTTAGAAACTAGACTGAACGCTTGTCATTTTGGCTTTGGTTTGGTCGCATTTGGAATAGTACAGCTCCAGTTATAGGCTTCACAAGTTAAGGTAAAATTCTGAGAACAGTCTGGACATAGGGTCAGTGTTTTGATTGTGGTGCTTTCAAATGAACTCCTTTTCGAATGGATCCAATTTCTTTGAAAACTAGAAAAAATGTTTTACTGTTTAGGCTGAAGTTTCAGGTCATTGGGTTTGTTTTGGTCATTGTAGAAGAGTCACAGCTTAGGACACAGTCGCTGCCCCATTTTCTGGACCTACTGCCTTGTTTGCGAAAACTGTGCTATTAGACTCATCATTTTGAAATTCTAAAAATATAGCCAGAAACTAGACTCCGTAAGTATTCCGTAGAGGGGTTGTTTGCAAAATTCCAATATCGTTTGATAAGGTAAATAAATTGTTGAAATTTATGTGTGAGTGCTAGAACTTTCTGCGTTGCTTAGTTTGTACTGTCACTGTAACGGAAAAACTGTTTTTGCAATATCTTTTGAACCAGGAGTCCGATTTGAGTAAACTAAAATGTTTCGGAAAGCTTATTCAGAGGCCTAACTGAATATTCTAATTTCGAGGCAAAATTGAGTGTTTCTGGTGTCGTTGATTTTTAGGCGTGTCGGTCGAATTAAATTGTTGTAGTGTTGTCGGTGGCTTAGAGCCCCAAGTTGTTATTGTGTTGTCGGTGGCTTAGTGCCCCAAGTCGTTGCTGCAGTGTCGGCGCCTTGGTGCCCGAAGTTGCTGATGTGTTATTGATTATGGGATTGTTGGTTCCGGAGTCTTGTCTCCAAGTTGTTGTCATGGGAGGGTTGGTCCCGGAGTTGTCTCCGCATTGTTGCTTTGTTGTTGCTTGTGGTTGCCTCGTTAATAATGTTGATGTTTATGTGTTGTCTTGGGTACCGCCGAATGGCCCAAGTTATATTGTTGTTGATTTGTTGTTGTGGGCCGATGGCCATTATTGATTAGTACGCCGCTACTATGCCCCATGCGTTGTTGTTGTTGATGATGTTGCCTTGCTGTTGGTTGTCGTTGTTGATGTCGCCTGAGTGGCAATTTTAGTTGTTGATGTCGCCTGAGTGGCAAAGTTGTTTGTTGATGTTGTTGTCGTGTTGCTAAATTGTGAGGCTTGTTGTACGACTGTTAGGCACCCTGTGAGTTTCGTCGTGATGCTGTGATGATTGATGTATTTCGTTATCCTTAAGGGTAGCTGAGTGAGGTAGAATGCGAGCTAGTTTATCAGAGTAGCGCAGCGGAGTCTTAGCATGTCGTATTGGAAAGGAACTTTAATAGAGCTTGGGGGGTGATCACGTGGTACCAACGAGATTACGCTCAAATCCCTATCGGAGATCCTTAGGGAGAGGATGTGTCTGGTTGTTATTTCTCAAAGCTACCTGGCTGAATAAGTAGGAGGGACGGCCGCCCAATCACTTTCCGCCGGTAATCAGAGAAATGGTGATCAGCATGGTAGATAGAACTAGTTGCCTGGATAGCTTAGTCGTTGGTGGGAGAGTGTTAACCTTGGCGGGTAAAAATTTCGAGGACGAAATTCCTTTAAGTGGGGGAGAGTTGTAACACCCCAAAAATAATAGAATAAATTATTTTAATTAATTAAAAGAGATTTTGGTGGTAGAGTAATAATATAATTATTAATTATTATTGGTTGGAGTAGTTATAAGGTGTTTTTAAATAAAATAAGGAGTGGTATTGTATTAGGAGGTGGTGCTGCAAATTAGTTGGGCTTAAGCTGCGGGAAAGCCCGCAATCCAAGCCCAACAACCTAGGCGCATATTTAAGCTGAGATTTTAGGGTTTTAGCTCATTTGTGCAAGGGAAAGAAAAGAAGCGAATAGAGAGAGAGTGAGAAGAGAGGCGCGACTTGCAAGAGGAAGGGAGAGGAAAAACCTTGAGCACTCAAGCAAGAGGAAGAATTGTTGGTGATTTCTTGGAGGGGTGCCTTGCATTTCGAATTCCTAAAGGTTAGGGGGTTCTTCTTTCCATTCTTAATAGCTTATGTGATGAGTATTGTCTAGGGTTGGGTTCTAGGGTGATTTCCATGAATGATTGGTATGTTTTGATGTTGTTGCTATGCTGAGATTTTATTTGTGCAAAGACATGTTTGATTGGTGTTGAGTGGAGTGCAATATGAATGATGCATGCTAGGTGTTTGTGGTTATGACTGAATGATTTTTGGTGGAAAATGTGATGGCTACTATTCATATAAGTATTTGGCATTGGTGATTTAATTTGGTATTTTTTTTGTTGAGAGGAACTCAAAAAGTGTTGGAGCCTTAGGCGCCCTAGGTGTGTGTGTGTGTTGCTGAAGAAATTGTCCCATTGTGTCTTGTGTGTTGCTGAAGAAATTGTCCCATTGTGTCTTGTGTGTTGCTGAAAAAATTGTCCCATTGTGTCTTGTGTGTTGCTGAAGAAATTGTCCCATTGTGTCTTGTGTGTTGCTGAAAAAATTGTCCCATTGTGCCTTGTGTGTTGCTGAAGAAATTGTCCCATTGTGTCACTTGATGTTGCTGAAAAATGGTCCCTAAGTGCATTAATAATAGGTGCCAAGTGTTTGTGCCAAAGTATGCTGTGTTCTGCTGCTGTCTGGGCATTTCTGCCAATTTGCGCCTCACTCGCGCCTAAGTCGCGCTCCACGCGCGAATGTCACTGGGAATTTCTGCCAATTTGCGCCTCACTTGCGCCTAAGTCGCGCTCCACGCGCGAAGCACCAGAATCTTCTGCTGTTCCGAGTCGTTTTCAGCACGTGTCTCGGTTTTGTCCCAAATTTGTTTTTGACATAACTTTTGACTCGGTTATCCAAATTTGACGGTTCAAAATGCGTTTCGAAGCTAATTTCAGTGTCTATCCAAATGTTCTGGTCTTATGCAAAAATGGATTATTTTACTGGTGGTTCTGGGCTGAGGTGTTCAAGTGTCTAAATTTCAATTTTTTTTACTCACTTTCCCTATGCTGTGTTAAATCCTAAATTGGCCTAATTGAAATTGGTGTTGGTGTGAGTGGTGGGTGAGTTGGTGAGTATATTATGGTGTGATTGGTGAGCTGATTTATACAATGGTGAGAATATGAATAAAATGGTGAGCTGATTAAATGGTGAATTGGTGAATTGTGTGGCGTGTTGTGGTGCATTTCCATAGCATCTCATGAACCATGTGCATAATTGGTGAGCAGAGGCTTCGGCCTAATTTTAAATTGGTGAGCAGAGGCTTCGGCCTAATTTTAATTGGTGAGCAGAGGCTTCGGCCTAATTGTATTTGGTGACGGATCCGACATGCATGTGCCCGTGGAGTTTGGGTTGCATTTCATGCATAACTATACATGTTGTAATGTTGTCTTGGATATTGAAATTTTGATGTGGTTGCTGCCATTGTTACGAATCGGTGTACCTAGTTACTTTTCCTATGCAGTGCTTATCCCATATGTTATTAATTATGAAAAGAGACTCACCCTACTGCTTTCTATGTTGCTTCTCATGTCGGCAACGTGCAGGTGATAGCGAGTGAAGGTTACCCTTATGCCTTCGTCTGTTAGGATGTGTCTTGCTCTGATATGTAGCACCGGGGGGGCGTCTTATGCTTATGTGTTATTTTAATTATACTGTTAGACTGTTATTGGTGATGTATTGGATTTATTATCGAACTTAATATTTTTCCGCTGTGGTAGTGACTGTAATTAGTTGATGCGAACTGAACCGGTATTTTATGGTGCTATGTATCTCATGACTTTTAGTCGAACCATGCAATTTGAAGTTGTTAATTTAAATGAGTAGGTGTAGCACTCTCTTATATTGTTTCAACAAAAAAAAAAGAAACTCTGATTTTATTAAATAGTAAGGTTGCTAGAAGGGGGTGTTACAACACACACAAGGGACAGTGAAGTCAAATCTTTATCAAAACGAGAGTAAATATTAACTTCCAACCAAAATAAAGGGAAATGGGAAAGCAACAACAAAGCAAATGAG
Organism: Astragalus membranaceus; assembly: GCA_039519185.1. Lineage (NCBI taxonomy): Eukaryota > Viridiplantae > Streptophyta > Magnoliopsida > Fabales > Fabaceae > Astragalus > Astragalus membranaceus. Next base: position 52,453,002 of record CM076852.1, read on the forward strand.
TACACATATTCATCACAGATATATGAAAGATGCAAAAACAAAAAAAAAATCATAAAATCAAATATTTCTAAGGTAAGCAACAAAACAATCAAATTGGATTCGCAAGAAATGCATAGTTAAAGACATCAGATCTGGATTTCTGCAACAAAGGAAGCTAAACAATGATGGCTAATAAACTGGTGATTCACTGAATTTCTTTAATCAATGGAACACAGTTGACAAAGACAAAGGAAGAGTCGAGGATCTCAATCCAACTCTCTCAACTGTGATTCCATTGATTAAAATTATGCAATGATTCAAATGCCCCCATCGAGTCGCCGTATCCTAATCTTCAAAAATGAGACTATGAATTTTTAGTGGTATCCAGAGATGTATTTATAGGATGAGATTTAGGGTTTTTCCTCCACCGTCTTCAGCGTGATAACGACATGCCTTTACGGAAACAAAAAATTTATTTAAACAAATATTGTGCATATTTTTGTAATTTAATAGAAATGTGTTAAATAGGTAGTGTCCGAAAAATGTAGGAATTTAAGTCAAACTTACAAAAATGATATTCTCCGAATAGGAAAATACTTTTATTTGAAATTTTTTAATATGATTGTGGATTTCATTAATAGAAATAATTTTATGACATTTTAGGACATCAATTTCTTTTTGTTTGTTTCCATGAAGGATATTTAACTTTTTATTCATACACATTCTAAAAATTCAATAATTAGAAAAAAAATATTTTAACAGTTATTAATTTATTGTTATATTTACAGTTTCACGTTAATTCTTTCAACTAACTTTTAGATTAACTAAAGTTGTGTATTAAACTTGAATGGGTGATATGAAAATAAAACACCAAATATATCAAAACATTGAGTGATTAAAATATATTTTTTATAAATAGAGAACATCAAGAAAAGTTATTTTATGAGTTGTAATCTACAAGCTTGAGTATACAATTTATAACATAATTATGGAGTAATATTCAGTGATGAGAAAAAATCAAGTAAAATAGAAAAGTTTCACTTTCAAGTGGTACGAAGGGGAGATATTTTTATATTTATTTATTCATACTTAATAATTTAGTGATATGTCATCATATAAAAAAATAGTATTTTTGGCCATAATTGTTCATATTTTTATCCAAAAAGATTTCTCTTTACTGAATCATTTGAAATAAGCGAAGAGAACAATGATGTTTCATTGGTTCCCTAAATGAGAGAGACAGAGAGAGAGATGGAAAGAGAGAAGGGTACACACACAAGGGACACTGAAGTCAAATCTTTATCAAAACGAGAGTAAATATTAACTTCCACCCAAAATAAAGGGAAATGGGAAAGCAGCAATAAAGCAAATGAGTACACATATTCATGACAGATATATGAAAGATGCAAAAACAAAAAAAAATATCATAAAAACAAAGATTTTTAAGGTAAGCAACAAAACAATCAAATTGGATTCGCAAGAAATACATAGTTAAAGACATCAGATTTGGATTTCTACAACAAAGGAAGCTAAACAATGATGGCTAAATAAACTGGTGATTCACTGAATTTCTTTAATCAATGGAACACAGTTGACAAAGACAAAAGAAGAGTCGAGGATCTGAATCCAACTCTCTCAGCTGTGATTCCATTGATTAAAATTATGCACTGAATCAAATGCCGCCATCGAGTCGCCGTATCCTGGTCTTCAAAAATGAGACTTTGAATTTTTAGTGAGATTTCTCTTCGTTGAATCATTTGAAAGAAACGAAGAGAAAAATGATGTTTCATTGGTTCCCTAAATGAGAGAGAGAGAGAGAGACTGAGAGAGATATGGAGAGAGAGATATGGAGAGAGAGATGGGTACACACACAAGGGACACTGAAGTCAAATCTTTATCAAGACGAGAGTAAATATTAACTTCCAACCAAAATAAAGGGAAATGGGAAAGCAACAACAAAGCAAATGAGTACACATATTCATCACAGATATATGAAAGATGCAAAAACAAAAAAATATCATAAAATCAAATATTTCTAAGGTAAGCAACAAAACAATCAAATTGGATTCACAAGAAATACATAGTTAAAGACATCAGATCTGGATTTCTGCAACAAAGGAAGCTAAACAATGATGGTTAAATAAACTGGTGATTCACTGAATTTCTTTAATCAATGGAACACAGTTGACAAAGACAAAGGAAGAGTCGAGGATCTCAATCCAACTCTCTCAACTGTGATTCCATTGATTAAAATTATGCAATGATTCAAATGCCCCCATCGAGTCGCCGTATCCTGGTCTTCAAAAATGAGGCTATGAATTTTTAGTGGTATCCAGAGATGTATTTATAGGATGAGATTTAGGGTTTTTCCTCCACCGTCTTCAGCGTGATAACGACATGCCTTTACGGAAACAAAAAAATTCTTTAAATAATTATTGTGCATATTTTTTTAATTTAATAGAAATGTGTTAATTAGGTAGTGTCCGAAAAATGTAGGAATTTAAGTCAAATTTACAAAAATGATATTCTCCGAATAGGAAAATCCTCTTATTTGAAAATTTTTATTATGATTGTGGATTTTATTAATAGAAATAGTTTTATGACATTTTAGGACATCAATTTCTTTTTGTTTGTTTCCATGAAGGATATTTAACTTTTTATTCCTACACATTCTAAAAAGTCAATAATTAGAAAAAAAATATTTTAACAGTTATTAATTTATTGTTATATTTACAGTTTCACGTTAATTCTTTCAATTAACTTTTAGATTAACTAAAGTTGTGTATTAAACTTGAATGGGTGATATGTAAATAAAAAACCAAATATATCAAATCATCAAGTGATTAAAATATATTTTTTATAAATAGAGAACATCAAGAAAAGTTATTTTATGAGTTGTAATCTACAAGCTTGAGTATACAATTTATAACATAATTATGGAGTAATATTCAGTGATGAGAAAAAATCAAGTAAAGTAGAAAAGTTTAACTTTCAAGTGGTACGAAAGGGAGATATTTTTATATTTATTTATTCATACTTAATAATTTAGTGATATGTCTTCATATAAAAAAATAGTATTTTTGGCCATAATTGTTCATATTTTTATCCAAAAAGATTTCTCTTTACTGAATCATTTGAAATAAGCGAAGAGAACAATGATGTTTCATTGGTTCCCTAAATGAGAGAGACAGAGAGAGACAGAGAGAGAGATGGAAAGAGAGAAGGGTACACACACAAGGGACACTGAAGTCAAATCTTCATCAAAATGAGAGTAAATATTAACGTCCACCCAAAATAAAGGGAAATGGGAAAGCAGCAATAAAGCAAATGAGTACACATATTCATGACAGATATATGAAAGATGCAAAAACAAAAAAAAATATCATAAAAACAAAGATTTTTAAGGTAAGCAACAAAACAATCAAATTGGATTCGCAAGAAATACATAGTTAAAGACATCAGATTTCGATTTCTACAACAAAGGAAGCTAAACAATGATGGCTAAATAAACTGGTGATTCACTGAATTTCTTTAATCAATGGAACACAGTTGACAAAGACAAAGGAAGAGTCGAGGATCTGAATCCAACTCTCTCAACTGTGATTCCATTGATTAAAATTATGCACTGAATCAAATGCCGCCATCGAGTCGCCGTATCCTGGTCTTCAAAAATGAGACTATGAATTTTTAGTGAGATTTCTCTTCATTGAATCATTTGAAAGAAGCGAAGAGAAAAATGATGTTTAATTGGTTCCCTAATTGAGAGAGAGAGAAAGAGACTGAGAGAGATATGGAGAGAGAGAGATGGGTACACACAAGGGACACTGAAGTCAAATCTTTATCAAGACGAGAGTAAATACTAACTTCCCCAAAATAAAGGGAAATGGGAAAGCAACAACAAAGCAAATGAGTACACATATTCATCACAGATATATGAAAGACGCAAAAACAAAAAAAAAATATCATAAAATCAAATATTTCTAAGGTGAGCAACAAAACAATCAAATTGGATTCGCAAGAAATACATAGTTAAAGACATCAGATCTGGATTTCTGCAACAAAGGAAGCTAAACAATGATGGCTAAATAAACTGGTGATTCACTGAATTTCTTTAATCAACGGAACACAGTTGACAAAGACAAAGGAAGAGTCGAGGATCTCAATCCAACTCTCTCAACTGTGATTCCATTGATTAAAGTTATGCAATGATTCAAATGCCCCCATCGAGTCGCCGTATCCTGGTCTTCAAAAATGAGACTATGAATTTTTAGTGGTATCCAGAGATGTATTTATAGGATGAGATTTAGGGTTTTTCCTCCACCATCTTCAGCGTGATAACGACATGCCTTTATGGAAACAAAAAATTTCTTTAAATAATTATTGTGCATATTTTTTTAATTTAATAGAAATGTGTTAATTAGGTAGTGTCCGAAAAATGTAGGAATTTAAGTCAAATTTACAAAAATGATATTCTCCGAATAGGAAAATCCTCTTATTTGAAAATTTTTATTATGATTGTTGATTTTATTAATAGAAATAGTTTTATGACATTTTAGGACATCAATTTCTTTTTGTTTGTTTCCATGAAGGATATTTAACTTTTTATTCCTACACATTCTAAAAATTCAATAATTAGAAAAAAAATATTTTAACAGTTATTAATTTATTGTTATATTTACAGTTTCACGTTAATTCTTTCAATTAACTTTTAGATTAACTAAAGTTGTGTATTAAACTTGAATGGGTGATATGTAAATAAAAAACCAAATATATCAAAACATCAAGTGATTAAAATATATTTTTTATAAATAGAGAACATCAAGAAAAGTTATTTTATGAGTTGTAATCTACAAGCTTGAGTATACAATTTATAACATAATTATGGAGTAATATTCAGTGATGAGAAAAAATCAAGTAAAATAGAAAAGTTTCACTTTCAAGTGGTACGAAGGGGAGATATTTTTATATTTATTTATTCATACTTAATAATTTAGTGATATGTCATCATATAAAAAAATAGTATTTGTGGCCATAATTGTTCATATTTTTATCCAAAAAGATTTCTCTTTACTGAATCATTTGAAATAAGCGAAGAGAACAATGATGTTTCATTGGTTCCCTAAATGAGAGAGACAGAGAGAGACGGAGAGAGAGATGGAAAGAGAGAAGGGTACACACAAGGGACACTGAAGTCAAATCTTTATCAAAATGAGAGTAAATATTAACTTCCACCCAAAATAAAGGGAAATGGGAAAGCAGCAATAAAGCAAATGAGTACACATATTCATGACAGATATATGAAAGATGCAAAAACAAAAAAAAAATATCATAAAAACAAAGATTTTTAAGGTAAGCAACAAAACAATCAAATTGGATTCGCAAGAAATACATAGTTAAAGACATCAGATCTGGATTTCTACTACAAAGGAAGCTAAACAATGATGGCTAAATAAACTGGTGATTCACTGAATTTCTTTAATCAATGGAACACAGTTGACAAAGACAAAAGAAGAGTCGAGGATCTGAATCCAACTCTCTCAGCTGTGATTCCATTGAATAAAATTATGCACTGAATCAAATGCCGCCATCGAGTCGCCGTATCCTGGTCTTCAAAAATGAGACTATGAATTTTTAGTGAGATTTCTCTTCATTGAATCATTTGAAAGAAGCGAAGAGAAAAATGATGTTTCATTGGTTCCCTAAATGAGAGAGAGAGAGAGAGAGAGACTGAGAGAGATATGGAGAGAGAGATGGGTACACACACAAGGGACACTGAAGTCAAATCTTTATCAAGACGAGAGTAAATATTAACTTCCAACCAAAATAAAGGGAAATGGGAAAGCAACAACAAAGCAAATGAGTACACATATTCATCACAGATATATGAAAGATGCAAAAACAAAAAAAAATATCATAAAATCAAATATTTCTAAGGTAAGCAACAAAACAATCAAATTGGATTCGCAAGAAATACATAGTTAAAGACATCAGATTTCGATTTCTACAACAAAGGAAGCTAAACAATGATGGCTAAATTAACTGGTGATTCACTGAATTTCTTTAATCAATGGAACACAGTTGACAAAGAAAAAGGAAGAGTCGAGGATCTGAATCCAACTCTCTCATCTGTGATTCCATTGATTAAAATTATGCACTGAATCAAATGCCGCCATCGAGTCGCCGTATCCTGGTCTTCAAAAATGAGACTATGAATTTTTAGTGAGATTTCTCTTCATTGAATCATTTGAAAGAAGCGAAGAGAAAAATGATGTTTCATTGGTTCCCTAAATGAGAGAGAGTGAGAGACTGAGAGAGATATGGAGAGAGAGATGGGTACACACACAAGGGACACTGAAGTCAAATCTTTATCAAGACGAGAGTAAATATTAACTTCCCCAAAATAAAGGGAAATGGGAAAGCAACAACAAAGCAAATGAGTGCACATATTCATCACAGATATATGAAAGATGCAAAAACAAAAAAAAAATATCATAAAATCAAATATTTCTAAGGTAAGCAACAAAACAATCAAATTGGATTCGCAAGAAATACATAGTTAAAGACATCAGATCTGGATTTCTGCAACAAAGGAAGCTAAACAATGATGGCTAAATAAACTGGTGATTCACTGAATTTCTTTAATCAATGGAACACAGTTGACAAAGACAAAGGAAGAGTCGAGGATCTCAATCCAACTCTCTCAACTGTGATTCCATTGATTAAAATTATGCAATGATTCAAATGCCCCCATCGAGTCGCCGTATCCTGGTCTTCAAAAATGAGACTATGAATTTTTAGTGGTATCCAGAGATGTATTTATAGGATGAGATTTAGGGTTTTTCCTCCACCATCTTCAGCGTGATAACGACATGCCTTTACGGAAACAAAAAATTTCTTTAAATAATTATTGTGCATATTTTTTTAATTTAATAGAAATGTGTTAATTAGGTAGTGTCCGAAAAATGTAGGAATTTAAGTCAAATTTACAAAAATGATATTCTCCGAATAGGAAAATCCTCTTATTTGAAATTTTTTATTATGATTGTGGATTTTATTAATAGAAATAGTTTTATGCCATTTTAGGACATCAATTTCTTTTTGTTTGTTTCCATGATGGATATTTAACTTTTTATTCCTACACATTCTAAAAATTCAATAATTAGAAAAAAAATATTTTAACAGTTATTAATTTATTGTTATATTTACAGTTTCACGTTAATTCTTTCAATTAACTTTTAGATTAACTAAAGTTGTGTATTAAACTTGAATGGGTGATATGTAAATAAAAAACCAAATATATCAAAACATCAAGTGATTAAAATATATTTTTTATAAATAGAGAACATCAAGAAAAGTTATTTTATGAGTTGTAATCTACAAGCTTGAGTATACAATTTATAACATAATTATGGAGTAATATTCAGTGATGAGAAAAAATCAAGTAAAATAGAAAAGTTTAACTTTCAAGTGGTACGAAGGGGAGATATTTTTATATTTATTTATTCATACTTAATAATTTAGTGATATGTCATCATATAAAAAAATAGTATTTTTGGCCATAATTGTTCATATTTTTATCCAAAAAGATTTCTCTTTACTGAATCATTTGAAATAAGCGAAGAGAACAATGATGTTTCATTGGTTCCCTAAATAAGAGAGATAGAGAGAGACAGAGAGAGAGACGGAAAGAGAGAAGGGTACACACACAAGGGACACTGAAGTCAAATCTTTATCAAAATGAGAGTAAATATTAACGTCCACCCAAAATAAAGGGAAATGGGAAAGCAGCAATAAAGCAAATGAGTACACAAATTCATGACAGATATATGAAAGATGCAAAAACAAAAAAAAATATCATAAAAACAAAGATTTTTAAGGTAAGCAACAAAACAATCAAATTGGATTCGCAAGAAATACATAGTTAAAGACATCAGATTTCGATTTCTACAACAAATGAAGCTAAACAATGATGGCTAAATGAACTGGTGATTCACTGAATTTCTTTAATCAATGGAACACAGTTGACAAAGACAAAGGAAGAGTTGAGGATCTGAATCCAACTCTCTCAACTGTGACTCCATTGATTAAAATTATGCACTGAATCAAATGCCGCCATCGAGTCGCCGTATCCTGGTCTTCAAAAATGAGACTATGAATTTTTAGTGAGATTTCTCTTCATTGAATCATTTGAAAGAAGCGAAGAGAAAAATGATGTTTCATTGGTTCCCTAAATGAGAGAGAGTGAGAGACTGAGAGAGATATGGAGAGAGAGACGGGTACACACACAAGGGACACTGAAGTCAAATCTTTATCAAGACGAGAGTAAATATTAACTTCCCCAAAATAAAGGGAAATGGGAAAGCAACAACAAAGCAAATGAGTACACATATTCATCACAGATATATGAAAGATGCAAAAACAAAAAAAAATATCATAAAATCAAATATTTCTAAGGTAAGCAACAAAACAATCAAATTGGATTCGCAAGAAATACATAGTTAAAGACATCAGATCTGGATTTCTGCAACAAAGGAAGCTAAACAATGATGGCTAAATAAACTGGTGATTCACTGAATTTCTTTAATCAATGGAACACAGTTGACAAAGACAAAGGAAGAGTAGAGGATCTCAATCCAACTCTCTCAACTGTGATTCCATTGATTAAAATTATGCAATGATTCAAATGCCCCCATCGAGTCGCCGTATCCTAGTCTTCAAAAATGATACTATTAATTTTTAGTGGTATCCAGAGATGTATTTATAGGATGAGATTTAGGGTTTTTCCTCCACCGTCTTCAGCGTGATAACGACATGCCTTTACGGAAACAAAAAATTTCTTTAAATAATTATTGTGCATATTTTTTTAATTTAATAGAAATGTGTTAATTAGGTAGTGTCCGAAAAATGTAGGAATTTAAGTCAAATTTACAAAAATGATATTCTCCGAATAGGAAAATCCTCTTATTTGAAAATTTTTATTATGATTGTTGATTTTATTAATAGAAATAGTTTTATGACATTTTAGGACATCAATTTCTTTTTGTTTGTTTCCATGAAGGATATTTAACTTTTTATTCCTACACATTCTAAAAATTCAATAATTAGAAAAAAAATATTTTAACAGTTATTAACTTATTGTTATATTTACAGTTTCACGTTAATTCTTTCAATTAACTTTTAGATTAACTAAAGTTGTGTATTAAACTTGAATGGGTGATATGTAAATAAAAAACCAAATATATCAAAACATCAAGTGATTAAAATATATTTTTTATAAATAGAGAACATCAAGAAAAGTTATTTTATGAGTTGTAATCTACAAGCTTGAGTATACAATTTATAACATAATTATGGAGTAATATTCAGTGATGAGAAAAAATCAAGTAAAATAGAAAAGTTTCACTTTCAAGTGGTACGAAGGGGAGATATTTTTATATTTATTTATTCATACTTAATAATTTAGTGATATGTCATCATATAAAAAAATAGTATTTTTGGTCATAATTGTTCATATTTTTATCCAAAAAGATTTCTCTTTACTGAATCATTTGAAATAAGCGAAGAGAACAATGATGTTTCATTGGTTCCCTAAATGAGAGAGACAGAGAGAGACCGAGAGAGAGATGGAAAGAGAGAAGGGTACACACACAAGGGACACTGAAGTCAAATCTTTATCAAAACGAGAGTAAATATTAACTTCCACCCAAAATAAAGGGAAATGGGAAAGCAGCAATAAAGCAAATGAGTACACATATTCATGACAGATATATGAAAGATGCAAAAACAAAAAAAAAATATCATAAAAACAAAGATTTTTAAGGTAAGCAACAAAACAATCAAATTGGATTCGCAAGAAATACATAGTTAAAGACATCAGATCTGGATTTCTGCAACAAAGGAAGCTAAACAATGATGGCTAAATAAACTGGTGATTCACTGAATTTCTTTAATCAATGGAACACAGTTGACAAAGACAAAGGAAGAGTCGAGGATCTCAATCCAACTCTCTCATCTGTGATTCCATTGATTAAAATTATGCACTGAATCAAATGCCGCCATCGAGTCGCCGTATCCTGGTCTTCAAAAATGAGACTATGAATTTTTAGTGAGATTTCTCTTCATTGAATCATTTGAAAGAAGCGAAGAGAAAAATGATGTTTCATTGGTTCCCTAAATGAGAGAGAGTGAGAGACTGAGAGAGATATGGAGAGAGAGACGGGTACACACACAAGGGACACTGAAGTCAAATCTTTATCAAGACGAGAGTAAATATTAACTTCCCCAAAATAAAGGGAAATGGGAAAGCAACAACAAAGCGAATGAGTGCACATATTCATCACAGATATATGAAAGATGCAAAAACAAAAAAAAATATCATAAAATCAAATATTTCTAAGGTAAGCAACAAAACAATCAAATTGGATTCGCAAGAAATACATAGTTAAAGACATCAGATCTGGATTTCTGCAACAAAGGAAGCTAAACAATGATGGCTAAATAAACTGGTGATTCACTGAATTTCTTTAATCAATGGAACACAGTTGACAAAGACAAAGGAAGAGTCGAGGATCTCAATCCAACTCTCTCAACTGTGATTCCATTGATTAAAATTATGCAATGATTCAAATGCCCCCATCGAGTCGCCGTATCCTGGTCTTCAAAAATGAGACTATGAATTTTTAGTGGTATCCAGAGATGTATTTATAGGATGAGATTTAGGGTTTTTCCTCCACCGTCTTCAGCGTGATAACGACATGCCTTTACGGAAACAAAATATTTCTTTAAATAATTATTGTGCATATTTTTTTAATTTAATAGAAATGTGTTAATTAGGTAGTGTCCGAAAAATGTAGGAATTTAAGTCAAATTTACAAAAATGATATTCTCCGAATAGGAAAATCCTCTTATTTGAAATTTTTTATTATGATTGTGGATTTTATTAATAGAAATAGTTTTATGCCATTTTAGGACATCAATTTCTTTTTGTTTGTTTCCATGATGGATATTTAACTTTTTATTCCTACACATTCTAAAAATTCAATAATTAGAAAAAAAATATTTTAACAGTTATTAATTTATTGTTATATTTACAGTTTCACGTTAATTCTTTCAATTAACTTTTAGATTAACTAAAGTTGTGTATTAAACTTGAATGGGTGATATGTAAATAAAAAACCAAATATATCAAAACATCAAGTGATTAAAATATATTTTTTATAAATAGAGAACATCAAGAAAAGTTATTTTATGAGTTGTAATCTACAAGCTTGAGTATACAATTTATAACATAATTATGGAGTAATATTCAGTGATGACAAAAAATCAAGTAAAATAGAAAAGTTTAACTTTCAAGTGGTACGAAGGGGAGATATTTTTGTATTTATTTATTCATACTTAATAATTTAGTGATATGTCATCATATAAAAAAATAGTATTTTTGGCCATAATTGTTCATATTTTTATCCAAAAAGATTTCTCTTTACTGAATCATTTGAAATAAGCGAAGAGAACAATGATGTTTCATTGGTTCCCTAAATAAGAGAGATAGAGAGAGACAGAGAGAGAGATGGAAAAAGAGAATGGTACACACACAAGGGACACTGAAGTCAAATCTTTATCAAAATGAGAGTAAATATTAACGTCCACCCAAAATAAAGGGAAATGGGAAAGCAGCAATAAAGCAAATGAGTACACAAATTCATGACAGATATATGAAAGATGCAAAAACAAAAAAAAATATCATAAAAACAAAGATTTTTAAGGTAAGCAACAAAACAATCAAATTGGATTCGCAAGAAATACATAGTTAAAGACATCAGATTTCGATTTCTACAACAAATGAAGCTAAACAATGATGGCTAAATGAACTGGTGATTCACTGAATTTCTTTAATCAATGGAACACAGTTGACAAAGACAAAGGAAGAGTTGAGGATCTGAATCCAACTCTCTCAACTGTGACTCCATTGATTAAAATTATGCACTGAATCAAATGCCGCCATCGAGTCGCCGTATCCTGGTCTTCAAAAATGAGACTATGAATTTTTAGTGAGATTTCTCTTCATTGAATCATTTGAAAGAAGCGAAGAGAAAAATGATGTTTCATTGGTTCCCTAAATGAGAGAGAGTGAGAGACTGAGAGAGATATGGAGAGAGAGACGGGTACACACACAAGGGACACTGAAGTCAAATCTTTATCAAGACGAGAGTAAATATTAACTTCCCCAAAATAAAGGGAAATGGGAAAGCAACAACAAAGCAAATGAGTACACATATTCATCACAGATATATGAAAGATGCAAAAACAAAAAAAAATAACATAAAATCAAATATTTCTAAGGTAAGCAACAAAACAATCAAATTGGATTCGCAAGAAATACATAGTTAAAGACATCAGATCTGGATTTCTGCAACAAAGGAAGCTAAACAATGATGGCTAAATAAACTGGTGATTCACTGAATTTCTTTAATCAATGGAACACAGTTGACAAAGACAAAGGAAGAGTAGAGGATCTCAATCCAACTCTCTCAACTGTGATTCCATTGATTAAAATTATGCAATGATTCAAATGCCCCCATCGAGTCGCCGTATCCTAGTCTTCAAAAATGATACTATTAATTTTTAGTGGTATCCAGAGATGTATTTATAGGATGAGATTTAGGGTTTTTCCTCCACCGTCTTCAGCGTGATAACGACATGCCTTTACGGAAACAAAAAATTTCTTTAAATAATTATTGTGCATATTTTTTTAATTTAATAGAAATGTGTTAATTAGGTAGTGTCCGAAAAATGTAGGAATTTAAGTCAAATTTACAAAAATGATATTCTCCGAATAGGAAAATCCTCTTATTTGAAAATTTTTATTATGATTGTTGATTTTATTAATAGAAATAGTTTTATGACATTTTAGGACATCAATTTCTTTTTGTTTGTTTCCATGAAGGATATTTAACTTTTTATTCCTACACATTCTAAAAATTCAATAATTAGAAAAAAAATATTTTAACAGTTATTAATTTATTGTTATATTTACAGTTTCACGTTAATTCTTTCAATTAACTTTTAGATTAACTAAAGTTGTGTATTAAACTTGAATGGGTGATATGTAAATAAAAAACCAAATATATCAAAACATCAAGTGATTAAAATATATTTTTTATAAATAGAGAACATCAAGAAAAGTTATTTTATGAGTTGTAATCTACAAGCTTGAGTATACAATTTATAACATAATTATGGAGTAATATTCAGTGATGAGAAAAAATCAAGTAAAATAGAAAAGTTTCACTTTCAAGTGGTACGAAGGGGAGATATTTTTATATTTATTTATTCATACTTAATAATTTAGTGATATGTCATCATATAAAAAAATAGTATTTGTGGCCATAATTGTTCATATTTTTATCCAAAAAGATTTCTCTTTACTGAATCATTTGAAATAAGCGAAGAGAACAATGATGTTTCATTGGTTCCCTAAATGAGAGAGACAGAGAGAGACAGAGAGAGAGATGGAAAGAGAGAAGGGTACACACACAAGGGACACTGAAGTCAAATCTTTATCAAAACGAGAGTAAATATTAACTTCCACCCAAAATAAAGGGAAATGGGAAAGCAGCAATAAAGCAAATGAGTACACATATTCATGACAAATATATGAAAGATGCAAAAACAAAAAAAAAATATCATAAAAACAAAGATTTTTAAGGTAAGCAACAAAACAATCAAATTGGATTCGCAAGAAATACATAGTTAAAGACATCAGATCTGGATTTCTGCAACAAAGGAAGCTAAACAATGATGGCTAAATAAACTGGTGATTCACTGAATTTCTTTAATCAATGGAACACAGTTGACAAAGACAAAGGAAGAGTCGAGGATCAAAATCCAACTCTCCCAACTGTGATTCCATTGATTAAAATTATGCAATGATTCAAATGCCCCCATCGAGTCGCCGTATCCTGGTCTTCAAAAATGAGACTATGAATTTTTAGTGGTATCCAGAGATGTATTTATAGGATAAGATTTAGGGTTTTTCCTCCACCGTCTTCAGCGTGATAACGACATGCCTTTACGGAAACAAAAAATTTCTTTAAATAATTATTGTGCATATTTTTTTAATTTAATAGAAATGTGTTAATTAGGTAGTGTCCGAAAAATGTAGGAATTTAAGTCAAATTTACAAAAATGATATTCTCCGAATAGGAAAATCCTCTTATTTGAAAATTTTTATTATGATTGTTGATTTTATTAATAGAAATAGTTTTATGACATTTTTGGACATCAATTTCTTTTTGTTTGTTTCCATGAAGGATATTTAACTTTTTATTCCTACACATTCTAAAAATTCAATAATTAGAAAAAAAATATTTTAACAGTTATTAATTTATTGTTATATTTACAGTTTCACGTTAATTCTTTCAATTAACTTTTAGATTAACTAAAGTTGTGTATTAAACTTGAATGGGTGATATGTAAATAAAAAACCAAATATATCAAAACATCAAGTGATTAAAATATATTTTTTATAAATAGAGAACATCAAGAAAAGTTATTTTATGAGTTGTAATCTACAAGCTTGAGTATACAATTTATAACATAATTATGGAGTAATATTCAGTGATGAGAAAAAATCAAGTAAAATAGAAAAGTTTCACTTTCAAGTGGTACGAAGGGGAGATATTTTTATATTTATTTATTCATACTTAATAATTTAGTGATATGTCATCATATAAAAAAATAGTATTTGTGGCCATAATTGTTCATATTTTTATCCAAAAAGATTTCTCTTTACTGAATCATTTGAAATAAGCGAAGAGAACAATGATGTTTCATTGGTTCCCTAAATGAGAGAGACAGAGAGAGACAGAGAGAGAGATGGAAAGAGAGAAGGGTACACACACAAGGGACACTGAAGTCAAATCTTTATCAAAACGAGAGTAAATATTAACTTCCACCCAAAATAAAGGGAAATGGGAAAGCAGCAATAAAGCAAATGAGTACACATATTCATGACAAATATATGAAAGATGCAAAAACAAAAAAAAAATATCATAAAAACAAAGATTTTTAAGGTAAGCAACAAAACAATCAAATTGGATTCGCAAGAAATACATAGTTAAAGACATCAGATCTGGATTTCTGCAACAAAGGAAGCTAAACAATGATGGCTAAATAAACTGGTGATTCACTGAATTTCTTTAATCAATGGAACACAGTTGACAAAGACAAAGGAAGAGTCGAGGATCAAAATCCAACTCTCTCAACTGTGATTCCATTGATTAAAATTATGCAATGATTCAAATGCCCCCATCGAGTCGCCGTATCCTGGTCTTCAAAAATGAGACTATGAATTTTTAGTGGTATCCAGAGATGTATTTATAGGATAAGATTTAGGGTTTTTCCTCCACCGTCTTCAGCGTGATAACGACATGCCTTTACGGAAACAAAAAATTTCTTTAAATAATTATTGTGCATATTTTTTTAATTTAATAGAAATGTGTTAATTAGGTAGTGTCCGAAAAATGTAGGAATTTAAGTCAAATTTACAAAAATGATATTCTCCGAATAGGAAAATCCTCTTATTTGAAAATTTTTATTATGATTGTTGATTTTATTAATAGAAATAGTTTTATGACATTTTAGGACATCAATTTCTTTTTGTTTGTTTCCATGAAGGATATTTAACTTTTTATTCCTACACATTCTAAAAATTCAATAATTAGAAAAAAAATATTTTAACAGTTATTAATTTATTGTTATATTTACAGTTTCACGTTAATTCTTTTAATTAACTTTTAGATTAACTAAAGTTGTGTATTAAACTTGAATGGGTGATATGTAAATAAAAAACCAAATATATCAAAACATCAAGTGATTAAAATATATTTTTTATAAATAGAGAACATCAAGAAAAGTTATTTTATGAGTTGTAATCTACAAGCTTGAGTATACAATTTATAACATAATTATGGAGTAATATTCAGTGATGAGAAAAAATCAAGTAAAATAGAAAAGTTTCACTTTCAAGTGGTACGAAGGGGAGATATTTTTATATTTATTTATTCATACTTAATAATTTAGTGATATGTCATCATATAAAAAAATAGTATTTGTGGCCATAATTGTTCATATTTTTATCCAAAAGGATTTCTCTTTACTGAATCATTCGAAATAAGCGAAGAGAACAATGATGTTTCATTGGTTCCCTAAATGAGAGAGAGAGAGAGAGAGAGACAGAGAGAGAGATGGAAAGAGAGAAGGGTACACACACAAGGGACACTGAAGTCAAATCTTTATCAAAACGAGAGTAAATATTAACTTCCACCCAAAATAAAGGGAAATGGGAAAGCAGCAATAAAGCAAATGAAAACACATATTCATGACAGATATATGAAAGATGCAAAAACAAAAAAAATATCATAAAAACAAAGATTTTTAAGGTAAGCAACAAAACAATCAAATTGGATTCGCAAGAAATACATAGTTAAAGACATCAGATCTGGATTTCTACAACCAAGGAAGCTAAACAATGATGGCTAAATAAACTGGTGATTCACTGAATTTCTTTAATCAATGGAACACAGTTGACAAAGACAAAGGAAGAGTCGAGGACTTGAATCCAACTCTCTCAGCTGTGATTCCATTGATTAAAATTATGCACTGAATCAAATGCCGCCATCGAGTCGCCGTATCCTGGTCTTCAAAAATGAGACTATGAATTTTTAATGAGATTTCTCTTCATTGAATCATTTGAAAGAAGCGAAGAGAAAAATGATGTTTCATTGGTTCCCTAAATGAGAGAGAGAGAGACTGAGAGAGATATGGAGAGAGAGATGGGTACACACACAAGGGACACTGAATTCAAATCTTTATCAAGACGAGAGTAAATATTAACTTCCAACCAAAATAAAGGGAAATGGGAAAGCAACAACAAAGCAAATGAGTACACATATTCATCACAGATATATGAAAGATGCAAAAACAAAAAAAATATCATAAAATCAAATATTTCTAAGGTAAGCAACAAAACAATCAAATTGGATTCGCAAGAAATACATAGTTAAAGACATCAGATCTGGATTTCTGCAACAAAGGAAGCTAAACAATGATGGCTAAATAAACTGGTGATTCACTGAATTTCTTTAATCAATGGAACACAGTTGACAAAGACAAAGGAAGAGTCGAGGATCTCAATCCAACTCTCTCAACTGTGATTCCATTGATTAAAATTATGCAATGATTCAAATGCCCCCATCGAGTCGCCGTATCCTGGTCTTCAAAAATGAGACTATTAATTTTTAGTGGTATCCAGAGATGTATTTATAGGATGAGATTTAGGGTTTTTCCTCCACCGTCTTCAGCGTCATAACGACATGCCTTTACGGAAACAAAAAATTTCTTTAAATAATTATTGTGCATATTTTTGTAGTTTAATAGAAATGTGTTAATTAGGTAGTGTCCGAAAAATGTAGGAATTTAAGTCAAATTTACAAAAATGATATTCTCCGAATAGGAAAATCCTCTTATTTGAAAATTTTTATTATGATTGTGGATTTTATTAATAGAAATAGTTTATGACATTTTAGGACATCAATTTCTTTTTGTTTGTTTCCATGAAGGATATTTAACTTTTTATTCCTACACATTCTAAAAATTCAATAATTAGAAAAAAACTATTTTAACAGTTATTAATTTATTGTTATATTTACAGTTTCACGTTAATTCTTTCAATTAACTTTTAGATTAACTAAAGTTGTGTATTAAACTTGAATGGGTGATATGTAAATAAAAAACCAAATATATCAAAACATCAAGTGATTAAAATATATTTTTTATAAATAGAGAACATCAAGAAAAGTTATTTTATGAGTTGTAATCTACAAGCTTGAGTATACAATTTATAACATAATTATGGAGTAATATTCAGTGATGAGAAAAAATCAAGTAAAATAGAAAAGTTTCACTTTCAAGTGGTACGAAGGGGAGATATTTTTATATTTATTTATTCATACTTAATAATTTAGTGATATGTCATCATATAAAAAAATAGTATTTGTGGCCATAATTGTTCATATTTTTATCCAAAAGGATTTCTCTTTACTGAATCATTTGAAATAAGCGAAGAGAACAATGATGTTTCATTGGTTCCCTAAATGAGAGAGACAGAGAGACAGATGGAAAGAGAGAAGGGTACACACACAAGGGACACTGAAGTCAAATCTTTATCAAAACGAGAGTAAATATTAACTTCCACCCAAAATAAAGGGAAATGGGAAAGCAGCAATAAAGCAAATGAGTACACATATTCATGACAGATATATGAAAGATGCAAAAACAAAAAAAAATATCATAAAAACAAAGATTTTTAAGGTAAGCAACAAAACAATCAAATTGGATTCGCAAGAAATACATAGATAAAGACATCAGATCTGGATTTCTGCAACAAAGGAAGCTAAACAATGATGGCTAAATAAACTGGTGATTCACTGAATTTCTTTAATCAATGGAACACAGTTGACAAAGACAAAGGAAGAGTCGAGGACTTGAATCCAACTCTCTCAGCTGTGATTCCATTGATTAAAATTATGCACTGAATCAAATGCCGCCATCGAGTCGCCGTATCCTGGTCTTCAAAAATGAGACTATGAATTTTTAGTGAGATTTCTCTTCATTGAATCATTTGAAAGAAGCGAAGAGAAAAATGATGTTTCATTGGTTCCCTAAATGAGAGAGAGAGAGAGAGACTGAGAGAGATATGGAGAGAGAGAGATGGGTACACACACAAGGGACACTGAATTCAAATCTTTATCAAGACGAGAGTAAATATTAACTTCCAACCAAAATAAAGGGAAATGGGAAAGCAACAACAAAGCAAATGAGTACACATATTCATCACAGATATATGAAAGATGCAAAAACAAAAAAATATCATAAAATCAAATATTTCTAAGGTAAGCAACAAAACAATCAAATTGGATTCGCAAGAAATACATAGTTAAAGACATCAGATCTGGATTTCTGCAACAAAGGAAGCTAAACAATGATGGCTAAATAAACTGGTGATTCACTGAATTTCTTTAATCAATGGAACACAGTTGACAAAGACAAAGGAAGAGTCGAGGATCTCAATCCAACTCTCTCAACTGTGATTCCATTGATTAAAATTATGCAATGATTCAAATGCCCCCATCGAGTCGCCGTATCCTGGTCTTCAAAAATGAGACTATGAATTTTTAGTGGTATCCAGAGATGTATTTATAGGATGAGATTTAGGGTTTTTCCTCCACCGTCTTCAGCGTCATAACGACATGCCTTTACGGAAACAAAAAATTTCTTTAAATAATTATTGTGCATATTTTTGTAATTTAATAGAAATGTGTTAATTAGGTAGTGTCCGAAAAATGTAGGAATTTAAGTCAAATTTACAAAAATGATATTCTCCGAATAGGAAAATCCTCTTATTTGAAAATTTTTATTATGATTGTGGATTTTATTAATAGAAATAGTTTATGACATTTTAGGACATCAATTTCTTTTTGTTTGTTTCCATGAAGGATATTTAACTTTTTATTCCTACACATTCTAAAAATTCAATAATTAGAAAAAAAATATTTTAACAGTTATTAATTTATTGTTATATTTACAGTTTCACGTTAATTCTTTCAATTAACTTTTAGATTAACTAAAGTTGTGTATTAAACTTGAATGGGTGATATGTAAATAAAAAAACAAATATATCAAAACATCAAGTGATTAAAATATATTTTTTATAAATAGAGAACATCAAGAAAAGTTATTTTATGAGTTGTAATCTACAAGCTTGAGTATACAATTTATAACATAATTATGGAGTAATATTCAGTGATGAGAAAAAATCAAGTAAAATAGAAAAGCTTCACTTTCAAGTGGTACGAAGGGGAGATATTTTTATATTTATTTATTCATACTTAATAATTTAGTGATATGTCATCATATAAAAAAATAGTATTTTTGGCCAGAATTGTTCATATTTTTATCCAAAAAGATTTCTCTTTACTGAATCATTTGAAATAAGCGAAGAGAACAATGATGTTTCATTGGTTCCCTAAATGAGAGAGACAGAGAGAGAGATGGAAAGAGAGAAGGGTACACACACAAGGGACACTGAAGTCAAATCTTTATCAAAACGAGAGTAAATATTAACTTCCACCCAAAATAAAGGGAAATGGGAAAGCAGCAATAAAGCAAATGAGTACACATATTCATGACAGATATATGAAAGATGCAAAAACAAAAAAAAAATATCATAAAAACAAAGATTTTTAAGGTAAGCAACAAAACAATCAAATTGGATTCGCAAGAAATACATAGTTAAAGACATCAGATTTGGATTTCTACAACAAAGGAAGCTAAACAATGATGGCCAAATAAACTGGTGATTCACTGAATTTCTTTAATCAATGGAACACAGTTGACAAAGACAAAGGAAGAGTCAAGGATCTGAATCCAACTCTCTCAACTGTGATTCCATTGATTAAAATTATGCACTGAATCAAATGCCGCCATCGAGTCGCCGTATCCTGGTCTTCAAAAATGAGACTATGAATTTTTAGTGAGATTTCTCTTCATTGAATCATTTGAAAGAAGCGAAGAGAAAAATGATGTTTCATTGGTTCCCTAAATGAGAGAGAGAGAGAGACTGAGAGAGATATGGAGAGAGAGATGGGTACACACACAAGGGACACTGAAGTCAAATCTTTATCAAGACGAGAGTAAATATTAACTTCCAACCAAAATAAAGGGAAATGGGAAAGCAACAACAAAGCAAATGAGTACACATATTCATCACAGATATATGAAAGATGCAAAAACAAAAAAAAATATCATAAAATCAAATATTTCTAAGGTAAGCAACAAAACAATCAAATTGGATTCGCAAGAAATACATAGTTAAAGACATCAGATCTGGATTTCTGCAACAAAGGAAGCTAAACAATGATGGCTAAATAAACTGGTGATTCACTGAATTTCTTTAATCAATGGAACACAGTTGACAAAGACAAAGGAAGAGTCGAGGATCTCAATCCAAGTCTCTCAACTGTGATTCCATTGACTAAAATTATGCAATGATTCAAATGCCCCCATCGAGTCGCCGTATCCTGGTCTTCAAAAATGAGACTATCAATTTTTAGTGGTATCCAGAGATGTATTTATAGGATGAGATTTAGGGTTTTTCCTCCACCGTCTTTAGCGTGATAACGACATGCCTTTACGGAAACAAAAAATTTCTTTAAATAATTATTGTGCATATTTTTGTAATTTAATAGAAATGTGTTAGTTAGGTAGTGTCCGAAAAATGTAGGAATTTAAGTCAAATTTACAAAAATGATATTCTCCGAATAGGAAAATCCTCTTATTTGAAAATTTTTATTATGATTGTGGATTTTATTAATAGAAATAGTTTTATGACATTTTAGGACATCAATTTCTTTCTGTTTGTTTCCATGAAGGATACTTAACTTTTTATTCCTACACATTCTAAAAATTCAATAATTAGAAAAAAATATTTTAACAGCTATTAATTTATTGTTATATTTACAGTTTCACGTTAATTCTTTCAATTAACTTTTAGATTAACTAAAGTTGTGTATTAAACTTGAATGGGTGATATGTAAATAAAAAACCAAATATATCAAAACATCAAGTGATTAAAATATATTTTTTATAAATAGAGAACATCAAGAAAAGTTATTTTATGAGTTGTAATCTACAAGCTTGAGTATACAATTTATAACATAATTATGGAGTAATATTCAGTGATGAAAAAAAATCAAGTAAAATAGAAAAGTTTCACTTTCAAGTGGTACGAAGGGGAGAAATTTTTTTATATTTATTTATTCATACTTAATAATTTAGTGATATGTCATCATATAAAAAAATAGTATTTTTGGCCATAATTGTTCATATTTTTATCCAAAAAGATTTCTCTTTACTGAATCATTTGAAATAAGCGAAGAGAACAATGATGTTTCATTGGTTCCCTAAATGAGAGAGACAGAGAGAGACAGAGAGAGAGATGGAAAGAGAGAAGGGTACACACACAAGGGACACTGTAACACCCCGATAAATTCTAACATGTAGAATCACCGAAATGCACTAAATGGCATACATCAGAGTAACTTCCTGTTATTGAGATATTGAACACAACTAAAACTTTTAAATAATACATATCAAATGGTTCTCTGAACCTCATAAACTTCCTGAAAATGCTTAAGTTTCAAAACTTAAGACTTGTACATAATCTTGGTGTTCAATACTCAAAACATAAAGTAGCGAAAACGATTTTACACTTTAAACAATGAAAGTCATACAATCGGTGACATAACTAAATAAAAATACAAAGGGCTAAACAGGAAATCCAATTTCCCATAGTTCCATGAGTCGCACCAGCTAACCGTGCTTTGTCGCCTTTGCTTTCCCCTGTTTCTCTGTAAAAACCACAAATATGAAGGGTGAGATAAACATTATCTCAGTGAGTCCTATCGAGACCCCTTACTAACTCTAGCGGTTCATTATGCTTTACTTTGAACTCGTGGCCCTAAAAAGCAACCACGTGGAAATATATTAAGTTCCCGTAACCTTTATGCTCATGGCCCTCCTAAGCGACACATGAAGCATACAATATTTTGTTCCATGATTTTAGCATAACACCTCAGCCTACCTATTTTATAGGCACTTCTTGACTTTGGTGAACCCATCCAGCTATTTCTAGTGGGTGAAACATTCTTGAGTCTAGGTTTTGGGGCTCATGACTTCCCCTCCCCTAGTATGCTAATCCTCTAAGGGTCGTCACCCTTATCCTCTTGTATTTATTATGCATATATATATATATATATCCATGTACCCACAATGGGCCGTCAATGATTTCAGTCATGTACCGTCTATCCTTCCACTAGGGAAGGCATTTTGCCGTGAATTAGCATTTCTTGACTTATGTCCTCTCGCGTTCTCTAAGTACGGTTTTCCGTTACGTTTATTGTAACACCCCAATTCTACCCGTTCGTTTTATTACATATCAGAGTGCGGAAATTAAACTTAAAACAGGCAATGGAGTGTCACATGCAACATTTCAAAAGCCAACAACGTATAATCAAGTAAAAACGTGGAAGAACAACATCAACTTTGTTTACAACCCCGAATATCTGTTCAAATACTTCAAACCACCTATCCATGTTTCAAAAACAACTAATGCAACAAGAAATTGAAAACAGTGTTCTTCCCCTCCCCGGGTGCTACGTATCAAAGACGACACTGACTCGGCTACTAAAAGACCCTTGGTCTTCATTTGCGACTACCTGCACGTTACCCACGTAGAGGTAACATTCAAACAGAAAGGGTGAGTCTCTAACAGCATAAAAGCATATATGATAGATAATATACTAGAGAATAGGAAACTATAACTACCATAGCACATCAACAATCAAAGTACAACTATCACGGAGCAACACCAACAAGTAACAACATAAGCAAAACGACGAGCAACACCAACAAGTAACAACATAAGCAAAACGACAAGCAACGACACCATGGGTACAACGTGTATGTATGAAATGCAACCCACACCGAAGGGTATATGCATGTGGTACCAATCAACGTAAATAGCCTTTGTGGCTTCATCATCAACACTGAGCAAAGCTCTATGGCCGAAGCCTACATCAACGTAATAATGCATTATGCCATGCATGAGACACCATGTACAACGCATCGGAACAATCAACAACATAATCATGCTATGCACAACAACTTCAACAACATCATCATTGGTCATATTCGACCCAACCACATCATCATCGAGTTTTGGTCATATTTGACCCAGCAACAACAACAAGATTTAGTCACATTGACTCAACAACAAGAACAGCACATTCAGTCTTATTAGACACAACAAAACATCACAACACTGAGGTAGCACAAAGTGGCGCCTAGGAAACAGCACCCACAACACAGACACAACACATTGGCGCCCAACAGCACATAAAAGGGCGCCTGAGGCAAACTGCGCCACCCTGGGCGCCAAAACAGACAGCACGTGGCGTCATACAGCAACACAGTCCTAGACACAAACTAAGACACAAACTACAACACAGTCACAAACTAGGACACAAACAGCAACACAGTCCTAGACACAAACTAAGACACAAACTGCAACACAGCAGGCAACATAGACACTAAAACTGGCGCCTGGTGGCAACCTGCGCCACATTCTGGGAAACCTGTGCCATTCTGGGCGCAACACAGCAAGCAACCTGGCGCACACAGGGCAACAACATGGCGCCCGGGCGCAGCACAACACTAGTGCAGAATTTCCTACAGCAGTGCACCTACTTCGGCGAATTAATTAAAATAGAAAACGATATCGGATTTTAACAAAAGACCACTCATTGGGAAGCTCTCTGAGTGTAGTTTCTGCCTATGATTTTCATTTTTCAAAATAAGTATCCAGTTGGTACAGTTTTTCAAAACACTACACTGAGGTACCAAAATCGGACAGAATTCTTTACCCAACTTGCAACTAAATTTTCTTTCTCATTTCTTAATGCAATTTCGTGAAACCTGTGCCTATTTCGTAGAGAATTAAGTCTACTTTCCAATGAAACAAGAATCATTCAAAACGGAGTTCGATTGAGAACACAAAACCTACAAAAACCGAACCTACTCACAGTTTGATTCCAGAATTTTGACCTAACTTTGGAGACTCATAACTTGAGCTACACAACTCCAAATTGAACGGAACCAGTGCCAAAACGACCGGCTTTAAGTCTATTTTGAAAAACAAGAACGGAACCAGTGCCAAAACGACCGGCTTTATGTCTATTTTCAAAAACAATCAGCCACATAATTTTTGGATCAACCGAACAGTACCAATTTTAGAAGGACCGAAACAGTGTCCAGAAACGCAGAAAAGACCATAAGCAAGTAAAACTCATTATGATCAATCACCAAATACCAATCTCAACATCACATACTTATGCATTTTGTCAAACATCTAACATGCATTCTAAACATCACTTACACATTCTATCAAACACCTAGCGTGCAACATTTTACCATCTATTCACTCAAGGCCATCAACACTCAAAACAACACCAACAACATACATATAATTTCATAATTCATTCATGCATATTATCAAACAACTCCTAGGCATCATAGGTTCTACCCTCCTATATACTACCCATCATATAACCCTTTATACTATGAGACTCCCCTTACCTTAAGAATCGTTAGAGAAGAATAACCCTTCCACGAATCACCAAAACGCAGCAACAAGCTCTTCTCTTCTCTCTTGCGATTTTCTTCTCTTTTCCTTCTCCCTAGCGTGCGCTCTTCTCTTCTCTTCTCATTGAGATCGCCGCCCCTACTTCTCTCTTTCTCTCCTCTTCGCAATTCCTTTCTTTTCTTTTGCACAAAATGAGCCAAACCCTAAATTTTTAGCTTAAATATGCGCCTAGGTTAGCGGGCCTGGATCACAGGCTTTTCCCTCAACTTAGCCCAGCTTAATTCGCAACACCACCTCCTGCTTCAACACCACACCTCAATATATTTTATTTTTCTAATTTCAATTATATCTATTAAATAAAACAAATCCCCTAAATACTTAATTAAATAATTAATTAAATATTTGGGGTGTTACAACTCTCCCCCACTTTATTGTATTTTCGTCCTCGAAAATTTACGTCAAACTCACGAACACAATACCAAATCTCCTTGTCATCTCTAACCGTCCTCGTCCATAATCTATCGCATACTTAGCAGTAGACCAAACACCCTTCTCTACATTCTTACTCCTAATTAGATGTTCTAATCTGTGGGTTATCAAAGTCCTACTCGACTACTCAAACACCATCTATCCGATATTGGAATACTATACTCTCAACGGTGATTACTATGGTTTTACTCAATTAAATTCCAACTCCTACGGGTCACTCCCCAAACTCAAAGTCTAATCCTACTTATCTCGTGTTAGGCCGAGAGCGGACCAGACTCAACACCTCCCAAAACTCACCGACTGGCTACGACAATTAATATGAACATGGTTATGCTCTAACCAGTTCATACCCAAGATTACAATCAACCCACCCACGGCAAACAACAAAAATTCACAACAAAGTCTCTGTCGAAGATCGACAAGGGACACAGAGAACACACATCAGAACACAATATGTAACACCCCGATGAATTCTAACATATAGAATCACCGAAATGCACTAAATGGCATACATCAGAGTAACTTCCTGTTATTGAAATATTGAACACATCTAAAACTTTCGATAATACATATCAAATGGTTCTCTGAACCTCATAAACTTCGAGAAAATGCTTAAGTTTCAAAACTTAAGACTTGTACATAATCCTAGTGTTCAATACTCAAAACATAAAGTAGCGGAAACGATTTTACAACTTAAACAACGAAAGTTATACAATCGGAACATAGAAACAATAATTGGGGCAAAGGTCTAAAACATGAAATTAGGTCTTCAATGACTCCAAGAGTCGCACCAGCTAACCGTGCTTTGTCGCCTTTGCTTTCCCCTGTTTCTCTGTAAAAACCACAAATATGAAGGGTGAGATAAACATTATCTCAGTGAGTCCTATCGAGACCCCTTACTAACTCTAGCGGTTCATTATGCCTTGCTTTGAACTCGTGGTCCTAAAAAGCAACCACGTGGAAATATATTAAGTTCCTGTAACCTTTATGCTCATGGCCCTCCTAAGCGACACATGAAGCATACAATCTTTTGTTCCATGTTTTTAGCATAACACCTCAGTCTACCTATTTTATAGGTACTTCTTTGACTTTGGTGAACCCATCCCGCTATTTCTAGTGGGGGAAACATTCTTGAGTCTAGGTTTTGGGGCTCATGACTTCCCCTCCCCTAGTATGCTAACCTCTAAGGGTCGTCACCCTTTTTCCTCTTGTATTTGTTATACATTATATATCCATGTACCCGCAATGGGCTGTTAGTCATTTCCGTCAAGTACCATGTATAATATCAGTCAAGTACCGTGTATAATTATTGACATATGTTCTCTCGCGTTTTCTAAGTACGGTTTTTCCATTTCTTTCATAATGTATATGTTTTCTATCGAACATGTTCAATCTCTTGCCATCGGTATCTTTACATTGTTGGGGAACCTTGGGGAATGGATTAGATGAGGATTGGAATCATTTGGAATGGATAAAAAGGTACTTTGAATTTGAAGGTCAGAAAGTTTCACACGACCCGTGCGCGTAGGCGCACGACCCGTGCGTTGTTGAACAATTTGTAGAAGATTTCCAGAAAGATACGCACGACCCGTGCGACTAAGCGCATGATCCAGGCGTTATCCAATAAAATTGTAGGAAGTTCCAGAAACATACGCACGACCCGTGCGACTAGGCGCACGATCCGTGCGTTTTTAAAAAACCAGTTCTTGTAGTATCAGATGGGGGCGCACGACCTGTGCTCATAGGCACACGATCCGTGCGTCTCTATCTGTTTTCCAGAAAATAGACTTTTCATGAGTTAATCCATTCCGTTCCGATTCCAAAATCCCTTCCGATCGAGACCCAAACTCAAACACACATTGAAACAATATATTATAGCAATCCCAATCAATCCAATCCAATACACCCAAACAATAAATCAAGCAATTCATAGTTCAAATCACGATTTTTGGGAAAGCGGTTTTTAATAAAATTCCTTTCGATACCAGAAACGTGTGACAATAGTTTTCGAAAAGTAAAGACTCGGAAACACACACATATCCCCTAAGCGAGTTATAGAACTCACCCGAAGTGATGAAAATCACTCAACGACGAATCTCACAGCTGACGCGTTCGAATAGCCTCACGAACCGTCTCCGAACTCGCTCCAAAACTGAACCCGAACTTCCCAAGGATCTAAGACTCGAATTCCAGCTACCCAAATGAGCTTCAAACAGGTTTGTTGCTTGGATGTGAGCTTTGGTACTGAATATAGGACTATTACAAGGACATGCAAACTATTTGGAGCATCAACACTCCATTTTTGAGCTTGGAGCTTCAAAGGTACACAAATGGTGATTTGTGATGAAGAGGGTTGATGGGAGATTTCTGGGTATCAGTGTATAGAGGAAGAAGAACGATGAACAATGGTGGTTTTAGATTCAACATGCATGAACAATGGAGGTAGGACCCCTTCCCTTTCTTCTCTACTCTCTCTCTCGAATTCTCTCCTCCTTCTCTCTACTTCTTTGCTGATTTTCAGAATGAGGGAAAAATGAAAGGGGTGGGAGTGAGGGGGTTGACTTACTCAGCTGAGTTGATTTAACATGGGTAAACACCAAAGTGCCCCTCCTCTCTAATATCATTCCTTAATTACCCTTATCATCATAATACCCTAACTTACTAACTTTGACATAATATTCTAATTATGCATGACTATATCTTGATTATTTCAAACATCACATAATTAATGCAAATTAATTACCTTAACCTCGTGCTAATTTAATTAAATCTAATTAGCTAATTAGGGGATGTTACAATCACCCCAACTTTTAAAATTTTGTCCTCAAAATTGACAAAACGTACCTTATTCGAACAAATAAGGATATTTCTCCCGCATGCTCTCCTCTACTTCCCATGTCGCTTCGTCAGGTGACGTACCGTCCCAAAGCACCTTGACAATAGGAATTGATCTCGTCCGGAGCGTTTTCTCGCCACGTTCGATGATCCTGATTGGAGTAGGCTGATAGGATAAATCCGGTCTGATGTCAATCGCTTCATAACTTAATGGTTGATTCGGATCATGAATATATTTCCTTAGCTGAGATACATGAAACACATCATGTAATCTGGACAACTCTGGAGGCAATGCAATGCGATACGCTACTGGCCCAACTCGCTCGACAATCTGGAAGGGTCCGACATACCGAGGACTGAGCTTCTTCGCTCGCAAAGCAATACCGGTCCCGATGGTTGGAGAAAGTCTCAAAAAGACATGGTCTCCTTCTTCGAATTCTAACGGCCTTCTTCTCTTATCCGCATAACTCTTTTGTCGACTCTGGGCGGCTTTCATCCTTTCTCTTATCTGACGGATCTTCTCCGTAGTCTCACGGACCAAGTCCGGTCCCAACAATCTCTGCTCACCTACATCCCACCAACACAATGGTGTTCTACACTTCCTTCCATACAATGCTTCATATGGAGCCATTCCGATACTAGAATGGTAACTGTTGTTGTATGAAAACTCCACCAATGGAAGATGATCCTCCCATCTGCCTCCACTATCGAGTACACAAGCTCTCAACATATCCTCTAACGTCTGGATTGTCCTCTCAGTCTGCCCGTCTGTCTGTGGATGGTAGGCGGTGCTAACACACACCGTTGTTCCCAACGCCATGTTCAATGCTCTCCAAAATCGAGATGTGAACTTGGGATCCCGATCACAGATGATACTCGTAGGGATTCCATGCAACTTCACAATATTCTTGAGACACTCATCTGCTAACTTAGCAACCTTGTGAGTCGAACGCAATGGAATAAAATGAGCGGACTTGGTCAGGCGATCCACCACTACCCAAATAGAATCATTTCCGGCTTGGGACCGTGGCAATCCCATGACAAAATCCATAGATATGCTTTCCCATTTCCATTCAGGTACATTCAACGGTTGTAACTGGCCACCTGGCTTCTGGTGTTCTATCTTAACCCTCTGACAAGTCAAGCATCGAGACACAAACTCTGCAATATCTACTTTCATACCCGGCCACCAGTACAATTGCTTTAGATCTCGATACATCTTGGTGGATCCAGGATGTATTGAGAACAGACTCTTATGAGCCTCTTCTAGAACTTGCCTCCTTACATTCTCATCATTCGGTACACAGATTCTACCATCAAAACGAATTACGCCATCACCGTCTTCGGTGTAACTCGGCAATCTTTTCTGTGCTTGCAGTTCTACATCACCTTCTTGGGCTGAGCGAATCAGATTTCTCAATGAACTTGAAATCTGAATATGGCTCAACACCAACTTGTTCCTTCTTGACTTAACTCTCAAGTTGAGGTCTCTAAACGATTCCAACAAGGACATCTCTTGCATCATCAACTCTGCAGTGTGGATAGACTTTCTACTTAAAGCATCGGCCACAACATTAGCCTTACCAGGATGGTACTTCAATTCAAAATCATAATCTTTCAGAAATTCTACCCATCTCCTCTGTCTGTTGTTCAGCTCCTTTTGGTCAAACAAATACTTAAGGCTCTTGTGGTCACTAAAGTCTTCGAAACGAGACCCATACAGATAATGTCTCCAAATCTTCAGGGCAAACACAATCGCCGCCAACTCTAAATCATGAGTTGGGTAATTCTCTTCATGCGGCTTCAACTGCCTGGAGGCATAGGCAACTACTTGTTGATTCTGCATCAGGACACATCCCAAACCCTTACCAGAGGCGTCGCAATAGATTTGGAATCCTACGGACGGATCTGGAAGAATCAGGATGGGTGCAGAAGTCAAACGACCCTTCAATTCCGTGAAACAATTTTCACAGTCTGAGTCCCAAACAAACGGCTGACCCTTGCGAGTTAACCGAGTGAGTGGAAGAACCAGCTGGGAAAATCCTTGAATGAATCTTCGATAATACCCAACTAATCCCAAGAAACTTCTTACCTCAGTAACCGTAGACGGCCGTTCCCAGTCTACCACAGCTTCGATCTTACTGGGATCCACTGCAACACCATCCCTAGATATCACATGGCCCAGAAACTTAACTTCGGGCATCCAAAAGTCACATTTGGACGGCTTAGCATACAACTCCTTCTCCCGGAGTACGTTCAGAACAATTCGGAGATGTTGCACATGATCCTCAACAGTTTTAGAGAACACCAAGATGTCATCAATAAACACTACCACAAACTGATCCAGATAGGGATTAAAAATCCGATTCATATAATCCATGAATACGGCTGGAGCATTGGTCAAACCGAAGGGCATTACTACAAATTCATAGTGTCCATACCTCGTACGGAAAGCGGTCTTCGGGACGTCCAAAGCTCGAACCCTAATTTGGTGATAGCCAGACCTCAAATCAATCTTTGAAAATACAGAAGCTCCCCTCAACTGATCCAGCAAATCATCAATTCTCGGTAGAGGGTACTTGTTCTTGATAGTCACCTTATTCAACTGACGATAATCGATACACAATCTCATACTTCCGTCCTTCTTCTTGACAAGCAACACTGGAGCACCCCATGGTGAGGCACTCGGCCGGATGAACCGTTTGGAAATTAGCTCTTCCAGTTGAACTTTCAATTCTCTCAACTCTAACGGCGACATTCTATACGGGGCTATAGAAATAGGTCCAGTGCCCGGAACCAACTCTATAGAAAATTCCACCTCGCGATCCGGAGGAAATGAAGGAACTTCATCGGGAAACACATCAAGAAATTCATTAACAACTTGCACAGAAGATAAATCCTGACCTGTCTCAGTGGATGCAGACAGCATCATGACATAAGCTTCTGCGCCTTGGAACAGATAGTTACTGGCCGCAGTAAAAGAAATAACAGCTTCAGAATTTGGCGGTTGTAGCTCCACTGACTCGGAGGCGAAACCGATAGTTCGATGGAAGCAATCTATAGTCACATGGTTGGCCGTCATCCAACTCATGCCTAGGACGACGTCCATGCCCTTCATTGGTAAACAAATGAAGTCTAGTACAAAATTCCTGTCTCCAATGGATAGAAGACAATTTTCACATATCGCTTGGGTCTGAACACTACCCTCAGCAGCAGTCTTAATGGAGATTGGTTGAGGCAAAGGAGTTAAAGCCAATCCCAACCGATCGACACAAACTTGAGATATAAAACAATGGGTCGCACCTGAATCATACAAAATACTAATGGAGTTATTAAAAAGAGATCCCATACCCCTTAGTAGATTATCTGACGGTGTGACCTTCTGGGCGTCCAAGGTGTAAACCCTCCCATGAGTTGTAGTAGCAGCAGGGTTACCTCCCTGACTCTTCTCCTTCTCTGGGCAGTCCCGTGCATAATGACCGTCTTTCTTGCAGAAATAACACTGGTTGGATCCCATCTGGCATTTACCCTGATGATACTTGCCACAGTTGGAACATGTACTGAACCTTGAGGAGTTCGACGACTGAACCTGCTTCCCTTTGTTGGAGTTGTGCCTGGGACCCGTCTGATGGTTGGATGATCCAACATTCTTCTTATTCTGATGGAATACTTTCCTGCATATAATCTCTTCAAGTCACTCTCAGCTATGTGTGCTTGTTGAACCATGGCAGCATAGTTAGTATAAGCAAAAGAACTCAAACTCTGAGCAATGTCTTCCCTTAGCCCATACTTGAACCTTTCGGTTTTCCACTTGTCATTGGGAGCATACCCGGCAAAACCGAAGAATTGATATAACTCTTCAAGCTTAGCCGCGTACTGACCCACAGTTGAGCTTCCTTGAGTGAGAGTCAGAAATTCGTTCTCTTTGTCGAATCTCATGGCTGTCGGAAAGAACTGCTCCAAAAATACTTGCTTGAAATGTTCCCAAGTCTGGGGAGTATCCATAGTTACCATCATAGCTTTGGCATTAGTCCACCAGTTGTTAGCTTCACCTTTCAGCATATGAGTTGCCAATCTCAGCTTGTCATCATCAGTGACTTGCATAGCTACGAAAATCTTCTCTATATCATCTAGCCAATGCTGAGCTTCCATGACATCCGGTCCTCCTCTGAACTCGGATGTAGCATCCGCAAAATAATTAATAGAATTATTTGGGTGTTAACCCAATTAAACCAATTTAGTACTTAACGGGTAAATTTAATGAGTGCTAAAATTATTTATTGGTTGTCATCGGATCGTTAACCGGATAATACGGATCAACGAAGTTTTGGAATCGAAATAAGAGATTTCGATCAATATGGTAATTTGACCGCGTTACAACTTATATATTAAATAAATATATATATGTGTACGTGTGTGTGTGTGTTAAAAAGAAAAGAAGAGAATTAATTAAGAAAGGAAGAAAGAATGCGAGGGAGAGAAACAGAAGAGAGAAAAAGAGAGAAAAGAGAAGAAAGAAGAAAGGGTAAGGAAGAAGAAGGGGAAAAAGGGAGGATTTGCGCTCATCAAAACGACTTCCTTCCAACACGAAAAACGCTCAGCGTTACTCCCTCTTCGATTTGGTACCAACATCAACATCATCAACTCTCTCTCTCTCACTTTGCCATTTTCGAATTTTGAAGGAAATGGAGGTTTGTTGATGGTTCAAGCTCAAGGATGGCTTGGGATGGAGTTTGGCGCGAACCCAAGGATGATGGATCGTTGATTGAGGTTCGATTGAAAGATTGGAAGCGAGTTGGGTGATTTGGGGTTTTGTGAATAGTGATTAGAAGTTGGGGAAGATGATGAATAGTATTCATGGAGGATTTCGGGGAATTCGGCATTTCGGTCAAAAAGCGGTTTCGTGATCGAGTGGAAAGCTTTGGAAGCGGATTTGAGCGTCGTCGGAACGGAAAGTTTATGCGGGGAATGTTCGTGTGGTTACTCGGTGGATTCGGCCGCTCGTGGTTCACGCTTCAAGGGTGAGTTCTACTCACGTTTAGGATTTTTGTTTTTCGAATTAATTAATTAACTGTTTTATCGCTTTCGCTGGACTGGAATATTACTGGATATTGTCTGTTTCGGGTTAGGAATCGATCAGAGCGAGTCTCGAATTGTGTCGTGTTGAAATGGAATTTTTGGCGATTTGATTTCGAAAGATTTTGACTTAAAAACCGTTAATTGGAAAATATGTCGCGTTTCGATAAAATTCGTTCAAAATGAGTTTTTGATTGATTTGATTGATTGTGTGACTTTGATTGAGACTGTTTTTATAGTTGTCAAAACTGTTTTCAATCGGAACGAGAATCGAAATTGAGCGGAATCGCGGTTTTCGCGCGAAACCGCCAAAATCTGCACTTGACAGACCCCCTTGCTGTCAACCCACGCGCCACTTGCGCGCCACGCGCCACTCGCGCGCCAGTTGACAGGTTTTACTGCCAGTTCGCGCGCTGTTTGCGCGCCACGCGCCACTCGCGCGTCACTTTGCAGATTTTCAACAGTTTTTCACTGATTTTGTTTTCGCAATAACTTTTGATCCGGGAACCCGATTTAGGTGTTCTCAGGTGCGTTTGAAAGCTTATTGAAAGGCCTAATCAAATAAATGATTTAAATTGTATAATGAACTGTTTTTGAAGTTATAGATTGTTTCGAAAAACCGAATAATAGTACACGTGTGCGGATACAGTTATTAATAATAAAACGGACTATGAGTCCTACGTGATATGGTTTAACCGACGCGGGATGATTATTAAATATTGTCTAAACCGGTCTACGATTCACGATATATAAATTATATCGACTATGGGAAACGGCCCGATGCGGGTATTATGTTCGACTAACGGTCAAATGTAGATGGACTAACTGTTCATTGAGTATAGGTGAACTAACAGGTCATCGAGTGAAGATATATTTATATATATATCGGGTATGGGTGACGACCCATGTTGACATACTAGGAGGGGCAGTCATGATCCCCCACCCTAGACTCCGATGCCAATAGTTAATCTATTATTGGTAAGGGGTTCGCCGGGATTAGTCAAGAGGCAGTCGGTGGTGTGTCAAAGAGTATTGAGTAATGTCCGCCGGGATTAGTCTTGGGGCAGTCGGTGGTACGTTACTGTTGTTTTGTAGTGTGTTCGCCGGGATTAGTCTTGGGGCAGTTGGTGACGCACTGAGTTATAGCAGATCCGCCGGGATTAGTCTCGGGGCAGTCGGTGGAATGCTATGTGTAATATAATGCGGTTCATCGGGATTAGTCTCGGGGCAGTCGGTGACGCATTGAATTATAATGAATTTCATAAATGGACCGAGAGTGTTAGTAGGGGTCTCGGTAGAACTCACTGAGATTGTATCTCATTGTTTATATGTTGTTGTTTTACAGAGAAACAGGGACAGCGGAAATCCAAGAGGCACGAGTAGATGGTACTCGGATGGTGGCTGAAGACTTAGCGTTATGCTTAAGTTTATATTTCCTTTTGCTGTCTATGTATTACAACTCTATGTATTGGTATTATAATTTTTATTCCGCTTTCTTGTATAATATTGAGCACTATAGTTTGCTGAAGGTGATGGTCAGGAAACCTGTTCGGTCTTATTTGTACTTAAGACTGTTTTGTTGTTATTCAGCGGGAACTATATTGCGGTGTTCAATATCTTTGCAGGAATTTTATATCTCTGATAGTTTAGGGATGGTGCACTTGGGTATTTTTACTCGATAATAATACCGGGGTGTTACAGTTGGTATCAGAGCAGTTCGACCTAGTCGTACTTAGTTTAGGGTTGAGTCGATTCCTTGCTAGTTCTTTTTGTAATTACACTTGTGATGCTAAGAGACATTGAGCCTGATCAACTTAATACTTAGTGCATCATAAGCGGAATTATGACTGGATGATCAAGACGCAGTCCTCGACCAAAATCGGAATCTCCAACCGGTGCATCCTCGGGAAAGGTGACATAACGGTGGAAGTATACACCGCTAAGTTGGAAAGTTGTTTCAGTTTTACCAAGTGGTAAAGTAAGCTCCAGATGACGAATGGAGAATGCAGATGTATAAGAAGGGCCTTAGTGCTTTTATGACTTAGGGTCTCAGTTCTTATACTATTACCAATTATGTTGCCTTAGTGCAATCAGCCTATGTCGCCGAGGATGATCTCATAAGGAGTATGGGAAAAGAAGGAAGGTAGTTGAATTATCAACTCCGAATGCAAAGTCCTAAGATAATTTCATCAAAGGAAAAGCAGATGCAATTCTTTGATTCTTCAAAGGTCAGATGATGTTCTAACTATGGAAGACATCACCAGGGTGATCGTCAGCACAGATCAATTGGTGCTGTTATTGTAATGCAGAAGGTCACTATACAAATAAGTGCCCTGTAAGGAAGAGTTCCAAGGAGTCACAAGCAGCTCCAAGACGAGGACGAGTCAACACTCTAGATGTTTAGACAGTTACAGCTGCAGACCCAATCCTTGTGTCAGAATTGTCTACTTGTCATAGGAGGCAGAAATTTCGTAGAAGGATTATTTTTTTGCCTATGAGAAGGGTGGACACCATTTTGGGTATGAATTGGATGACGGCAAATCATGTTGCAATCGATTGTGTTAATCAACTATCAGTTCCTCTTCAGGATCAGTTGAATTGTCTAGGACAAATTCTGAAGCAGTTACCTAGTTCACCCTAGACGGTCCATCTTCATTCCAAGGTGCGGAAGCACATGTTAGTATGTAATCTGCATCCACTGAAACTAGTTTAGATTTGGCAAACATTCAGGTTGTGAATGACTTTCGGGATGTTTTCACGATGAAGTTTCTTCTGAACCTCCAGAGCGAGAGGTAGAGTTTACAGTAGAATTGATTCCTGGCACGGGATCAATATCTATTGTTTCTTCTTGAAGGTTTCTTGAGAATTAAAGGAAATGGAGTCTCAATTTGAAGAGTCGATGTTAAAGAAATTCATTCGACCGAGTGCTTCTCTAAGGAGTGCTCTGGTGTGGTTAGTCGAAAGGAAAAATGGTAGCATGGGATTGTACATCGATTATCGACAACTCAACAAAGAGAAGATCAGGAACGAATATCCTTTGCAAAGGATACACGAATTGCTGGATCAACTTCGACGTGCCGTGGTGTTTTCAAAATTGATCAGAGGTCAGGTTATCATCAAATAAAAGTTAGAGTCTTAGATATTCCGAGGACAGCTTTCCGTACTAGGTATGGACATTATGTGTGGGTAGTGATGCCCTTCGGTTTGACTAATGCTCCAGCGGTATTCATGGATTACATGAACCGAGTTTTTCATAAGTATCAGGATCAGTTTGAAGTCGTTTTCATCGATGATATCTTGATGTGCTCGAAGACCATTGAGGAGCATGTCCAACATCTCCTCATTGTTCTGAGTGTACTCCGAGAAAAGAAGTTGTACTTGAAACCTTCGAGGTGTGATTTTTGGGTGTCAGAGGTAAAGTCCTTGAGACATGTAATTTTCCAAGCCGAGAATTTCTATAGATCCCAGCAAGAAGGAAGCGGTGTTGAATGGGAGTGACCAACATCAGCCGCAGAGATCAAAAGTTTCTGGG
The DNA here is from genome assembly GCA_039519185.1 of Astragalus membranaceus. Taxonomy (NCBI): domain Eukaryota; kingdom Viridiplantae; phylum Streptophyta; class Magnoliopsida; order Fabales; family Fabaceae; genus Astragalus; species Astragalus membranaceus. Next base: position 52,490,171 of record CM076852.1, read on the forward strand.
TCTAGCCGGTTACTATAAGAGATTTGTTAAAGGGTTCTCACAGTTAGATTTCCACCTACTCGGTTAACTCGTAAGGGTCATCCGTTTACGTGGGATGCCGATTGTGAAGAATGTTTTCAAGAGTCGAAGATTTTGACTTCTGCTTCAATCCTGATTCTTCCAGATCCGTCTTTGCAATTCCAAATTTACAGCGATGCTTCTGGGAAGGGTTTAGGATGTATTCTAATGCAAAATCAACAAGTGGTAGCTTATGTGTCCAGACAATTAAGGTCTCGTGAAGAGAATTATCCAACTCACGAATTGGAGATAATAGCTATTGTGTATGCACTGAAGATTTGGAGACGTTACCTGTATGGGTCTCGTTTCGAAGTCTCTAGTGGTCACAAGAGTTTAAGGTATCTGTTTGATCAGAAAGAACTGAAAAGCAGGCAGAGGAGCGTGTAGAATTTCTGAAGGATTATGACTTCGGGTTGAAGTATCATCCAGGAGATTCCAATGTTGTAGCTGATGCGAGTAATAGGAAGTCGCTCCACACGGCAGAATTATGATGCATTAGATGGAATTATCAGAGTCTTTCAGAGACTTAAATCTGAATTCAAGATCAGGGAGGAACCCGTTAGTGTTGAACCATATGAGGATCTCTAGTTCCCTAAGGGATTCTATATGCTTAGCACAGGAAGTTGATGTGAAGCTACAATCACAAAAGGTATTTCCAGATTTCACCATGGATAGTGATAAAGTCAGTTGTTTCAACGGTAGAATCTGTACACCATGGATCCACCAAGATGTACAGAGATGTAAAACAGATGTATTAGTGGCGAGGTATTAGTTCGTTAACCTCTTATCTGTGAAGGTTAACAAGGAGATAGTATTATGTGATTCCGTTTGACAAGTCGAACGTGAATACGAATATGTAAGTGAGGTAACTGCTGACTGTTTTCGCGTTGTGAATGGCCATCAAAGAATTAATTGATGGATCTGCTTGCAAGCGAGTGAAATTTCCGAAATGAAGCTTGGTGTGCGGCATGATAGTTTTGAAAAATCATTTTTGTGAAAACCCGCATGCTAAAGTTAATTTTGGGAATGAATCAAGAGATTAATAAAATCTGATTGAGGAAGAAAATCCTAGGAGGATTACTTAGGTTGAGGGGAAGCTCTCAACGCTATTGACTAATTCGGAAAGGAGCTTTGAGTTCTGTTTGACAGTTGTTTGGAGAACAACTGAGGTGATTTTCATTACGTTCAAATGTATTTGTTGTCCCCACGGTTTATTTCTACGTTTAAGATAAACGTTTCTGGTACACCCTCATTTTATCTTCTTTTGAAAAGTGTTATCTCGAAATCTTGGAGGCGAGTCAAGAAGTTTCGCAAGTGACTTTTCCGTCACAATTGTTCGATGTGTATGAGAACTGTTATGGATTTTATAAGATTTGTTGAGAACGCGTTTACACCCTCCGAGGAAATCGTGCTTGTTCTTACCTCTACCGTGGAGTACCAATTTGTGGATCTCATTTTCAACCAGTATGTCTATCAAGTGTCTTGTATTAAACCCTTTGATTTAGATTAATCAAAGTTGGGGAGTAAACGACGATAATTGGAATGAAGCTTCGGAAGTGTTTTCAAACGCGGTGCCGAGCCTATGTAGGCGAATGATGAGTTTCTCGCGTAGATGCGTGACCAGAGAGTTCGTATCAAGGTAGTAGTGGATCATACTTGGAGAGTGATGTGCCAACTTGGGAAGAGTTCCTATGCTCATTTCGTTAGTACGAGATTGTTTTCCAGCAACTTAAGACCTTTCTGAGAATGTCGATTCTCGGTTAGTCGGATAAAAGACTTGACGAAATTTTGAGGACAAAATTCTTTTAAGTTGGGGAGAATGTAACATCCGCAAAATAATTAATAGAATTATTTGGGTGTTAACCCAATTAAACCAATTTAGTACTTAGCGGGTAAATTTAATGAGTGCTAAAATTATTTATTGGTTGTCATCGGATCGTTAACCGGATAATACGGATCAACGAAGTTTTGGAATCGAAATAAGAGATTTCGATCAATATGGTAATTTGACCGCGTTACAACTTATATATTAAATAAATATATATATGTGTACGTGTGTGTGTGTGTTAAAAAGAAAAGAAGAGAATTAATTAAGAAAGGAAGAAAGAATGCGAGGGAGAGAAACAGAAGAGAGAAAAGGAGAGAAAAGAGAAGAAAGAAGAAAGGGTAAGGAAGAAGAAGGGGAAAAAGGGAGGATTTGCGCTCATCAAAACGACTTCCTTCCAACACGAAAAACGCTCAGCGTTACTCCCTCTTCGATTTGGTACCAACATCAACATCATCAACTCTCTCTCTCTCTCACTTTGCCATTTTCGAATTTTGAAGGAAATGGAGGTTTGTTGATGGTTCAAGCTCAAGGATGGCTTGGGATGGAGTTTGGCGCGAACCCAAGGATGATGGATCGTTGATTGAGGTTCGATTGAAAGATTGGAAGCGAGTTGGGTGATTTGGGGTTTTGTGAATAGTGATTAGAAGTTGGGGAAGATGATGAATAGTATTCATGGAGGATTTCGGGGAATTCGGCATTTCGGTCAAAAAGCGGTTTCGTGATCGAGTGGAAAGCTTTGGAAGCGGATTTGAGCGTCGTCGGAACGGAAAGTTTATGCGGGGAATGTTCGTGTGGTTACTCGGTGGATTCGGCCGCTCGTGGTTCACGCTTCAAGGGTGAGTTCTACTCACGTTTAGGATTTTTGTTTTTCGAATTAATTAATTAACTGTTTTATCGCTTTCGCTGGACTGGAATATTACTGGATATTGTCTGTTTCGGGTTAGGAATCGATCAGAGCGAGTCTCGAATTGTGTCGTGTTGAAATGGAATTTTTGGCGATTTGATTTCGAAAGATTTTGACTTAAAAACCGTTAATTGGAAAATATGTCGCGTTTCGATACAATTCGTTCAAAATGAGTTTTTGATTGATTTGATTGATTGTGTGACTTTGATTGAGACTGTTTTTATAGTTGTCAAAACTGTTTTCAATCGGAACGAGAATCGAAATTGAGCGGAATCGTGGTTTTCGCGCGAAACCGCCAAAATCTGCACTTGACACACCCCCTTGCTGTCAAGCCACGCGCCACTTGCGCGCCACGCGCCACTCGCGCGCCAGTTGACAGGTTTTACTGCCAGTTCGCGCGCCGTTTGCGCGCCACGCGCCACTCGCGCGTCACTTTGCAGATTTTCAACAGTTTTTCACTGATTTTGTTTTCGCAATAACTTTTGATCCGGGAACCCGATTGAGGTGTTCTCAGGTGCGTTTGAAAGCTTATTGAAAGGCCTAATCAAATAAATGATTTAAATTGTATAATGAACTGTTTTTGAAGTTATAGATTGTTTCGAAAAACCGACTAATAGTACACGTGTGCGGATACGGTTATTAATAATAAAACGGACTATGAGTCCTACGTGATATGGTTTAACCGACGCGGGATGATTATTAAATATTGTCTAAACCGGTCTACGATTCACGATATATAAATTATATCGACTATGGGAAACGGCCCGATGCAGGTATTATGTTCGACTAACGGTAAAATGTAGATGGACTAACTGTTCATTGAGTATAGGTGAACTAACAGGTCATCGAGTGAAGATATATTTATATATATATCGGGTATGGGTGACGACCCATGTTGACATACTAGGAGGGGCAGTCATGATCCCCCACCCTAGGCTCCGATGCCAATAGTTAATCTATTATTGGTAAGGGGTTCGCCGGGATTAGTCAAGAGGCAGTCGGTGGTGTGTCAAAGAGTATTGAGTAACGTCCGCCGGGATTAGTCTTGGGGCAGTCGGTGGTACGTTACTGTTGTTTTGTAGTCTGTTCGCCGGGATTAGTCTTGGGGCAGTCGGTGACGCACTGAGTTATAGCAGATCCGCCGGGATTAGTCTCGGGGCAGTCGGTGGAATGCTATGTGTAATATAATGCGGTTCATCGGGATTAGTCTCGGGGCAGTCGGTGACGCATTGAATTATAATGAATTTCATAAATGGACCGAGAGTGTTAGTAGGGGTCTCGGTAGAACTCACTGAGATTGTATCTCATTGTTTATATGTTGTTGTTTTACAGAGAAACAGGGACAGCGGAAATCCAAGAGGCACGAGTAGATGGTACTCGGATGGTGGCTGAAGACTTAGCGTTATGCTTAAGTTTATATTTCCTTTTGCTGTCTATGTATTACAACTCTATGTATTGGTATTATAATTTTTATTCCTCTTTCTTGTATAATATTGAGCACTATAGTTTGCTGAAGGTTATGGTCAGGAAACCTGTTCGGTCTTATTTGTACTTAAGACTGTTTTGTTGTTATTCAGCGGAACTATATTGCGGTGTTCAATATCTTTGCAGGAATTTTATATCTCTGATAGTTTAGGGATGGTGCACTTGGGTATTTTTACTCGATAATAATACCGGGGTGTTACAGTTGGTATCAGAGCAGTTCGACCTAGTCGGACTTAGTTTAGGGTTGAGTCGATTCCTTGCTAGTTCTTTTTGTAATTACACTTGTGATGCTAAGAGACATTGAGCCTGATCAACTTAATACTTAGTGCATCATAAGCGGAATTATGACTGGATGATCAAGACGCAGTCCTCAACCAAAATCGGAATCTCCAACCGGTGCATCCTCGGGAAAGGTGACATAACGGTGGAAGTATACACCGCTAAGTTGGAAAGTTGTTTCAGTTTTAGCAAGTGGTAAAGTAAGCTCCGGATGACGAATGGAGAATGCAGATGTATAAGAAGGGCCTTAGTGCTTTTATGACTTAGGGTCTCAGTTCTTATACTATTACCAATTATGTTGCCTTAGTGCAATCAGCCTATGTCGCCGAGGATGATCTCATAAGGAGTATGGGAAAAGAAGGAAGGTAGTTGAATTATCAACTCCGAATGCAAAGTCCTAAGATAATTTCATCAAAGGAAAAGCAGATGCAATTCTTTGATTCTTCAAAGGTCAGAAGATGTTCTAACTATGGAAGACATCACCAGGGTGATCGTCAGCACAGATCAATTGATGCTGTTATTGTAATACAGAAGGTCACTATACAAATAAGTGCCCTGTAAGGAAGAGTTCCAGGGAGTCACAAGCAGCTCCAAGACGAGGACGAGTCAACACTCTAGATGTTTAGACAGTTACAGCTGCAGACCCAATCCTTGTGTCAGAATTGTCTACTTGTCATAATAGGCAGAAATTTCGTAGAAGGATTATTTGTTTGCCTATGAGAAGGGTGGACACCATTTTGGGTATGAATTGGATGACGGCAAATCATGTTGCAATCGATTGTGTTAATCAACTATCAGTTCCTCTTCAGGATCAGTTGAATTGTCTAGGACAAATTCTGAAGCAGTTACCTAGTTCACCCTAGACGGTCCATCTTCATTCCAAGGTGCGGAAGCACATGTTAGTATGTAATCTGCATCCACTGAAACTAGTTTAGATTTGGCAAACATTCAGGTTGTGAATGACTTTCGGGATGTTTTCACGATGAAGTTTCTTCTGAACCTCCAGAGCGAGAGGTAGAGTTTACAGTAGAATTGATTCCTGGCACGGGATCAATATCTATTGTTTCTTCTTGAAGGTTTCTTGAGAATTAAAGGAAATGGAGTCTCAATTTGAAGAGTCGATGTTAAAGAAATTCATTCGACCGAGTGCTTCTCTAAGGAGTGCTCTGGTGTGGTTAGTCGAAAGGAAAAATGGTAGCATGGGATTGTACATCGATTTTCGACAACTCAACAAAGAGAAGATCAGGAACGAATATCCTTTGCAAAGGATACACGAATTGCTGGATCAACTTCGACGTGCCGTGGTGTTTTCAAAATTGATCAGAGGTCAGGTTATCATCAAATAAAAGTTAGAGTCTTAGATATTCCGAGGACAGCTTTCCGTACTAGGTATGGACATTATGTGTGGGTAGTGATGCCCTTCGGTTTGACTAATGCTCCAGCGGTATTCATGGATTACATGAACCGAGTTTTTCATAAGTATCAGGATCAGTTTGAAGTCGTTTTCATCGATGATATCTTGATGTGCTCGAAGACCAATGAGGAGCATGTCCAACATCTCCTCATTGTTCTGAGTGTACTCCGAGAAAAGAAGTTGTACTTGAAACCTTCGAGGTGTGATTTTTGGGTGTCAGAGGTAAAGTCCTTGAGACATGTAATTTTCCAAGCCGAGAATTTCTATAGATCCCAGCAAGAAGGAAGCGGTGTTGAATGGGAGTGACCAACATCAGCCGCAGAGATCAAAAGTTTCTGGGTCTAGCCGGTTACTATAAGAGATTTGTTAAAGGGTTCTCACAGTTAGATTTCCACCTACTCGGTTAACTCGTAAGGGTCATCCGTTTACGTGGGATGCCGATTGTGAAGAATGTTTTCAAGAGTCGAAGATTTTGACTTCTTCTTCAATCCTGATTCTTCCAGATCCGTCTTTGCAATTCCAAATTTACAGCGATGCTTCTGGGAAGGGTTTAGGATGTATTCTAATGCAAAATCAACAAGTGGTAGCTTATGCGTCCAGACAATTAAGGTCTCGTGAAGAGAATTATCCAACTCACGAATTGGAGATAATAGCTATTGTGTATGCACTGAAGATTTGGAGACGTTACCTGTATGGGTCTCGTTTCGAAGTCTCTAGTGGTCACAACAGTTTAAGGTATCTGTTTGATCAGAAAGAACTGAAAAGCAGGCAGAGGAGCGTGTAGAATTTCTGAAGGATTATGACTTCGGGTTGAAGTATCATCCAGGAGATTCCAATGTTGTAGCTGATGCGAGTAATAGGAAGTCGCTCCACACGGCAGAATTATGATGCATTAGATGGAATTATCAGAGTCTTTCAGAGACTTAAATCTGAATTCAAGATCAGGGAGGAACCCGTTAGTGTTGAACCATATGAGGATCTCTAGTTCCCTAAGGGATTCTATATGCTTAGCACAGGAAGTTGATGTGAAGCTACAATCACAAAAGGTATTTCCAGATTTCACCATGGATAGTGATAAAGTCAGTTGTTTCAACGGTAGAATCTGTACACCCTGGATCCACCAAGATGTACAGAGATGTAAAACAGATGTATTAGTGGCGAGGTATTAGTTCGTTAACCTCTTATCTTCGAAGGTTAACAAGGAGATAGTATTATGTGATTCCGTTTGACAAGTCGAACGTGAATACGAATATGTAAGTGAGGTAACTGCTGACTGTTTTCGCGTTGTGAATGGCCATCAAAGAATTAATTGATGGATTTGCTTGCAAGCGAGTGAAATTTCCGAAATGAAGCTTGGTGTGCGGCATGATAGTTTTGAAAAATCATTTTTGTGAAAACCCGCATGCTAAAGTTAGTTTTGGGAACGAATCAAGAGATTAATAAAATCTGATTGAGGAAGAAAATCCTAGGAGGATTACTTAGGTTGAGGGGAAGCTCTCAACGCTATTGACTAATTCGGAAAGGAGCTTTGAGTTCTGTTTGACAGTTGTTTGGAGAACAACTGAGGTGATTTTCATTACGTTCAAATGTATTTGTTGTCCCCACGGTTTATTTCTACGTTTAAGATAAACGTTTCTGGTACACCCTCATTTTATCTTCTTTTGAAAAGTGTTATCTCGAAATCTTGGAGGCGAGTCAAGAAGTTTCGCAAGTGACTTTTCCGTCACAATTGTTCGATGTGTATGAGAACTGTTATGGATTTTATAAGATTTGTTGAGAACGCGTTTACACCCTCCGAGGAAATCGTGCTTGTTCTTACCTCTACCGTGGAGTACCAATTTGTGGATCTCATTTTCAACCAGTATGTCTATCAAGTGTCTTGTATTAAACCCTTTGATTTAGATTAATCAAAGTTGGGGAGTAAACGACGATAATTGGAATGAAGCTTCGGAAGTGTTTTCAAACGCGGTGCCGAGCCTATGTAGGCGAATGATGAGTTTCTCGCGTAGATGCGTGACCAGAGAGTTCGTATCAAGGTAGTAGTGGATCATACTTGGAGAGTGATGTGCCAACTTGGGAAGAGTTCCTATGCTCATTTCGTTAGTACGAGATTGTTTTCCAGCAACTTAAGACCTTTCTGAGAATGTCGATTCTCGGTTAGTCGGATAAAAGACTTGACGAAATTTTGAGGACAAAATTCTTTTAAGTTGGGGAGAATGTAACATCCGCAAAATAATTAATAGAATTATTTGGGTGTTAACCCAATTAAACCAATTTAGTACTTAGCGGGTAAATTTAATGAGTGCTAAAATTATTTATTGGTTGTCATCGGATCGTTAACCGGATAATACGGATCAACGAAGTTTTGGAATCGAAATAAGAGATTTCGATCAATATGGTAATTTGACCGCGTTACAACTTATATATTAAATAAATATATATATGTGTACGTGTGTGTGTGTGTTAAAAAGAAAAGAAGAGAATTAATTAAGAAAGGAAGAAAGAATGCGAGGGAGAGAAACAGAAGAGAGAAAAGGAGAGAAAAGAGAAGAAAGAAGAAAGGGTAAGGAAGAAGAAGGGGAAAAAGGGAGGATTTGCGCTCATCAAAACGACTTCCTTCCAACACGAAAAACGCTCAACGTTACTCCCTCTTCGATTTGGTACCAACATCAACATCATCAACTCTCTCTCTCTCACTTTGCCATTTTCGAATTTTGGGATGGAGTTTGGTGCGAACCCAAGGATGATGGATCTTTGATTGAGGTTCGATTGAAAGATTGGAAGCGAGTTGGGTGATTTGGGGTTCTGTGAATAGTGATTAGAAGTTGGGGAAGATGATGAATAGTATTCATGGAGGATTTCGGGGAATTCGGCATTTCGGTCAAAAAGCGGTTTCGTGATCGAGTGGAAAGCTTTGGAAGCGGATTTGAGCGTCGTCGGAACGGAAAGTTTATGCGGGGAATGTTCGTGTGGTTACTCGGTGGATTCGGCCGCTCGTGGTTCACGCTTCAAGGGTGAGTTCTACTCACGTTTAGGATTTTTGTTTTTCGAAATAATTAATTAACTGTTTTATCGCTTTCGCTGGACTGGAATATTACTGGATATTGTCTGTTTCGGGTTAGGAATCGATCAGAGCGAGTTTCGAATTGTGTCGTGTTGAAATGGAATTTTTGGCGATTTGATTTCGAAAGATTTTGACTTAAAAACCGTTAATTGGAAAATATGTCGCGTTTCGATACAATTCGTTCAAAATGAGTTTTTGATTGATTTGATTGATTGTGTGACTTTGATTGAGACTGTTTTTATAGTTGTCAAAACTGTTTTCAATCGGAACGAGAATCGGAATTGAGCGGAATCGCGGTTTTCGCGCGAAACCGCCAAAATCTGCACTTGACAGACCCCCTTGCTGTCAAGCCACGCGCCACTTGTGCGCCACGCGCCACTCGCGCGCCAGTTGACATGTTTTACTGCCAGTTCGCGCGCCGTTTGCGCGCCACGCGCCACTCGCGCGTCACTTTGCAGATTTTCAACAGTTTTTCACTGATTTTGTTTTCGCAATAACTTTTGATCCGGGAACCCGATTGAGGTGTTCTCAGGTGCGTTTGAAAGCTTATTGAAAGGCCTAATCAAATAAATGATTTAAATTGTATAATGAACTGTTTTTGAAGTTATAGATTGTTTCGAAAAACCGACTAATAGTACACGTGTGCGGATACGGTTATTAATAATAAAAGGGACTATGAGTCCTACGTGATATGGTTTAACCGACGCGGGATGATTATTAAATATTGTCTAAACCGGTCTACGATTCACGATATATAAATTATATCGACTATGGGAAACGGCCCGATGCGGGTATTATGTTCGACTAACGGTCAAATGTAGATGGACTAACTGTTCATTGAGTATAGGTGAACTAACAGGTCATCGAGTGAAGATATATTTATATATATATATATCGGGTATGGGTGACGACCCATGTTGACATACTAGGAGGGGCAGTCATGATCCCCCGCCCTAGGCTCCGATGCCAATAGTTAATCTATTATTGGTAAGGGGTTCGCCGGGATTAGTCAAGAGGCAGTCGGTGGTGTGTCAAAGAGTATTGAGTAACGTCCGCCGGGATTAGTCTTGGGGCAGTCGGTGGTACATTACTGTTGTTTTGTAGTCTGTTCGCCGGGATTAGTCTTGGGGCAGTCGGTGACGCACTGAGTTATAGCAGATCCGCCGGGATTAGTCTCGGGGCAGTCGGTGGAATGCTATGTGTAATATAATGCGGTTCATCGGGATTAGTCTCGGGGTAGTCGGTGACGCATTGAATTATAATGAATTTCATAAATGGACCGAGAGTGTTAGTAGGGGTCTCGGTAGAACTCACTGAGATTGTATCTCATTGTTTATATGTTGTTGTTTTACAGAGAAACAGGGACAGCGGAAATCCAAGAGGCACGAGTAGATGGTACTCGGATGGTGGCTGAAGACTTAGCGTTATGCTTAAGTTTATATTTCCTTTTGCTGTCTATGTATTACAACTCTATGTATTGGTATTATAATTTTTATTCCGCTTTCTTGTATAATATTGAGCACTATAGTTTGCTGAAGGTTATGGTCAGGAAACCTGTTCGGTCTTATTTGTACTTAAGACTGTTTTGTTGTTATTCAGCGGGAACTATATTGCGGTGTTCAATATCTTTGCAGGAATTTTATATCTCTGATAGTTTAGGGATGGTGCACTTGGGTATTTTTACTCGATAATAATACCGGGGTGTTACATCGGACGGCTTCATTTTCAGAAATTCAGAGAAAACTCTCCTTGGGTCAACTTGAGGCTCAGGGACTTGCTGAGGCTGAGGTTGAGCATTCTGCTGCATTTGCAACATATCTTCAATCATCTTCTGTTGTCTCTCGATCACGTTCTGCATCCATGCAGAATGCGGATCAATTGGTGGCTTATTCCTCGATCCTCCTGCCATAATTCTGCAAATGATACACCAAGTATTAAGTTGATCAGTCTCAATGTCTCTTAGCATCACAAGAAGCAAGATAGCAGAATTACTCGAGGGACAAAACCACCCTAACTGTCTAAGCCCGACTAGGTCGAACTGCTCTGATACCATAATGTAACACCCCGATGAAATCTAACATATAGAATCACCGAAATGCACTAAATGGCATACATCGGAGTAACTTCCTGTTATTGAAATATTGAACACATCTAAAACTTTAGATAATACATATCAAATGGTTCTCTGAACCTCATAAACTTCCAGAAAATGCTTAAGTTTCAAAACTTAAGACTTGTACATAATCCTAGTGTTCAATACTCAAAACATAAAGTAGCGGAAACGATTTTACAACTTAAACAACGAAAGTTATACAATCGGAACATAGAAACAATAATTGGGGCAAAGGTCTAAAACATGAAATTAGGTCTTCAATGACTCCAAGAGTCGCACCAGCTAACCGTGCTTTGTCGCCTTTGCTTTCCCCTGTTTCTCTGTAAAAACCACAAATATGAAGGGTGAGATAAACATTATCTCAGTGAGTCCTATCGAGACCCCTTACTAACTCTAGCGGTTCATTATGTCTTGCTTTGAACTCGTGGTCCTAAAAAGCAACCACGTGGAAATATATTAAGTTCCTGTAACCTTTATGCTCATGGCCCTCCTAAGCGACACATGAAGCATACAATCTTTTGTTCCATGTTTTTAGCATAACACCTCAGTCTACCTATTTTATAGGTACTTCTTTGACTTTGGTGAACCCATCCCGCTATTTCTAGTGGGGGAAACATTCTTGAGTCTGGGTTTTGGGGCTCATGACTTCCCCTCCCCTAGTATGCTAACCTCTAAGGGTCGTCACCCTTTTTCCTCTTGTATTTATTATACATTATATATCCATGTACCCGCAATGGGCTGTTAGTCATTTCAGTCAAGTACCATGTATAATATCAGTCAAGTACCGTGTATAATTATTGACATATGTTCTCTCGCGTTTTCTAAGTACGGTTTTCCATTTCTTTCATAATGTATATGTTTTCTATCGAACATGTTCAATCTCATGCCATCGGTATCTTTACATTGTTGGGGAACCTTGGGGAATGGATTAGATGAGGATTGGAATCATTTGGAATGGATAAAAAGGTACTTTGAATTTGAAGGTCAGAAAGTTTCACACGACCCGTGCGTGTAGGCGCACGACCCGTGCGTTGTTGACCAATTTAAAGAAGATTTCCAGAAAGATACGCACGACCCGTGCGACTAAGCGCACGATCCGGGAGTTATCCAATAAAATTGTAGGAAGTTCCAGAAACATACGCACGACCCGTGCGACTAGGCGCACGATCCGTGCGTTTTTAAAAATCCAGTTCTTGTAGTATCAGATGGGGGCGCACGACCCGTGCTCATAGGCACACGATCCGTGCGTCTCTATCAGTTTTCCAGAAAATAGACTTTTCATGAGTTAATCCATTCCGTTCCGATTCCAAAATCCCTTCCGATCGAGACCCAAACTCAAATACACATTGAAACGATATATTATAGCAATCCCAATCAATCCAATCCAATACACCCAAACAATAAATCAAGCAATTCATAGTTCAAATCACGATTTTTGGGAAAGCGGTTTTTAATAAAATTCCTTTCGATACCAGAAACGTGTGACAATAGTTTTCGAAAAGTAAAGACTCGGAAACACACACATATCCCCTAAGCGAGTTATAGAACTCACCCGAAGTGATGAAAATCACTCAACGACGAATCTCACAGCTGACGCGTTCAAATAGCCTCACGAACCGTCTCCGAACTCGCTCCAAAACTGAACCCGAACCTCCCAAGGATCTAAGACTCGAATTCCAGCTACCCAAATGAGCTTCAAACAGGTTTGTTGCTTGGATGTGAGCTTTGGTACTGAATATAGGACTGTTACAAGGACATGCAAACTATTTGGAGCATCAACACTCCATTTTTGAGCTTGGAGCTTCAAAGGTACACAAATGGTGATTTGTGATGAAGAGGGTTGATGGGAGATTTCTGGGTATCAGTGTATAGAGGAAGAAGAATGATGAACAATGGTGGTTTTAGATTCAACATGCATGAACAATGGAGGTAGGACCCCTTCCCTTTCTTCTCCACTCTCTCTCTCGAATTCTCTCCTCCTTCTCTCTACTTCTTTGCTGATTTTCAGAATGAGGGAAAAATGAAAGGGGTGGGAGTGAGGGGGTTGACTTAGTCAGCTGAGTTCATTTAACATGGGTAAAGACCAAAGTGCCCCTCCTCTCTAATATCATTCCTTAATTACCCTTATCATCATAATACCCTAACTTACTAACTTTGACATAATATTCTAATTATGCATGACTATATCTTGATTATTTCAAACATCACATAATTAATGCAAATTAATTAACTTAACCTCGTGCTAATTTAATTAAATCTAATTAGCTAATTAGGGGATGTTACACAGTACATCACACAATACCAGTAGGGGCATCTCCCCCACTAGTTCACTTACCATCAGCAGCTTCTGTTTACCTGTACCTGCAGGAACATCACTACAACACAACCAATGGTTAGGACTAGAAGACAACAGTTGGTCGTTAACCGACACAACGACTCGACGACTTGGCCGGACGGACCAACCATTGCTCTGATACCACTAATGTAACACCCTTTTTTCACCCATCGTTTATTCATAATTTATCAGAGTTTTTCGCGCCAAAAGAGTGTCGAATTTTTCAACGTAAAACAAAACCTCGTAGTTTTCTCAAAACATGCAGCGGAACTATTCAACATCGTTAAAAACATCAACAACCGACAAAGTGCAAAGTGAACCAATTACTAAAAGATTCCACATCAACCGAAATATAATTAAAAACAGTAATCGACCCTTCCCCAAGTGCTACCTATCAGAGGAGACGACACCAGGAAAAAGGAAGACTACAATCTTCACTCGGGCTCACCTATAAAGTAACAACCACAAAAAGGGGTGAGATTCCATACAATATAGGAAGTGTATGAAAGACCACATACAAAGCTCAAGACATCAATTAATCACAGCAAGCAACATCACTCTTAACAGTTAATAACAGCTAAGTATACATTAACACGTCACTTTCACAACAACACATCACTTTAACAACACATCACAATGGCCAAACAACTTCATTCAATCAGTCGTGCAATATGAATGCGATATGAGACTCAAGCAATGCACATGCATGTGGTACCAACCTACGTCACTGGCCAAAGGCCTAATTTTCGTCACTGGCACAAGGGCCTAACATATCGTCGCTGGCCAAAGGCCTAATTTTCTCGTCGCTGGCACAAGGCCTAATGTTCATGGTATGCATGCGACTCAATGATGTATGCACAACAGTCAAACAATCACACATCAACATCACTGGCCATAGGCCTAAATCACATCACTGGCCGAAGGGCCTAAAATATAGACAACGCTGGCCATAGGCCTACGACATCGAACAACGCTGGCCAACGACCGTCACAACAAAACAGCTAAAAGGTGTAGGCCATTCGGCGGTACCCACGACAATGCAAACAACACAACATCTTCAGCAATTAACAGCTCTCAACCACAACACTTTTCCAAAACATTTAGGGTTGACGACCACTTTTTGAAAAAGAACACCGGAGACGCCTCAAGGGCATCCCGGACACCAAAACAACTCCAGGGAACAATGTTAGAAAAATAGTTCAGAATGCCTTAAAATTAGAGTATCCAGTTAGGCACCTAGATAAGCTTTCCAAAACATTTTGAAACGCCTCAATCGGACTCCCGAGTCAAAAGTTATTTCGAAAACAGTTTAGGAGAAAAACTAAGACATTCTGAAAATGGCGCCCAGCAACAGGGATCCAGGCGCAGGAAACTGGCGCAGGCACTGGCGCAGGATTTGGCGCCCAGAGAAGGGGATCCAACCAAATTTTCGCAAAAGTGAACATTTCGCACAGGAGCAAGAATGGAACGACTCAATATGATTAGGCAAGGCATCCAGCAAAGGCACGGACCAAAACACCAAGAGAAACAGAATAGGGCTTGGCGCCCATGGGTAGGGATCCGAAGACAGCAACACAACACAGAATGGCAACACAGCACAGCAAACTGGCGCCTAGGGGAGGGGCGCCTAGTGACCATCCAGAAAAATGCAGTTTTTTGACCAAACCCAACGCCCTCAACACCCAAACAACATCACCACACGGAAACACAACTTGGGAACGCAACATGTAACACCCCGGTATTTCTTTAACAAAGAAATGCCTAAATATACAATTTGGTATAAATCAGAGTATAAAAATTCCTGTTCAGATATACATCTTTACAAGAAACAGCGGAAACTATAAAAATATAACATGATACAAGTTCGAGTCATAAGACCGAATACAGAGACTACATCAGAAGAATCCAAAACACAGATGGAAGATTTCATCTCCAACTTCTCCTCGAGCCTGACGACTAACTGTGCCGCCTGCTGTCCTTATAACCCGTTCTCTGTAAAAACAACAAATATGGATTGGGTGAGACAACTTGTCTCAGTGAGTCCTACCGTGCCCCCTCACTGACACTCGGTTCAATTATTTAACCGTTACAACAAAATCCCGACATAACAATGTCTTATTTATTAATCGAAATGCCAAGCAAATCGTGTTCTTATCTTAGCTTAACATGAAACGGCTGTACAACGACTACGAATCCCGAATCATAAGCTATAAATCAAAATGCCGACTGTACAACGACTATGAATCCCGGCAAATCGTGTTTTCATTTTAGTTTAGCATAAATCGGCTGTACAACGACTACGAATCCCGAATCATAAGCTATAAATCGAAATGCCGACTGTACAACGACTACGAATCCCGGCAAATCGTGTTTTCATTTTAGTTTAGCATAAATCGGTTGTACAACAACTACGAATCCCGATAACCCACGAATTGACCACGCCAAAACGTATACAGGGCCTAGGTAAGGGGTCATGACTACCCTCCCTAGTATGCTACTTGTCGGGTTGTTACCCAACGCAATACATATGACAATATGCACCAAATTCTCGAGAGTTAGATAATTTATATCTTTTCGATCACCAAAGGATCAATTACATAATAATCGGATAAACAATATCCATATCGATCTATAACCCGTTTTGAAGAATTCATAAGTTAGACCTCCGGCATTATAATCATTTTCATTTGACATATATAAACATATATATTCAGTCAGTCCATCAGTCGGTGTACCCACACGTATACTAGGGTTTTGGTTTTTCAATCAATTATGCTTTCGAAGCCCTTTTCAAAAACATGAGTTGAACAAGTTCAAAATACGGTTGTCAGTAAGGCAATATCTTTAAAATTGGTTGGGAAGAAGATTAGGAGTGATTCGGGATCGAAAGGAGCGACGAAATGAGAAATCGGAGTCCGATAACAGCAGCTCACGCACGGTTCGTGCCCAGGGGCGCACGACCCGTGCGTGATTTACCAAAACCACACAGCCAACCCGAAGAGGACGCACGGTCCGTGCCCAGGGGCGCACGACCCGTGCGGCCTGTTCTGTTACCGAATTCTAGTTTCTTATTCCGTTTTCCATTTCTCGCCCAAATCGAATTCCGATCGTTCTCCAACCTGAAAACGGATTTAATAAACAACATTCCAGACCATATTCCAGTGAAAGCACTTAAAATCACAATTTCGTAAATTGTTCAACAATTCAATAAAAACCGTAAAAACGCGATATTACTCAAAAACGGTTTTCGGTTCCAAAATCTTTCGAAAATTGATAATTGCCTTATGACTCAACCCGATATAATTTCAAGACACGAAAAATATCCCTATCCGTGAGTAGAACTCACCCGGTTGACGATCCCGCGAGAAATCACGCCGGAACACGGATGGCCAGATTGTAACCACTCGAACAATCCCCGTAGTCACGTACACGCTCCTAGTGCCTCCACATCTGAACTCGATGTGTCCCACATGCACCACCAGCAACTCGATCAAATTCTTGCTACTGAACACTCATCCGGTACTTGAGTTGACGACCCTCGAGAATTATGACGAATCGAACTCAATTTTGACGAGCGGGCATACTAGCTTCAAATTTCCATTTTCCAGCATCAGGATCCAGTTTTGCAATAAGCATAACTTGGTCAATCCGTGACCAAATATACTCAAATCAGTGCCCATTGTGAAGATAATTTCGTCTACTTTCAGATGGTCAAGGATTCACACGCATGCATGCAGTGGTTTGGGAGATATCACCAAAACAAGATGACTGGTCCAGGACAGTGCTTGATTCTGAATCCGAAACTTGGGGACATGATATCTCCTTAATTTCTCCATGACATCATACGTTTCTTGTGCCCAAAATGAAGAGCTTTTTGTCTAGTTTCCAGAGGGACAAGAATCACGATCATCGGAGTAGTGTACCGTGAGATACGATGAAAACAATGAAGATGGTTCATACGGGTTTTACCCAGAATTTCCAGCAACACTCTCCTTTCTTCATCCACCATCTTGTCTCCACGAATTGGAGCTCCAAACTTTCAGAACCAGTAGCCTAACACCTAACTCTAACCCTTGATGACGAATTTGGTTCAGTACACACCATGACAAGTTCCCATTTTCAGCTCTTAGCTCCAATTCAACATGCAAGCAAGGAGATTGGAGTTTGGTCAACATTGAGCTTCAAGCTCCATCCATGGCAATTTGAGTTAGGAGCAGAATGTGAGGCTGAAACTTGTATCATTAGAAAGAGGAATGAAAATGGAGTGGGATGGAGGGATTAGAACTTACATGCAATGGATTTTTGAAGGACCTCACTTGGATTCCTCTTCTCCACTCTCTTGCATATTCTCCTTTCTCTCACCCTCACATTTTCTGTTTTGTCTTAGTTGCTGAATGAGGGGGAAAGGAGGGTGCTCAGCTAGTTTAGTGAGCTGAGGTGCTTTTAAAAAAAGGGGAAATGTCCAAAATACCCTTACTCCTTAGTTCTCATTTAAATTCATTTTAATCAATCAAGCACTCATTAGTTCACCCGGCTTATGAATGTAAATACCATTTTCATGATCGTATCATGACTAGGATCCGGTTATTATATCGTTGGGTGATTCATCTTCGATGTGAGGTGAAATGACCATTTTACCCTTCGGCTGAATTGTTCATTTAAACCATGACTAAGCCACAATTAAATGTAGAGTAGGATTTCTCTGGACTTTTCCTCGACTATTAATCCCCGAGACACGACCAATTATTCCCACAAATAATTACTCGGCCTTAGGCATCATAGTACGAGTCTTTAAAAATTAGGGATGTTACACAACACGGGCAGCCAAAATTAGGCGCCCTTGGCGCCCATACACTAGGAACCACACGCAACACAGCGCCACCCAGGGAACATGGCGCCCAGGCACAAGGCGCCTAACTCAGCAACTAGAACATTGGCGCCCATGGCGCCCAGGAACAGTGTTTTCAGCATTTTTTTCAATTTCAAACCACCAAATCATCTCATCAATTCAATTTATTCACCAATTTGAACACCAAGATTAAATCACCAATATAAACATCAAATCATCATGGTCACCTCCAATCATTATCAATCAAAACATCATCAAAATCATTGCTCAAACACTTGACATGCAAAATCATAAATTCTCAACAACAAATCATCATATGGCAACAATTATTATTATGAGCATAACAACATATCATTTAGGCATAGGAATGTGAGGAAATCAAGCATACATCAAATTACTCAACAAGGCACACAATCATAGGGCATGCGATTTTTCAAGACAACAATATGGTGGTCAAGACACCCTAAAACCCCACATGTAGATCCCTCATAAACCCTTATATTGAATTAAATCCCACCCTTACCTTTTAGAAGAATTCGAAACTCTAGCCTTAGGAATGCCACGAAATTCTAGCTTGCCCTTCCCCTCCTTGCCTTGCTTGGAAATCACGTTTTCTTCTCCTTTCTCTCTTGCCCTATGTGCGCCGCCCCCTTGCTCTCACTCTCTCACAAATCCTTTTTTATTTTTTATTTTTTTGCTTATGTATGCGCCTATGCCAAGGGATTGGATCATGGGCTATTTACTTATTAACTTGGACACCCCTTACTCAAGGCCTCCTACTTAGGTTTCGCTAATGCTAATCCCTCATGGACCAACCCATACTAATCATGTAATAATAATTAATTCTATTATTATTTTTACCACTTAATCTCTATTTAATTAAATCTACCAAATAAATCTAATCAAATGAATCACACAAATAATTAAATAAGCATTTAAATGAAAATGGGGTGTTACAACTCTCCCCCACTTAAAAGAATTTCGCCCTCGAAATTACCTGCTAACACGAACACCTTCCCGCTAACTCTCTCTTTCTTCGACTTCTGGCACTGACTGCTGATGTGCCCCTCCTCGTTGCAGTTGAAGCAGACACTCCCCTTGTGCACGCATGCAGCACTCTTATGACCAATCTTCCCGCACTTGAAACACACTACGCCCGCAGGAGCGTCTCCCCCACTTGACTTCTGGCCCTCAGCAACTCTCGGTCCACCTCTCTCAGCAGAAACAACATATGGCTTGCTCCGGTCCTGACGCTTGTTCTTCTCATTAAGGATCTTGCGATGAACGTTGTGATCCTCCTCATATATCCTGCAGCTGTCGATCAAGTCAGCGAAGGTACGGATCTTCTGGTAGCCGATCGCCTTCTTGATCTCCGGCTTCAACCCATTTTCGAACTTTATGCACTTAGAAAATTCTGCCGTTGCCTCACTATAGTGCGGGTGGAACTTCGCCAGCTCCACGAACTTCGCCGCATACTCTGTTACAGACTTATCCCCCTGCTTCAGCTCTAAGAACTCAATTTCCTTCTTTCCGCGGACGTCCTCCGGATAGTACTTCCTCAAGAACTCTCTACGAAACACGGCCCAGGTGACCTCCTCACTTGCGGCCTCCAACCTTTGACTGGCCTCCATCCACCAATCATCGGCTTCCTCAGCCAACATGTGGGTGCCATACCGGACCTTCTGCGCCACGGTGCAGTCCATCACCCGAAAGATGCGCTCCATCTCCTTCAGCCACGCCAAAGCTCCATCAGGATCATATCTCCCCTTGAACACCGGCGGGTTCTCTCTCTGAAACGTAGCTAAGCTACGGGACCCAGCATTCTCACCACCACTTTGCTGACTCTGCACCGCCTGTGCCATAGCTTCCAAAGCAGCAGCGATCGCACCGTCGTTTCTCCCCGCCATCACAACTTAATGCTACAGAAGCAAACAATAGTCAGAATAAAAATACAACAGTTGGTCGTACACCGACACAACGACTCGACAACTTGGCCGAACGGACCAACCATTGCTACGTATCAGAGACGACACTGACTCGGCTACTAAAAGACCCTTGGTCTTCATTTGCGACTACCTGCACGTTACCCACGTAGAGGTAACATTCAAACAGAAAGGGTGAGTCTCTAACAGCATAAAAACATATATGATAGATAATATACTAGAGAATAGGCAACTATAACTACCATAGCACATCAACAGTCAAAGTACAACTATCACGGAGCAACACCAACAAGTAACAACATAAGCAAAACGACGAGCAACACCAACAAGTAACAACATAAGCAAAACGACAAGCAACGACACCATGGGTACAACGTGTATGTATGAAATGCAACCCACACCGACGGGTATATGCATGTGGTACCAATCAACGTAAATAGCCTTTGTGGCTTCATCATCAACACTGTGCAAAGCTCTATGGCTGAAGCCTACATCAACGTAATAATGCATTATGCCATGTGTAACACCCCTTTTCTAATAACCTTACTTTTTAATAAAATCAGAGTTTCTTTTTTTTTTTTTTTTTGAAAACAATTTAAGCGAGTGCTACACTTACTCCATAAAAATCAACCACTTCACTTTTCACAGTTCGGTTCAAAACACAAGGTACATTGCACCATAAAAAAAACGTTTAGTTCGCATCAACTGAATTCAGTCACCACCAGCAGCGGAATAATAATGAGTTCTAAAATAAAAACCAATACATCACCAATAAAAATCTAACGGTTTTATGAAAAATAATACATAAACATAGGACACCCCCCCCCTGGTGCTACGTATCAGAGCATGACACTTCCTACCAGACGAAGGCATAAGGGAAACCTTCACTCGTTATTACCTGCACGTTGCCGACATAAGAAGCAACATAAAAGCAGTAGGGTGAGTCTCTTTTCATAATTAATAATATATGGGAATTAAGCACTGCATAGGAAAAAGGAAACCAGGCACACCAACTCACAACAATGGAAACAATCACATCAACATTCTATTTCCAAGCAGCACTACACAATATATGATTATCCATGAAATGCAACCCAAACTCCACGGGCACATGCATGTCGGATCCGTCACCAAATACAAATAGGCCGTAGCCTCTGCTCACCAAATAAAACTAGGCCGAAGCCTCTGCTCACCAATTAATATTAGGCCGTGGCCTCTGCTCACCAATAATGCACATGTTTCATGAAGTGTTATGGAAATGCATCACAACACACCACAATTAAATCAATTCACCATTTCATTCAGCTCACCATTTTAATTCATATTCTCACCATAGTGCATTAATCAGCTCACCAAATTTAAAATTAGGCCGAGGCCTCTGCTCACCAATCACACCAAAATATACTCACCAATTCAACCCATCACTCACACCAACACCAATTTCAATTTTGGTCAATTTATGATTTGACACGACATAGGGAGAGTGGATAAAAAATTGCCATTTGGACACTTGAACACCTCAGCCCAGAAACACCAGTAAAATAATTTATTTTTGCATAAAATTGGGATATTTGGATTGACACTGAAATTAGCTTCGAAATGCATTTTGAACCGTTAAATTTGGATAACCGAGTCAAAAGTTACGTTAAAAACAAAATAGGAAAAATACTTAGACATCCTGGAAACTGGCGCATGGGCGCTGGGCGCCCAGGAGCAACACGGGGCTTGGCGCATGGGCGCTTGGCGCCCAGGAAAGGCAACACGCATAGGCGCATGGCGCCCAGGAGACAGTAACGCGCATAGGCGCTCGGCGCCCAGGGAACAGCACGCGCATAGGCGCATTGCGCCCAGCACAGCAACACGGCGCCCAGGCACTAGGCGCCTAAGGCCAACATGCAACAAAACTCATTTTACTTCGAAATTGATTTTACACGAGCCAAATGCTCAGGATATGAGAACCCAATAAAAATTTTGTCAAAAAGTGAACAGAATTTTTGGCGCCCATGCACTAGGCGCCTAGTGAAAACACGCAACCCAACTATTTTGGTGCCCAAAATCATTTTGCACGAGCCATTTTACCTGAATATGAAAACCTGAAACCAAATTTTACAAAACCATCACCAGAACATTGGGGCCCTTGGCGCCCATGACACAAGCACCTAGCGCCAAAACTGGCAGCACAGTGACACAGAACACAGCAACACAGTGGCAACAGGCACAGCAACACAGTGACACAGAAACAGCAACACAGTGGCAATAGAATTGGAAAACTGGCGCAGGCACACTGCTGGGCGCCTGGCGCCCAGGACTAAGGCGCAGAACACAAAATCCAGCAACATACATATGGCGCCCAAGGCGCCTAGGAGCTTCCAAAAACAAGAATTTTTCAATTTCAATCACCAATTTAAATTCACCAAACACTCAATTATATATATATGATTCAAGTGTCGCCATGATTCTCAATTTCACCAAGTAAGCACCAATAAGTCATATATTCAAACATATGACATCCAATTCGCATTAGCAACAATTCAAACATTCAATCATGCGATTTCAACATAGGCAATTTAGAATCAAGCATCACAATACTATAAATTAATCATCAACATCACAATTCATTCATAGAAACTATCCTAGAACCCTAACCCTAAACATCACCAATTCGCATAAGGTATTAAAAACAAAAAGAGGACCCCCTAACCTTATGGAAGTCGAAAATTGCTAGCAAAGCTCCAAGGAAAATGCAAGACTCCAAATCAAGCTCTTCCTCCTCCTTGAGTGATTCGCCCCTTTCTGTTCTTCTCCTCTTCACTTCGCACTTCTCCTCTTCTCACTCTCTCTTTTTACGTTTCTTTTCTTTCTTTTTGCAATAGAGTCCAAATGAAAACTAACTTCTAAGACCCCTTGTGAGTCGAATTCCTTGACTAGGCAATGGGCCACGGGCCTAACTGTGGATCACGGGCCCTTGCTCGCACCACTCAATTCGTGACAACACCTCCTAATATATAAAATAAAATAATTAAACCTTGCATTATTTAATTAAATTAAATAAATATTGTAAGCCTTAAATAACTTAATTAAATAAATAATTAAATTATTTTGGGCCGTTACACCATGCATGAGACACCATGTACAACGCATCGGAACAATCAACAACATAATCATGCTATGCACAACAACGTCAACAACATCATCATTGGTCATATTCGACCCAACCACATCATCATCGAGTTTTGGCATATTTGACCCAGCAACAACAACAACAACAAGATTTAGTCACATTGACTCAACAACAAGAACAGCAAATTCAGTCTTATTAGACACAACAAAACATCACAACACTGAGGTAGCACAAAGTGGCGCCTAGGAAACAGCACCCACAACACAGACACAACACATTGGCGCCCAACAGCACATAAAAGGGCGCCTAAGGCAAACTGCGCCACCCTGGGCGCCAAAACAGACAGCACGTGGCGTCATACAGCAACACAGTCCTAGACACAAACTAAGACACAAACTGCAACACAGTCACAAACTAGGACACAAACAGCAACACAGTCCTAGACACAAACTAAGACACAAACTGCAACACAGCAGGCAACATAGACACTAAAACTGGCGCCTGGTGGCAACCTGCGCCACATTCTGGGCAACCTGTGCCACTCTGGGCGCAACATAGCAAGAGACCTGGCGCACACAGGGCAGCAACATGGCGCCCAGGCGCAGCACAGCACTAGTGCAGAATTTCCTACAGCAGTGCACCTACTTCGGCGAATTAATTAAAATAGCAAACGATATCGGATTTTAACAAAAGACCACTCATTGGGAAGCTCTGAGTGTAGTTTCTGCCTATGATTTCATTTTTCAAAATAAGTATCCAGTTGGTACAGTTTTTCAAAACACTACACTGAGGTACCAAAATCGGACAGAATTCTTTACCCAACTTGCAACTAAATTTTCTTTCTCATTTCTTAAAGCAATTTCGTGAAACCAGTGCCTATTTCGTAGAGAATTAAGTCTACTTTCCAATGAAACAAGAATCATTCAAAACGGAGTTCGATTGAGAACACAAAACCTACAAAAACGGAACCTACTCAAAGTTTGATTCCAGAATTTTGACCTAACTTTGGAGACTCATAACTTGAGCTACACAACTCCAAATTGAATGGAACCAGTGCCAAAACGACCGGCTTTAAGTCTATTTTCAAAAACAATCAGCCACATAATTTTTGGATCAACCTAACAGTACCAGTTTTAGAAGGACCGAAACAGTGTCCAGAAACGCACAAAAGACCATAAGCAAGTAAAACTCATTATGATCAATCACGAAATACCAATCTCAACATCACATACTTATGCATTTTGTCAAACATCTAACATGCATTCTAAACATCACTTACACATTCTATCAAACACCTAGCGTGCAACATTTTACCATCTATTCACTCAAGGCCATCAACACTCAAAACAACACCAACAACATACATATAATTTCATAATTCATTCATGCATATTATCAAACAACTCCTAGGCATCATAGGTTCTACCCTCCTATATACTACCCATCATATAACCCTTTATACTATGAGACTCCCCTTACCTTAAGAATCGTTGGAGATGAATAACCCTTCCACGAATCACCAAAACGCAGCAACAAGCTCTTCTCTTCTCTCTTGCGATTTTCTTCTCTTTTCCTTCTCCCTAGCGTGCGCTCTTCTCTTCTCTTCTCATTGAGATCTCCGCCCCTCCTTCTCTCTTTCTCTCCTCTTCGCAATTCCTTTCTTTTCTTTTGCACAAAATGAGCCAAACCCTAAATTTTTAGCTTAAATATGCGCCTAGGTTAGCAGGCCTGGATCACGGGCTTTTCCCTCAACTTAGCCCAGCTTAATTCGCAACACCACCTCCTGCTTCAACACCACACCTCAATATATTTTATTTTTCTAATTTCAATTATATCTATTAAATAAAACAAATCCCCTAAATACTTAATTAAATAAATAATTAAATATTTGGGGTGTTACATTAATAAGACACAAGTTTTCTATCAAACATGTTCAATCCCATGATATCAGTATCTTTACATTGTTGGGGAACCTTGGGGAATGGATTAGAAGATATTTGGAATCAATCGGAATGGATAAAAAGTACTTTGAATTTAAGGATCAGAAGGTATCACACGACCCGTGCGCGTAGGCGCACGATCCGTGCGCTATTGAACAAAATTGTAGAAAGTTTCAGAAAGATACGCACGACCCGTGCGTCTAGGCGCACGATCCGTGCGCGTTTAAAAATTCATTTCGTGTAGCATCAGATGGGGGCGCACGACCTGTGCACAGAGGCACTCGATCCATGCGTCTCCATCAGTTTTCCAGAAAACAGACTTTTCATGAGTAAATTCCATTCCGTTCCGATTCCAATCTCCCTTCCGATCGATATCCTTTATAACAATTATTATTCCAGACCAGTGAAAGCGATTTAAACAATCAAACAACACATATCATCAATCAACAATCCAATCAATTCGACCTGTGCACAGATGGGGGCGCACGACCTGTGCACAGAGGCACTCGATCCATGCGTCTCCATCAGTTTTCCAGAAAACAGACTTTTCATGAGTAAATTCCATTCCGTTCCGATTCCAATCTCCCTTCCGATCGATATCCTTTATAACAATTATTATTCCAGACCAGTGAAAGCGATTTAAACAATCAAACAACACATATCATCAATCAACAATCCAATCAATTCGACCTGTGCACAGATGGGGGCGCACGACCTGTGCACAGAGGCACTCGATCCATGCGTCTCCATCAGTTTTCCAGAAAACAGACTTTTCATGAGTAAATTCCATTCCGTTCCGATTCCAATCTCCCTTCCGATCGATATCCTTTATAACAATTATTATTCCAGACCAGTGAAAGCGATTTAAACAATCAAACAACACATATCATCAATCAACAATCCAATCAATTCGACCTGTGCACAGATGGGGGCGCACGACCTGTGCACAGAGGCACTCGATCCATGCGTCTCCACCAGTTTTCCAGAAAACAGACTTTTCATGAGTAAATTCCATTCCGTTCCGATTCCAATCTCCCTTCCGATCGATATCCTTTATAACAATTATTATTCCAGACCAGTGAAAGCGATTTAAACAATCAAACAACACATATCATCGATCAACAATCCAATCAATTCGAGCAATTTTGCGATTTACGGTTTTTCGATAAAAACGTTTTCGTTAAGTTTTCACAAAGCGGATTTTCCATAATATCGTTTCAGAAAATAACATGACTCGACAACCAAACGTCCCTAAGCGAGTATAGAACTCACCTAACGTGATGATAATCACGCAACCAACGGAACAACGGAGAGACACGGTTGGAGTAACCTCACGAACGGCTCCGGACTCGACTCCACGCTACTCCAAACGCTCCAAAAACTGAACCGATAGTGCCTGGCCTCTACTACTTCGAATTTCAACTCCCAATCTACTCTATGATGGTTGCTAATCACTTTATGGCTCTCAAAACAAACATGCAAACCATATTCAACTACTAGACTCCATTTTAGAGTTTGGAGTTTCAAGGGATGGCAATGGTGATTTGAAGGTGGGGCAGCTGTTTGCTTAGAAAATAGGATCAATGGGAAAAAGAAGAAGAATGGTGAAGGATGATGGTTTTGGATTCAACATGCATTCAGAAATGACTTGGTTGTCTCCCCTTCCCTCCTCCTCTCTCTCTCTCTCGCGATTCTCCCCCGCTTCCTTTCTCTTGTTTTGAATTTCTGAAAATGGTAGTAAGGGCTGGGTGTGTTGTTCAGCTGGGTGCTGACTTAAAGGGTGTAAGGACTGAAATTTCCTTCACTTAACATGTGTAAAGACCACTATGTCCTCCAGCCACTTATTTCCTTCCTATCACTTATGACATGGCCTAAACTACCAACTTAGTCAAATTTTAAAGCACTTAGACACCAACAATTATTATATAATTGGTACACTTCCATAGTAATTATTAAATCAGGCTTACTTAAACAGAGTATATTAATTCTCTTGTGCTAAAAACCTCATTTAGCCTACAATTCGCTTTAACATAATCCGCTAATTTAAATAAGCTAAATTAGTTAGCTAGGGGATGTTACAATCACCCCAACTTTTAACATTTTGTCCTCAAAATTGACAAAACGTACCTCAATCGAAAAGATGGGGATATTTCACCCGCATGTTCTCCTCTACTTCCCATGTCGCTTCGTCGGGTGAAGCACCGTCCCAAATCACCTTGACAAGAGGAATTGATCTTGTCCGGAGAGTTTTCTCGCCACGTTCGATGATCCTAATTGGAGTAGGCTGATAAGATAAATCTGGTCGGATGTCGATCGATTCATGGTTTAAGGGTTGATTTGGATCATGAATATACTTCCTTAACTGCGATACATGAAACACATCGTGTAATCTGGACAATTCTGGAGGTAATGCAATGCGATACGCTACTGGCCCGATTCGTTCGATAATCTGGAAGGGTCCGACATACCGAGGATTGAGCTTCTTCGCTCGCAAAGCGATACCGGTCCCGATGGTTGGAGAAAGTCTCAAAAAGACATGGTCTCCTTCTTCGAATTCCAACGGCCTTCTTCTCTTATCGGCATAACTCTTTTGTCGACTCTGAGCGGCCTTCATCCTTTCCCTTATCTGACGGATCTTCTCCGTAGTCTCACGGACCAAGTCCGGTCCCAACAGTCTCCGCTCACCTACATCCCACCAACATAATGGTGTTCTACACTTCCTTCCATACAATGCTTCATATGGAGCCATTCCGATACTAGAATGGTAACTGTTGTTGTATGAAAACTCCACCAATGGAAGATGATCCTCCCATCTGCCTCCACTGTCGAGTACACAAGCCCTCAACATATCCTCCAAAGTCTGAATGGTTCTCTCAGTCTGCCCGTCTGTCTGTGGATGGTAAGCGGTGCTAACACACACCGTTGTTCCCAATGCCATATTCAATGCTCTCCAAAATCGAGATGTGAACTTGGGATCTCGATCACAGATGATACTGGTAGGGATTCCATGCAACTTCACAATACTCTTGAGATATTCATCAGCTAACCTAGCAACTTTGTGATTCGAACGCACCGGAATAAAATGGGCGGACTTGGTCAGGCGATCGACCACTACCCAAATAGAATCATTTCCGGCTTGGGACCGTGGCAATCCCATGACAAAATCCATAGAAATGCTTTCCCATTTCCATTCAGGTACATTCAACGGCTGTAACTGGCCACCCGGCTTCTAGTGCTCTATCTTAACTCTTTGACAAGTCAAGCATCGAGACACAAACTCGGCAGTATCCACTTTCATACCCGGCCACCAATATAATTGCCTTAAATCTTGATACATCTTGGTAGACCCAGGATGTATTGAGAACTGACTCTTATGAGCCTCCCCTAAAACATGCCTCTTCACTTTCTCATCATTCGGCACACAGATTCTACCATTAAAACAAATTACGCCATCACCGTCTTCGGTGTAACTCGGCAACCTCTTCTGCGCTTGCAGCTCTACATCACCCTCTTGGGCTGAGCGAATCAGATTTCTCAAGGAACTTGAAATCTGAATATGGCTCAACACTAACCTGCTCCTTCTTGCCTTCATTGTCAAATAGAGGTCTCTAAATGATTCCAACAAAGACATCTCGTGCATCATCAACTCTGCCGCGTGGATAGACTTCCTGCTCAAAGCATCGGCCACAACATTAGCCATATCAGGATGATACTTCAATTCAAAATCATAATCTTTCAGGAACTCTACCCATCTCCTCTGTCTGTTGTTCAGCTCCTTTTGGTCAAACATATACTTAAGGCTCTTGTGGTCACTAAAGACTTCGAAACGAGACCCATACAGGTAATGTCTCCAAATCTTTAGGGCAAACACAATTGCCGCCAATTCTAAATCATGAGTTGGGTAATTCTCTTCGTGCGGCTTCAACTACCTGGAGGCATAAGCAACTACTTGTTGATTCTGCATTAGGACACATCACAAACCCTTACTAGAGGCGTCGCAATAGATTTGGAATCCTACGGACGGATCTGGAAGAATAAGGACTGGTGCAGAAGTCAAACGATTCTTCAATTTCGCAAAACAATTATCACAGTCTGAGTCCCAATCAAACGGCTGACCCTTGCGAGTTAACCGAGTGAGTGGAAGGACCAGCTGGGAAAATCCTTGAATGAATCTTCGATAATACCCAGCTAATCCCAAGAAACTTCTTACCTCAGTAACTGTGGATGGATGTTCCCACTCTACCACAGCTTCAATCTTACTGGGATCCACTGCAACACCTGCCTGAGATATCACATGACCCAAAAATTTAACTTCGGGCATCCAAAAATCTCATTTGGACGGCTTAGCGTACAACTTCTTCCCTCGGAGTACGTTCAGAACAATTCGGAGATGTTGCACATGCTCCTCAATCGTCTTAGAGAACACCAAGATATCATCAATGAACACCACAACAAACTGATCCAGATAGGGATTAAAAATCCGATTCATATAATCCATGAATACGGCTGGAGCATTGGTCAAACCGAAGGGCATCACTACAAATTCATGGTGTTCATACCTCGTACAAAAAGCGGTCTTCGGGACGTCCAAAGCTCGAACCCTGATTTGGTGATAGCCGGTCCTCAAATCAATCTTTGAAAATACAGAAGCTCCTCTCAATTGGTCTAACAAATCATCAATTCTCGGTAGAGGGTACTTGTTCTTGACAGTCACCTTATTCAACTGACGATAATCGATACACAATCTCATACTTCCGTCCTTCTTCTTGACAAGCAACACTGGAGCGCCCCATGGTGAGGCACTCGGCCGGATGAACCGTTTGGAAATTAGCTCTTCCAATTGGACTTTCAATTCCCTCAATTCTAACGGCGACATTCTATACGGGGCTATAGAAATAGGTCCAGTGCCCGGAACCAACTCTATAGAAAATTCCACCTCACGATCCGGAGGTAACGAAGGAACTTCATCAGGAAACACGTCAAGAAATTCATTAACAACTTGCACAGAAGATAAATCCTGACCTGTCTCAGTGGATGCAGACAACATCATGACATAAGCTTCTGCGCCTTGGAACAGGTAGTTACTGGCCGAAGTGAAAGAAATAACAACTTCAGAATTAGGCGGTTGTAGCTCCACTGACTCGGAGGCGGAACCGATAGTTTGATGAAAACAATATATAGTCACATGGTTGGCCGTCATCCAACTCATTCCTAGGACAACGTCCATACCCTTCATTGGTAAACAAATGAAGTCTACCACAAAATTCCTGTCTCCAATGGATAGAAGACAGTTTTCACATATCGCTTGGGTCTGAACACTACCGTCAGCAGCAGTCTTAATGGAGATTGGTTGAGGAAAAGGAGTTAAAGCCAATCCCAACCGTTCGACACAAACTTGAGATATAAAACAATGGGTCGCACCCGAATCATATAAAATACTAACGGAGTTATTAAAAAGAGATCCCATACCCCTTAGTAGATTATCTGACGGCGTGACCTTCTGGGCGTCCAAAGTGTAAACCCTCCCATGAGTTGTAGCAGCAGCAGGGTTATCTCCTTGACTCTTCTCCTTCACTGGGCAGTCCCGTGCATAGTGACCATCTTTCTTGCAGTAATAACACTGGTTGGATCCTATCTGGCATTTACCCTGGTGATACTTTCCACAGTTGGAACATGTACTGAACCTTGAGGAGTTCGACGACTGAATCTTCTTCCCTTTGTTGGAGTTGTGCCTGGGACCCGTCTGATTGTTGGATGATCCAGCATTCTTCTTATTCTGATGGAATATTTTCCTGCTTGTATATAACCTCTTAAAATCGTTCTCAACTATGTAAGCTTGTTGAACCATGGCGGTATAGTTAGTATAAGCAAAAGAACTCAGACTCTGAGCAATGTCTTCTCTTAGCCCATACTTGAACCTTTCGGTTTTCCACTTGTCATTGGGAGCATACCCGGCCAAGCCGAAGAATTGATACAACTCTTCAAACTTAGCCGCGTACTGACCCACAGTTGAGCTTCCTTGAGTGAGAGTCAAAAACTCATACTCCTTGTCAAACCTCATAGCTGTCGGAAAGAACTGCTCCAAAAATACCTGCCTGAAATGTTCCCAAGTCTGGGGAGTACCCATAGTTGCCATCATGGCTTTGGTGTTAGTCCACCAGTTGTTAGCTTCTCCCTTCAGCATATGTGTCGCCAATCTCAGCTTGTCCTCATCAGCGACCTGCATAGCTAAGAAAACCTTCTCTATGTCATCCAGCCAATGCTGGGCTTCCATGACATCCGGTCCTCCTCTGAAATCGGACGGCTTCATTTTCAGAAATTCAGAGAAAACCCTCCTTGGGTCAACTTGAGGCTCAGGAACTTGCTGAGGCTGAGCTTGAGCATTCTGTTGCATTAGTAACATATCTTCCATCATCTTCTGTTGTCTCTCGATCACATTCTGCATCCATGCAGAATGCGGATCAATTGGTGGGTTATTCCTCGATCCTCCTGCCATAATTCTACAAACGATACACCAAGTATTAAGTTGATCAGTCTCAATGTCTCTTAGCATCTTAAGAAGCAAAATAGCAGAATTACTCGAGGGACAAAACCACCCTAACTGTCTAAGCCCGACTAGGTCGAACTGCTCTGATACCATAATGTAACACCCCGATAAATTCTAACATGTAGAATCACCGAAATGCACTAAATGGCATACATCAGAGTAACTTCCTGTTATTGAGATATTGAACACAACTAAAACTTTTAAATAATACATATCAAATGGTTCTCTGAACCTCATAAACTTCCTGAAAATGCTTAAGTTTCAAAACTTAAGACTTGTACATAATCCTGGTGTTCAATACTCAAAACATAAAGTAGCGGAAACGATTTTACAACTTAAACAATGAAAGTCATACAATCGGTGACATAACTAAATAAAAATACAAAGGGCTAAACAGGAAATCCAATTTCCCATAGTTCCATGAGTCGCACCAGCTAACCGTGCTTTGTCGCCTTTGCTTTCCCCTGTTTCTCTGTAAAAACCACAAATATGAAGGGTGAGATAAACATTATCTCAGTGAGTCCTATCGAGACCCCTTACTAACTCTAGCGGTTCATTATGCTTTACTTTGAACTCGTGGCCCTAAAAAGCAACCACGTGGAAATATATTAAGTTCCCGTAACCTTTATGCTCATGGCCCTCCTAAGCGACACATGAAGCATACAATATTTTGTTCCATGATTTTAGCATAACACCTCAGCCTACCTATTTTATAGGCACTTCTTAACTTTGGTGAACCCATCCCGCTATTTCTAGTGGGTGAAATATTCTTGTGTCTAGGTTTTGGGGCTCATGACTTCCCCTCCCCTAGTATGCTAATCCTCTAAGGGTCGTCACCCTTATCCTCTTGTATTTATTATGCATATATATATATATATATATATATATATATATATATATATATATATCTATATATATATATATCCATGTACCCGCAATGGGCCGTCAATGATTTCAGTCATGTACCGTCTATCCTTCCACGAGGGAAGGCATTTTGCCGTGAATTAGCATTTCTTGACTTATGTCCTCTCGCGTTCTCTAAGTACGGTTTTCCGTTACGTTTATAAGACACAAGTTTTCTATCAAACATGTTCAATCCCATGATATCAGTATCTTTACATTGTTGGGGAACCTTGGGGAATGGATTAGAAGATATTTGGAATCATTCGTAATGGATAAAAAGTACTTTGAATTTGAGGATCAGAAGGTATCACACGCCCCGTGCGTGTAGGCGCACGATCCGTGCGCTATTGAACAAAATTGTAGAAAGTTTCAGAAAGATACGCACGACCCGTGCGTCTAGGCGCACGATCCGTGCGCGTTTAAAAATTCATTTCGTGTAGCATCAGATGGGGGCGCACGACCCGCGCACAGAGGCACTCGATCCGTGCGTCTCCATCAATTTTCCAGAAAACAGACTTTTCATGAGTAAATTCCATTCCGTTCCGATTCCAATCACCCTTCCGATCCATATCCTATATAACAATTATTATTCCATACCAGTGAAAGCGATTTAAACAATCAAACAACACATATCATAAATCAACAATCCAATCAAGAAGAGCAATTATGCGATTTACGGTTTTTCGATAAAAACGTTTTCGTTAAGTTTTCACAAAGCGGATTTTCCATAATATCGTTTCAGAAAAATAACATGACTCGACAACCAAACGTCCCTAGGCGAGTATAGAACTCACCTAACGTGATGATAATCACGCAACCAACGGATCAACGGAGAGACACGGTTGGAGTAACCTCACGAACGGCTCCAGACTCGACTCCACGCTACTCCAAACGCTCCAAAAACTGAACCGATAGTGCCTGGCCTCTACTACTTCGAATTTCAACTCCCAATCTACTCTATGATGGTTGCTAATCACTTTATGGCTCTCAAAACAAACATGCAAACCATATTCAGCTACTAGACTCCATTTTAGAGTTTGGAGTTTCAAGGGATGGCAATGGTGATTTGAAGGTGGGGCAGCTGTTTGCTTAGAAAATAGGATCAATGGGAAGAAGAAGAAGAATGGTGAAGGATGATGGTTTTGGATTCAACATGCATTCAGAAATGACTTGGTTGTCTCCCCTTCCCTCATCCTCTCTCTTTCTCTCTCTCTCGCGATTCTCCCCCCTTCCTTTCTCTTGTTTTGAATTTCTTAAAATGGTAGTAAGGGCTGGGTGTGTTGTTCAGCTGGGTGCTGACTTAAAGGGTGTAAGGACTGAAATGTCCTTCACTTAACATGTGTAAAGACCACTATGTCCTCCAGCCACTTATTTCCTTCCTATCACTTATGACATGGCCTAAACTACCAACTTAGTCAAATTTTAAAGCACTTAGACACCAACAATTATTATATAATTGGTACACTTCCATAGTAATTATTAAATCAGCCTTACTTAAACAGAGTATATTAATTCTCTTGTGCTAAATACCTCATTTAGCCTACAATTCGCTTTAACATAATCCGCTAATTTAAATAAGCTAAATTAGTTAGCTAGGGGATGTTACAGACACTGAAGTCAAATCTTTATCAAAACGAGAGTAAATATTAACTTCCACCCAAAATAAAGGGAAATGGGGAAGCAGCAATAAAGCAAATGAGTACACATATTCATGACAGATATATGAAAGATGCAAAAACAAAAACAAAATATCATAAAAACAAAGATTTTTAAGGTAAGCAACAAAACAATCAAATTGGATTCGCAAGAAATACATAGTTAAAGACATCAGATTTGGATTTCTACACCAAAGGAAGCTAAACAATGATGGCTAAATAAACTGGTGATTCACTGAATTTCTTTAATCAATGGAACACAGTTGACAAAGACAAAGGAAGAGTCGAGGATCTGAATCCAACTCTCTCAACTGTGATTCCATTGATTAAAATTATGCACTGAATCAAATGCCGCCATCGAGTCGCCGTATCCTGGTCTTCAAAAATGAGACTATGAATTTTTAGTGAGATTTCTCTTCATTGAATCATTTGAAAGAAGCGAAGAGAAAAATGATGTTTCATTGGTTCCCTTAAAGAGAGAGAGAGAGAGATATGGAGAGAGAGATGGGTACACACACAAGGGACACTGAAGTCAAATCTTTATCAAGACGAGAGTACATATTAACTTCCAACCAAAATAAAGGGAAATGGGAAAGCAACAACAAAGCAAATGAGTACACATATTCATCACAGATATATGAAAGATGCAAAAACAAAAAAAAAATCATAAAATCAAATATTTCTAAGGTAAGCAACAAAACAATCAAATTGGATTCGCAAGAAATACATAATTAAAGACATCAGATCTGGATTTCTCCAACAAAGGAAGCTAAACAATGATGGCTAAATAAACTGGTGATTCACTGAATTTCTTTAATCAATGGAACACAGTTGACAAAGACAAAGGAAGAGTCGAGGATCTCAATCCAACTCTCTCAACTGTGATTCCATTGATTAAAATTATGCAGTGATTCAAATGCCCCCATCGAGTCACCGTATCCTGGTCTTCAAAAATGAGACTATGAATTTTTAGTGGTATCCAGAGATATATTTATAGGATGAGATTTAGGGTTTTTCCTCCACCGTGTTCAGCGTGATAACGACATGCCTTTACGAAAACAAAAAATTTCTTTAAATAATTATTGTGCATATTTTTGTAATTTAATAGAAATGTGTTAATTAGGTAGTGTCCGAAAAATGTAGGAATTTAAGTCAAATTTACAAAAATGATATTCTCCGAATAGGAAAATCCTCTTATTTGAAAATTTTTATTATGATTGTGGATTTTATTAATAGAAATAGTTTTATGACATTTTAGGACATCAATTTCTTTTTGTTTGTTTCCATGAAGGATATTTAACTTTTTATTCCTACACATTCTAAAAATTCAATAATTAGAAAAAAATATTTTAACAGTTATTAATTTATTGTTATATTTACAGTTTCACGTTAATTCTTTCAATTAACTTTTAGATTAACTAAAGTTATGTACTAAACTTGAATGGGTGATATGTAAATAAAAAACCAAATATATCAAAACATCAAGTGATTAAAATATATTTTTTATAAATAGAGAACATCAAGAAAAGTTATTTTATGAGTTGTAATCTACAAGCTTGAGTATACAATTTATAACATAATTATGGAGTAATATTCAGTGATGAGAAAAAATCAAGTAAAATAGAAAAGTTTCACTTTCAAGTGGTACGAAGGGGAGATATTTTTATATTTATTTATTCATACTTAATAATTTAGTGATATGTCATCATATAAAAAATAGTATTTTTGGCCATAATTGTTCATATTTTTATCCAAAAAGATTTCTCTTTACTGAATCATTTGAAATAAGCGAAGAGAACAATGATGTTTCAGTGGTTCCCTAAATGAGAGAGAGACAGAGAGAGATGGAAAGAGAGAAGGGTACACACACAAGGGACACTGATGTAACACCCCGGTATTTCTTTAACAAAGAAACACCTAAATATACAATTTGGTATAAATCAGAGTATAAAAATTCCTGTTCAGATATACATCTTTACAAGAAACAGCGGAAACTATAAAAATAACATTTTACAACTTCGAGTCATAAGACCGAATACAGAGACTACATCAGAAGAATCCAAAACATAGATGGAAGATTACATCTCCAACTTCTCCTCGAGCCTGACGACTAACTGTGCCGCCTGCTGTCCTTATAACCTGTTCTCTGTAAAAACAACAAATATGGATTGGGTGAGACAACTTGTCTCAGTGAGTCCTACTGTGCCCCCTCACTAACACTCGGTTCAATTTATTAAACTGTTATCAAATATAGATAATTAGCTATCACAAGCTATAATCGAAATGCCAAGCAAATCGTGAATTTATTTTACACGAACCGACTGCAATCCAGTGCTAATCCCGGTAATCGTGTGTTCAACTTGGCATAAACCGACTGCAATCCAGTGCTAATCCCGGTATCCCGTGAGTTGACCACGCCAAAACACATTCAGGGCCTAGGTAAGGGGTCATGACTACCCTCCCTAGTATGCTACTTGTCGGATCGCCACCCAACGCGATACATATGACAATACGTATCAATTCTCGAGAGTTAGATAATTTATATCTTCTTTTTCATTTTGATCACCAAAGGCTCAGTCACATAAGCTCATTAGATAATTTATATCTTTTCGATCACCAAAGGATCAATCACATAAGCTCATTAGATAATTTATATCTTTTCGATCACCAAAGGATCAATCACATAATAATTGGATAAACAATATCCATATCGATCTATAACCCGTTTAGATGAATTCAATAGTTAGACATCCGGCGTTATAATCATACACAATGACATATATAGTTATATATATATTTAGTCAATCCATCAGTCGGTGTACCCACACGTATACTAGGGTTTCGGTTTTTCAATCAAATAGGCTTTCAAAGCTCTTTTTCAAAACCATGAGTTGAACAAGTTCAAAATAAGGTTTTCAGTAAGGCAATATCCTTAAAATTGATTGGGAGGAGGATTAGAAGTGATTTGGGATCGAAAGGAGTGACGAAATGAGAAATCGGGGATCGCTAACAGAAGCTCACGCACGGTCCGTGCCCAGGGGCGCTCGACCAGTGCGTGATCCACCAAAACTCATACAGTCAAACCGAAGAGGGCGCACGGTCCGTGCCCAGGGGCGCACGATCCGTGCGTCCGGTTCTGTGTCTCTATTTCCAATCCGATTCTCATTCCACTTTTCCATTTCTCGCCCAAATCGAATTCCGATCGTAATCCAACCTGAAAATAGTTTTAATATACCACATTCCAGACTATATTCCAGCAAAATTGTAATATCCCCAATTTTCGCTATTCGAATTATTTGGCGTATAATTATTCTTTAGTGATTTATAAACTTGGTTGATAATAAAATGATTTGATAGTGGATTGCTTGATTTAATTACTATATGAATTGTGTGCTTAATTGATATTAATTATGTCAAGTAGGGTAATTAGATTAATTAGGAGTGAAGGAGTCATTAGGAATAGGATTAGTAAGTGAGGGGTATAGTGGTATTTTTACCTAGCCTATATAAATAACCCCTTTCAGCTGGAGCAAAAACAGAAAACCACACTTCATTGTTTCTACAAAATTCTGAAACAGCAAAAATAGAGAGGGAGGGGGCGTGAGGGAGAAGGGAGAGGGAGGAGAGGATCTAGTCTCAACCATCATGCATGTTTCATCTATCAACATATTCTGAATCAACTCCCTATTTCCTTTCCATTGATGCTAAATTCATAGTCATCCCCAACCTCCACCACAAATCACCATTGAAGACCACCTTGAGCTTCACTTGGCCAAACACCAAATCTGTCCCTTGCATGTTATGTTGGAGAGTTGTAGTGTAACACCCCGATAGTTCTAACATATAGAATCACCGAAATGCACTAAATGGCATACATCAGAGTAACTTCCTGTTATTGAAATACTGAACACAACTAAAACTTTCGATAGTACATATCAAATGGTTCTCTGAACCTCATAAACTTCCTGAAAATGCTTAAGTTTCAAAGCTTAAGACTTGTACATAATCCTGGTGTTCAATACTCAAAACATAAAGTAGCGGAAACGATTTATAACTTATACATGATAGTTATACAATCGATAACAAAAGTACTACAGAAGGGCAAGGGCCTAAAACAAGAAACATAGACTTCCGGACTCCTCGAGTCACACCAGCTAACCGTGCTTTGTCGCCTTTGCCTTCCCCTGTTTCTCTGTAAAAGCCACAAATATGAAGGGTGAGATAAACATTATCTCAGTGAGTCCTATCGAGACCCCTGACCAACTCTAACGGTTTGTTATACTTGAATCTGAACTCGTGGCCCGAAGAAGCGACCACGTGAATACATGATGTTTACTCGTAACTTGTAGCCCTAATGAGCGACTACTTGTTACATTTCTGATTTTTCCTGATGTAGCCCTAATAAGCGACTACGGATCATATTTTAACTTGAACTTAGCTGTAACACCCCGGTATTTCTAACATGTAGAAGCACCGAAATGCACAACTAGCGGAATA
The DNA here is from genome assembly GCA_039519185.1 of Astragalus membranaceus. NCBI lineage: Eukaryota > Viridiplantae > Streptophyta > Magnoliopsida > Fabales > Fabaceae > Astragalus > Astragalus membranaceus. Next base: position 52,529,105 of record CM076852.1, read on the forward strand.
ATCAGAGGACACAGTTCCTGCTTATAATTGGACCAACAAACTCTTTCCGAAATAAACATAAGATCGGAATAATAACACTTCATACAATAGAAGTCATTCGGCATACAACCGATCGGAGTACAACATCCGAGTCCAATACATAAAACAGAAACTGAAATAAGGTTTATACAACTTATACAACACAAGTTCGTACAACCCAAAGGTACAATAACAATAAAGGAAAACAGCTAGGTCTTCGACGTCTCCAAGAGCATAGCACTACTCGTGCACAATAGCCTTCCTTTTTCCCTGCTTAGCTGAAAAACAACAACATATGATTGGGTGAGATAACATTATCTCAGTGAGTCCTACCGTGCCCCCTCACCGACACTCGGTTCAATTGTCAAACCGTTAACAATCATATTAATAACGAATATGTTACAGTGAATTGTTGATCGTGAACCTTGCCACAAATCTCAACAAGTCGAGTCCAATCAAACAAGTCTTTATGTTTTATGAGGGACAGCCGGTTGTGAATAACCACGAATACCGGAGATTATATTTGTTGATTAGTGTAAACCGACGGCGAAACTTCACTCATCCCGGCACACAATCATATAATTAATTTGTTTAGTGTAATCCGACGGCGACACCCCGCTCATCCCGGCACACTAATATCTTATTATTCAATTGTTTAGTATAATCCGTTGGCGAAACTCCACTCATACCGGAAACCCGTGAGTTGACCACGCCAAAACACATACAGGGCCTAGATAAGGGGTCATGACTACCCTCTCTAGTATACTACTTGTCAGGTCGTCACCCAACGAACGATATATACGACAATACATATCAACGATCACCAAAGGATCAAACATAAGCTTATAATACATGTTCCATTTCTTTTCATAATCTGTTTATGAAGAATTCTATTTACTTCCAGAATTATAATTAATTCCAGGTCTTATATCCATATATAAGTTCAGCCCAACTATTACTCGGTGTGCTCACACGTAATCTAGGATTTTCGTTCTCGACCAAAATAGGTTTCAAGACTCTTTTTCAAAAATATAGTTTGAACGGTTTGAAATTAGGTTTTCAATAGGTTGGTAGCTTTAAAATAGTTTGAGGAAGGGATTAGGAAAGGTTCGGGATTGAACGGAATGTTGAACGAGAAAAACGGAATTATGCATCAAAAGGGTCACAGTGGCGCGCGGCGCGCAACCCACGCGTGACTGGCGCGCGACTTGACAGAAGCGCAGCCCAGAATCGCGCACGGCGCGCAACTCCCGCGTGAACGGCGCGCGAATGGACAGAACCCAAATCCAAGAGTGGCGCGCGGCGCGCGACCTGCGCGCGAATGGCGCGCGACTGGACACTACTTCCAGTACTGATGCTCAACTCGAAATTTTCTCAATTTCGTTCTCCGTTCGCTCTCGATTCGATTCCTAATTTCCGTTCCACCTGAAACCCAGAAAATTGGCAATATTCCAGAGTACATTTCAAATGCAAAAACATTGTCAAAAATCGTTTCAATTCGCTTATGATTCTCAAAACCGTAAAATGTCAATTTCTCCAAAACTCAGAATTTGTTTTCAACACCATAAAGAATTGGTTTCCAGTAAAATTTCAGAATATACCAAGGTTCAAAACATTCAATTTATTTCCCCTAATCGTGAGTAGAACTCACCGGTAAGTCGAAATCCCGAGAGTTGCGCCGAAAAACGAAATCACCGAACCGAACACGAAAAATCCCCGAAGTTGAGCTCCAATCGATTCCAAGACAGCAACACCTCCTATGGCCAATTTGAACTCAGCAATATTACCTCTTCTAAATCAAATGCAGGTTCGAAATCTTCCTCCTAGTGGCTCCTCCTGAACATGCAAGGTGACCTCTTTTTCTCAATAGACTTCTATTCTCCTCCCATGGAGCTTTAAGAAATCGCATATGGAAGGAAAGGAAATGGCTTGGTTCAGTTCATAAAGCTCATATCAAAAGAACCAGGAAGAGAAAAGGAATCCAATGATCTGAAGTGTACTTACATGCAACCAGTAGATGAATTTATCCTTAGCTTTCTTCCTCCTCTCCACTTCGCCCTCTCCTTCTTCTTTTCCCAGCTTTCTTTTCTCTTTTGTTTTCAGAAATGAGTTTAAAATGAGAGGGAGTGGCTGAAGGTATAAGAGGGGGGAATGAGTCAGCTGGATGAGGTGTAAAGGGCTGAAGGTTTAGGTGGTGGTAATTTTTACCAAACTGCCCTCAGTCCAACTAAGTTTTGGGTTACGAGAGTAAGACTTCAAAATTCTACGTTTAATTCTTTCGACGTCAAAATTTCTCGACTCTACCGATTCCGAATTGCGAATCATTATTTTCCTCGGTTAGGAATTATTTAAAGTCCACATTATTCGAAATTCTAAAAAATTTAGGGATGTTACAATCACCCCAACTTTTAAAATTTTGTCCTCAAAATTGACAAGACGTACCTTACTGAAAGAGATAGGGATATCGAGCACGCATGTCATCTTCCAGTTCCCAGGTAGCCTCTTCGACTGAAAAGCCATCCCAGACCACTTTGACAATCGGAATAGTCCTAGAACGCAGAGTCTTCACACCGCGCTCCAAGATATAACTAGGAGAAGGTTGAAAGGATAAATCCGGTCGAAGGTCAATAGTATCAACACTCAGCGGCTGAAGGGGATCAGGAATATACTTTCTCAACCGAGATACAGGAAAGACATCATGAAGATTGGATAAGGCAGGAGATAAAGCAAGACGATACGCAAGTGGCCCAATTCGCTCGATAATTTGGAAAGGTCCAACGTATCGAGGACTGAGTTTCTTCGCTCGCAAGGCTCTACCCGTGCCTATAGTTGGAGAAACTTTCAGAAATACATGATCACCAATCTCAAACTCCAACGGTCTCCTTCGGTTGTCGGCGTAGCTCTTTTGTCTACTCTGTGCGACCTTCATCCTTTCTCGAATTAATTTGACCCTTTCTGTAGTCTCTCGGACCATGTCCGGCCCCAAAAACTTGTTCTCACCGATATCATACCAACATAGTGGGGTCCTGCACTTCCTCCCATAAAGTGCCTCGAACGGTGCCATACCGATGCTTGAGTGGTAACTGTTGTTGTAAGCGAATTCAATCAATGGAAGATGATCTTCCCACTTCTTACCGTTATCCAACACACATGCCCGCAACATATCTTCCAGAGTCTGAATGGTCCTCTCTGTCTGACCATCCGTCTGAGGATGATAAGCCGTGCTAAGAAGTACCCTCGTCCCCATAGCTTCATTCAGCGCTCTCCAAAACCTAGATGTAAACTTAGGATCTCTGTCTGACACTATAGTAGTCGGAACCCCGTGCAGTCTGACAATGTTCCTCATATATTCCTCGGCCAACCTTGACACTTTGAAATTCGAACGAACGGGGATAAAGTGAGCAGATTTTGTTAATCGGTCCACTACTACCCAAATAGAATCATTGCCGGCCTGCGACCTCGGCAAACCCATAACAAAATCCATAGAGATATCTTCCCATTTCCAAACAGGAATATCCAACGGTTGCAACTGACCACCTGGCCTTCGGTGTTCCGCCTTAACCTTCTGACAGGTTAAGCACCGAGAAACAAATTCAGCAACTTCGGCCTTCATCCCAGGCCACCAATACAGCGTCTTCAAATCTCGGTACATCTTGGTAGATCCAGGATGTACAGAATACTTACTTCTGTGAGCTTCTTCCAAAACTTGACCTTTGACTTCCAGGTCATTCGGTATACAAATTCTACCTTTAAAGCATAAGACACTATCACTATCCTCAGTGAAATCCGGTGACCCTCTTAGAGATTGTAACTTCACATCCGCTTCTTGGGCCACACGGATTTGCTCCCGCAACATACTAGTAACCTGAATATGTCGCAACACCAGTCGGTCCTTCTTCCTTGCTACCTTGAGGTTCATGTCTCTGAAAGATTCTAGCAGGGCCATTTCATGCACCATTAGCTTTGCCGTGTGAATCGTTTTTCGGCTCAGAGCATCAGCTACCACATTTGCTTTCCCAGGGTGATACTTCAACTCGAAGTCATAATCCTTTAAAAACTCGGTCCACCTTCTTTGTCTATTATTCAACTCCTTTTGATCAAACAAATACTTCAAGCTTTTGTGATCACTAAAGACTTCGAAACGAGAACCGTAGAGGTAATGTCTCCAAATCTTTAGTGCAAACACAATTGCTGCAAGTTCCAAATCGTGAGTCGGGTAATTCCGCTCATGCGTCTTCAATTGCCTAGATGCATAGGCTACCACATGCTGATTTTGCATAAGGACGCATCCTAAACCCTTCCCGGAGGCATCACTGTAAATCTGAAATCCCAATGACGGATCCGGAAGAATTAGAATCGGAGCAGAAGTCAACTTCTCCTTTAATCCGAGAAAACACTCTTCACAATCAGCATCCCAAGTAAACGGTTGGTTCTTGCGAGTCAATCGAGTAAGTGGAAGAACCAATTGTGAAAAGCCTTCGATAAACCTTCTGTAATATCCGGCCAAACCCAAGAAGCTTCTTATCTCAGTCACTGAAGTCGGTCGCTCCCAATTCAACACCGCTTCCACTTTACTCGGATCTACTGCAACTCCTTCCTCAGAAATCACATGACCCAAAAACTTAACTTCTGACATCCAAAAGTCACACTTGGACGGCTTGGCATAGAGCTGCTTCTCTCGGAGTATTCCCAAGACAAATCTGAGATGCTGGGCATGCTCCTCAATTGACTTGGAGTAAACCAAGATATCATCAATGAACACAACCACAAATTGATCTAAGTAGGAATGGAATACTCTGTTCATGTAATCCATGAACACGGCAGGAGCGTTAGTCAATCCGAAGGGCATCACCACAAACTCGTAGTGTCCGTACCTCGTACGAAAAGCGGTCTTCGGAATGTCTAAGGCTCTTACCCTGATCTGATGGTATCCTGACCTTAGATCAATTTTGGAGAAGACTTTAGCACCTCTGAGCTGGTCAAGCAAGTCATCTATCCTTGGCAATGGATACTTGTTCTTGATAGTTATCTTGTTAAGCTGACGATAGTCGATGCATAACCTCATGCTTCCATCTTTCTTCTTCACCAATAGCACCGGAGCACCCCACGGAGAAGCGCTCGGCCTTATAAACTGTTTAGAGATTAATTCTTCCAGCTGAGACTTCAACTCTTTTAATTCAAGAGGCGACATTCGATAAGGAGCTATAGATACTGGCCCCGCACCCGGCGCCAAATCTATAGAGAATTCAATTTCACGTTCAGGAGGCAAAGAGGAAACTTCCTCAGGAAATACATCAAGAAATTCATTGACAACCTGAATCGAAGACAAGTCTAAACCGGTTTCAGTTGAGGCAGACAAGATAATGACAAAAGCTTCCGCACCTTGATATATGGATTCGTTGGCAGATATGAAGGAAATATTAGCATCTTCAGAAGGAAAACCAATGGAACGGTTGTAGCAGTCAATGGTCACATGATTGTTGACCATCCAATTCATTCCTATAATAACTTCCATTTTCCTCATAGGCAAGCATATGAAGTCAATGGTGAACTCACGTCTCCCGATAACCAAAACACAATTACTACACATAGATTGGGTTCGTACACGACCCATGGCAGCGGTGAGAATAGAGATCGGCTCGGATATGGGTGAAACAACCAATCCTACCCGATTAGCACAAGCTTCGGAGATAAAACAATGTGTGGCACCAGAGTCATATAGTATATCAACAGACTGATTAAGAATAAAACCTGTACCCCTTATGAGATTATCTGATGGTTTGACGGTATCCCCATCCAATGTGTTGACCCGGTGTTGCCTAGGGGCATCTGGGGTCTCAGAGTAAGCTTTCCTTGCTGGACAGTTGTTGGCATAGTGACCCACCTCCTTGCACACGTAGCACTCATTTGGCTTTGTCTCTGATTGACACTTCCCCGAATGATACATGTTGCACGTCCCACACTTATGTCTCCCAACAGCATTGCTTGATTGGGCTTACTTCCCTTTGTTACCATTTCCCTTATACCTAGGGTTTGCAGAAGATGATTCATTACTCCTTTTCTTTTCATTCCAAAAACCTCTTCTCTCAGCATACATTTTCTTGAGATCACTTTCCGCTGCGTGAGCTTGTTCGACAAGAGCAGGATATGAGGTCATGGCATATGAACTGAGACCTTGATTCACATCCCCCCTTAGACCTTGTTTGAACATCACTCACTTCCATTTGTCATCCGGAGCATGAGTACCCAATTCATAGAACTGTGACAATCTTTCAAACTTAGCGGCATATTGACCTACAGTCATTTCCCCTTGCTTTAAGCTGACAAATTCCATCTGCTTAGCCAACCTTTCAGATTCCGGAAAATAGTGACCCAAAAACATTTCCTTGAAGTTCGTCCACTGAAGCGGTGTCCCTTGAAGTTGCATCATTCTACGTGCATTTGTCCACCATGTGTGGGTATCCTCGTCTAGAGCATTGGCAGCACACAGTACTTTCTCTTCCTCAGTGCATTGCAGAGTTACAAAGATCCTCTCCATTGCATCAACCCAGAAGTGAGCTTTCATAACATCAGATTCTCCCTTGAAGATTGGAGGTTTCATCTTCAAGAACTTAAAGTATGCCCTATGCGGGTCTTCCTGAGGCATAGGAGCTTGCTCATTCTGTGGTTGAGGTTGAGCTTGTTGTTGTTGCAGAAGTATCATGTCATTCATCATCTTTTGCTGATTTTCAATAAAGTTCCGCATCCATTCGTGCTGAGGATCTTCTGGGGCAGCATTCCTTCGATTTCTTCCAGCCATGATTCTGCAAAGTATGCACGAAGTGTTTTAGTTGATCAGGCTAAACTCTAACAGCATACTAAGAAAAATCATACTTAGAAGACTCAAAGAACTTTTAACGGCTAAGTCCGACTAGGTCGAACCGCTCTGATACCAAATGTAACACCCCGGTATTTCTAACATGTAGAAGCACCGAAATGCACAACTAGCGGAATAATCAGAGGACACAGTTCCTGCTTATAATTGGACCAACAAACTCTTTCCGAAATAAACATAAGATCGGAATAATAACACTTCATACAATAGAAGTCATTCGGCATACAACCGATCGGAGTACAACATCCGAGTCCAATACATAAAACAGAAACTGAAATAAGGTTTATACAACTTATACAACACAAGTTCGTACAACCCAAAGGTACAATAAAAATAAAGGAAAACAGCTAGGTCTTCGACGTCTCCAAGAGCATAGCACTACTCGTGCACAATAGCCTTCCTTTTTCCCTGCTTAGCTGAAAAACAACAACATATGATTGGGTGAGATAACATTATCTCAGTGAGTCCTCACGTGCCCCCTCACCGACACTCGGTTCAATTGTCAAACCGTTAACAATCATATTAATAACGAATATGTTACAGTGAATTGTTGATCGTGAACCTTGCCACAAATCTCAACAAGTCGAGTCCAATCAAACAAGTCTTTATGTTTTATGAGGGACAGCCGGTTGTGAATAACCACGAATACCGGAGATTATATTTGTTGATTAGTGTAAACCGACGGCGAAACTTCACTCATCCCGGCACACAATCTTATAATTAATTTGTTTAGTGTAATCCGACGGCGACACCCCGCTCATCCCGGCACACTAATATCTTATTATTCAATTGTTTAGTATAATCCGGTGGCGAAACTCCACTCATACCGGAAACCCGTGAGTTGACCACGCCAAAACACATACAGGGCCTAGATAAGGGGTCATGACTACCCTCTCTAGTATACTACTTGTCAGGTCGTCACCCAACGAACGATATATACGACAATACATATCAACGATCACCAAAGGATCAAACATAAGCTTATAATACATGTTCCATTTCTTTTCATAATCTGTTTATGAAGAATTCTATTTACTTCCAGAATTATAATTAATTCCAGGTCTTATATCCATATATAAGTTCAGCCCAACTATTACTCGGTGTGCTCACACGTAATCTAGGATTTTCGTTCTCGACCAAAATAGGTTTCAAGACTCTTTTTCAAAAATATAGTTTGAACGGTTTGAAATTAGGTTTTCAATAGGTTGGTAGCTTTAAAATAGTTTGAGGAAGGGATTAGGAAAGGTTCGGGATTGAACGGAGCGTTGAACGAGAAAAACAGAATTACGCATCAAAAGGGTCACAGTGGCGCGCGGCGCGCAACCCACGCGTGACTGGCGCGCGACTTGACAGAAGCGCAGCCCAGAATCACGCACGGCGCGCAACTCCCGCGTGAACGGCGCGCGAATGGACAGAACCCAAATCCAAGAGTGGCGCGCGGCGCGCGACCTGCGCGCGAATGGCGCGCGACTGGACAGAACTTCCAGTACTGATGCTCAACTCGAAATTTTCTCAATTTCGTTCTCCGTTCGCTCTCGATTCGATTCCTAATTTCCGTTCCACCTGAAACCCAGAAAATTGGCAATATTCCAGAGTACATTTCAAATGCAAAAACATTGTCAAAAATCGTTTCAATTCGCTTATGATTCTCAAAACCGTAAAATGTCAATTTCTCCAAAACTCAGAATTTGTTTTCAACACCATAAAGAATCGGTTTCCAGTAAAATTTCAGAATATACCAAGGTTCAAAACATTCAATTTATTTCCCCTAATCGTGAGTAGAACTCACCGGTAAGTCGAAATCCCGAGAGTTGCGCCGAAAAACGAAATCACCGAACCGAACACGAAAAATCCCCGAAGTTGAGCTCCAATCGATTCCAAGACAGCAACACCTCCTATGGCCAATTTGAACTCAGCAATATTACCTCTTCTAAAGCAAATGCAGGTTCGAAATCTTCCTCCTAGTGGCTCCTCCTGAACATGCAAGGTGACCTCTTTTTCTCAATAGACTTCTATTCTCCTCCCATGGAGCTTTAAGAAATCGCATATGGAAGGAAAGGAAATGGCTTGGTTCAGTTCATAAAGCTCATATCAAAAGAACCAGGAAGAGAAAAGGAATCCAATGATCTGAAGTGTACTTACATGCAACCAGTAGATGAATTTATCCTTAGCTTTCTTCCTCCTCTCCACTTCGCCCTCTCCTTCTTCTTTTCTCAGCTTTCTTTTCTCTTTTGTTTTCAGAAATGAGTTTAAAATGAGAGGGAGTGGCTGAAGGTATAAGAGGGGGGAATGAGTCAGCTGGATGAGGTGTAAAGGGCTGAAGGTTTAAGTGGTGGTAATTTTTACCAAACTGCCCTCAGTCCAACTAAGTTTTGGGTTACGAGAGTAAGACTTCAAAATTCTACGTTTAATTCTTTCGACGTCAAAATTTCTCGACTCTACCGATTCCGAATTGCGAATCATTATTTTCCTCGGTTAGGAATTATTTAAAGTCCACATTATTTGAAATTCTAAAAAATTTAGGGATGTTACATTAGCACAACCCGAGATATAATGCTAGACAATCTTGATTGCCCAATATCTACGGAAACCCCAATCCGAAATTCTATCCGAATAATGCTAGGGTCCTAGCTTTGGATTCATGACTCCCCTCGACTAGGTATGCTAATAACTGGAGGATCGTCATCCTCGATATACACAAGGTATACCATCTACCTTTCCCCGAGGGAAAGTAACTTGATTTGTGTTTACATGAATTGAGAGTTTTTATGTCTTTATAGACTTACAATCAATTAGCTTACATGACATGATGAACTTGAAGCTCGTTATCGTAACATGATTGGACTCAAGGTCCGTTGACATTTCTTGACTTGTGTTCTCACGCGTTCTCTAAGTACGGTTTTCGTCACATTCATAACACACAAGTTTTCTATCAAACATGATTAACTCCATGCTATCAATCTTTACATTGTTGGGGAACCATGGGGAATAGATTAGAAGAGGATTGGAATCATTTGGAATGGATAAAAAGGTACTTTGAATTTGGAGATCAGAAAGTCTCACACGACCCGTGCGTGTAGGCGCACGACCCGTGCGCTGTTGAACAGTTTGTAGAAGATTTCCAGAAAGATACGCACGACCCGTGCGACTAAGCGCACGATCCGGGCGTTATGCAATAAAATTGTAGAAGGTTCCAGAAACATACGCACGACCCGTGCGACTAAGCGCACGATCCGTTCGTGTTTAAAAATCCAGTTCTTGTAGTATCAGATGGGGGCGCATGACCCGTGCTCAGAGGCACACGATCCGTGCGTCTCCATCAGTTTTCCAGAAAATAAGATTTTCATGACTAAATTCATCCCGTTCCGATTCCAAAATTTCTTCCGATCGAGACCCAAATCTAAACACGCATTAAAACAGTATATTATATCAATCTCAATCAAGTACCCCCAAACAATCAATCAACAATCTAAGATTTAAATCACAATCCTCTTGAGAAAAACGGTTTTTGATAAGTTTCCTTTCGATAACAGAAACACGTGACCATGGTTTTCGAAAAGAAGACTCAGAAACACACACCCACACATCCCCTAAGCGAGTTATAGAACTCACCTTATCGTGATGACAACCACAGCTCAACTCGGAAGCAAGGCTCCCGAAAGACCGAAATCCCACAAACGATCCCCGATAGGCTTCCAACTTCGAACTCGAACTCTCCCTTATCGAAACAGCCACTGAAACCTCTTCTAATCTACTCAAATACAGAAGGTAGGTTCTGGTCTCTCCTTCTAAGGAATATTCAACCACATGCAACTCACTAGAAGCACTACAACTCCATTTTTGCTCTATAGAGCTTTGGGGCTTGAAAATGGTGGCTGAAGCAAGAGGGTGATTCAGCAGTTAACAATGGTATCAATGGAAAGGTCTTGGAAAGAGGATGAGAATGAACTAGAATTGACTTACATGCAATGGAAGAGTTTGGAAATCTTCAGCTTCTCTTCCTCTTCTCTCCCTTTCTCGCGCAGCTCCCTCTCTCTACCTCTCAAACCCTCTCTTTTTAATTTTTCTGAAATTGTGAAGTGTGGCTGAGTTGTGGGGTTTGGCTCAGTTGGGTTGTCACTTAAAAGGGGTTGTAATGACTAAAATACCCTTCAGCAATTTGTTCACTTCCCATACCATGACATGGTCTACTCTAATAACTTAGCCAAATTCTATTGACTTAACACAATTGTTTTAACTATGCATTACTATAGCTTTTATTTATTTCTACATCACATAATTAATGCAAACTAATCAACTCATAATAAACCTCTTGCGCTAAAAAAAAAATCCCATTTAGCCTACAATTCGCTTTAACCTTTTTCGCTAATTTAAGTAAACTAAATTAGCTAGTTAGGGGATGTTACAATCACCCCAACTTTTAAAATTTTGTCCTCAAAATTGACAAAACGTACCTCAATCGAACAGATAGGGATATTTCACCCGCATGTTCTCCTCTACTTCCCATGTTGGTTCGTCGGGTGAGGCACCGTCCCAAAGCACCTTGACAATGGGAATTGATCTCGTTCGGAGCGTTTTCTCGCCACGTTCGATGATCCTGATTGGAGTAGGATGATAAGATAAATCCGGTCTGATGTCAATTGCTTCATAACTTAATGGTTGATTCGGATCATGAATATATTTCCTTAACTGCGATACATGAAACACATCATGTAATCTGGACAATTCTGGAGGTAATGCAATGCGATATGCTACCGGCCCAACTCGCTCGATAATTTGGAAGGGTCCGACATACCGAGGACTGAGCTTCTTCACTCGCAAAGCGATACCGGTTCCGATGGTTGGAGAAAGTCTCAAAAAGACATGGTCTCCTTCTTCGAATTCTAACGGCCTTCTTCTTTTATCCGCATAACTCTTTTGTCGACTCTGCGCGGCTTTCATCCTTTCTCTTATCTGACGGATCTTCTCCGTAGTCTCACGGACCAAATCCGGTCCCAACAATCTCTGCTCACCTACATCCCACCAACACAATGGTGTTCTGCACTTCCTTCCATACAATGCTTCATATGGAGCCATTCCGATACTAGAATGGTAACTGTTGTTGTATGAAAACTCCACCAATGGAAGATGATCCTCCCATCTGCCTCCACTATCGAGTACACAAGCCCTCAACATATCCTCTAACGTCTGGATTGTCCTCTCAGTCTGCCCGTCTGTCTGTAGATGGTAAGCGGTGCTAACACACACCGTTGTTCCCAACGCCATATTCAATGCTCTCCAAAATCGAGATGTGAACTTGGGATCTCGATCACAGATGATACTTGTAGGGATTCCATGCAACTTCACAATATTCTTGAGATACTCATCTGCTAACTTAGCAACCTTGTGAGTCGAACGCACTGGAATAAAATGAGCGGACTTGGTCAGGCGATCCACCACTACCCAAATAGAATCATTTCCGGCTTGGGACCGTGGCAATCCCATGACAAAATCCATAGATATGCTTTCCCATTTCCATTCAGGCACATTCAACGGTTGTAACTGGCCACCTGGCTTCTGGTGCTCTATCTTAACCCTTTGACAAGTCAAGCATCGAGACACAAACTCTGCAATATCTACTTTCATACCCGGCCACCAGTACAATTGCTTCAAATCTCGATACATCTTGGTGGACCCAGGATGTATTGAGAACTGACTCTTATGAGCCTCCTCTAAAACTTGCCTCTTCACATTCTCATCATTTGGCACACAGATTCTACCATCAAAACAAATTACGCCATCACCGTCTTCGGTGTAGTTCGGCAACCTCTTCTGTGCTTGCAGCTCTACATCACCCTCTTGGGCTGAGCGAATCCGATTTCTCAAGGAACTTGAAACCTGAATATGGTTCAACACTAACCTGTTCCTTCTTGACTTAACTCTAAAATTAAGGTCTCTGAACGATTCCAACAAGGACATCTCGTGCATCATTAACTCTGCAGTATGGATAGACTTTCTACTTAAAGCATCGGCCACAACATTAGCCTTACTAGGATGGTACTTTAATTCAAAATCGTAATCCTTCAAGAATTCTACCCATCTCCTTTGTCTGTTGTTCAGCTCCTTTTGGTCAAACAAATACTTAAGACTCTTGTGGTCACTAAAGACTTCGAAACGAGACCCATACAGGTAATGTCTCCAAATCTTTAGGGCAAACACAATCGCCGCCAACTCTAAATCATGAGTTGGGTAATTCTCTTCATGCGGCTTCAACTGCCTGGAGGCATAGGCAACTACTTGTTGATTCTGCATCAGGACACATCCCAAACCCTTACCAGAGGCATCGCAATAGATTTGGAATCCTACGGACGGATCTGGAAGAATCAGGATAGGTGAAGAAGTCAAACGATCCTTCAATTCCGTGAAACAATTATCACAGTCTAAGTCCCAAACAAACGGCTGACCCTTGCGAGTAAACCGAGTGAGTGGAAGAACCAGCTGGGAAAATCCTTGAATGAATCTTCGATAATACCCAGCTAATCCCAAGAAACTTCTTACCTCAGTAACTGTAGACGGCTGTTCCCAGTCTACCACAGCTTCGATCTTACTGGGATCCACTGCAACACCTACCCTAGATATCACATGGCCCAGAAACTTACCTTCGGGCATCCAAAAATCACATTTGGACGGCTTAGCATACAACTTCTTCTCTCGGAGTACGTTCAGAACAATTCGGAGATGTTGCACATGCTCCTCAATCATTTTAGAGAACGCCAAGATATCATCAATGAACACCACCACAAACTGATCTAGATAGGGATTAAAAATCCGATTCATATAATCCATGAATACGCCTGGAGCATTGGTCAAACCGAAGGGCATCACTACGAATTCATAGTGTCCATACCTAGTACGGAAAGCGGTCTTCTGGACGTCCAAGGCTCGCACCCTGATTTGGTGATAGCCGGACCTCAAATCAATCTTCGAAAATACAGAAGCTCCCCTCAACTGATCTAGCAAATCATCAATCCTCGGTAGAGGGTACTTGTTCTTGACAGTCACCTTATTCAACTGACGATAATCAATACACAATCTCATACTTCCGTCCTTCTTCTTGACAAGCAACACTGGAGCACCCCATGGTGAGGCACTCGGCCGGATGAACCATTTGGAAATGAGCTCTTCCAGTTGAACTTTCAATTCCCTCAACTCTAACGGCGACATTCTATACGGGGCTATAGAAATAGGTCCAGTGCCTGGAACCAACTCTATAGAAAATTCCACCTCACGATCCGGAGGAAATGAAGGAACTTCATCGGGAAACACATCAAGAAATTCATTAACAACATGCACAGAAGATAAATCCTGACCTGTCTCAATGGATGCAGACAGCATCATGACATAAGCTTCTGCGCCTTGGAACAGATAGTTACTGGCCGAAGTGAAAGAAAAAACAGCTTCAGAATTGGGCGGTTGTAGCTCCACTGACTCGGAGGCGAAACCGATAGCTCGATGGAAGCAATCTATAGTTACATGGTTGGCCGTCATCCAACTCATGCCTAGGACGACGTCCATGCCCTTCATTGGTAAACAAATGAAATCTACTACAAAATTCCTGTCTCCAATGGATAGAAGACAATTTTCACATATCGCTTGGGCCTGAACACTACCTTCAGCAGCAGTCTTAATAGAGATTGGTTGAGGCAAAGGAGTTAAAGCCAATCCCAACCATTCGACATACACTTGAGATATAAACAATGGGTCGCACCTGAATCATATAAAATACTAACGGAGTTATTAAAAAGAGATCCCATACCCCTTAGTAGATTATCTGACGGTGTGACTTTCTGGGCGTCCAAAGTGTAAACCCTCCCATGGGTTGTAGTGGCACCTTCTTCTTGACCTCTCTTCTTTGGGCAATTAGCAGCATAATGTCCCTCCTTCTTGCAGTAGTAGCACCGAGTCGATCCCACTTGACACTTACCCTGATGGTACCTTCCACAGTTGGAGCATGCACTGAACCTTGGTGAATTGGACGACTGAATCTGCTTCCCCTTGTTGGAGTTGTACCTAGGACCCATTTGATTGTTGGATGATCCAACATTCTTCTTACTCTGATTGAATACTTTTCTACTTGCATACAACCTCTTCAAATAACTTTCGGCTATATGAGCTTGCTGAACCATGGCCGCATAATTGGTATAGGCAAAGGAACTTACACTCTGAGCAATGTCTTCCCTTAACCCATACTTGTACCTATCGGTCTTCCACTTGTCATTGGGGGCATAACCAGCCAAACCGAAGAATTGGTACAACTCTTCAAACTTGGCGGAGTACTGACCCACCGTTAGACTTCCTTGAGTGAGAGTTAAAAACTCATTCTCCTTTTCGAACCTCATTGCCGTTTGAAAGAACTGCTCCAAAAACACTTGTCTGAAATGCTCCCAAGTCTGGGGAGTACCCATAGTCACCATCATAGCCTTAACATTAGTCCACCAGTTGTGAGCCTCCCCTTTCAGCATATGGGATGCCAACCTTAACTTGTCCTCATCCGTAACTTGCATAGTCAGAAAAATCTTCTCTATATCATCCAGCCAATGCTGGGCTTCCATGACAACCGGTCCTCCTTTGAACTCAGATGGCTTCATCTTCAGAAATTCTGAATAAACTTGCCTGGGGTTAACTTGCGGCTCTGGGGCCTGCTGAGGTTGAACTTGAGCATTCTGCTGCAATGCTACCATATCTTCCAGCATCTTTTGTTGTCTTTCCATCATGCCTTGCATCCAAGCAGCATGTGGATCGATTGGTGGGGTGTTCCTTGATCCTCCTGCCATAATTCTGCAAATGATACACCAAGTATTAAGTTGATCAGTCTCAATGTCTCTTAGCATCATAAGAAGCATAATGGCAGAGTCACTCAAGGGACAAAACCACCCTAACTAATCTAAGCCCGACTAGGTCGAACTGCTCTGATACCATAATGTAACACCCCGATAGTTCTAACATATAGAATCACGGAAATGCACTAAATGGCATACATCAGAGTAACTTCCTGTTATTGAAATACTGAACACAACTAAAACTTTCGATAGTACATATCAAATGGTTCTCTGAACCTCATAAACTTCCTGAAAATGCTTAAGTTTCAAAGCTTAAGACTTGTACATAATCCTAGTGTTCAATACTCAAAACATAAAGTAACAAAAGCACTACAGAAGGGCAAGGGCCTAAAACAAGAAACATAGACATCCGGACTCCTCGAGTCACACCAGCTAACCGTGCTTTGTCGCCTTTGCCTTCCCCTGTTTCTCTGTAAAAGCCACAAATATGAAGGGTGAGATAAACATTATCTCAGTGAGTCCTATCGAGACCCCTGACCAACTCTAACGGTTTGTTATACTTGAATCTGAACTCGTGGCCCGAAGAAGCGACCACGTGAATACATGATGTTTACTCGTAACTTGTAGCCCTAATGAGCGACTACTTGTTACATTTCTGATTTTTCCTGATGTAGCCCTAATAAGCGACTACGGATCATATTTTAACTTGAACTTAGCACAACCCGAGATATAATGCTAGACAATCTTGATTGCCCAATATCTACGGAAACCCCAATCCGAAATTCTATCCGAATAATGCTAGGGTCCTAGCTTTGGATTCATGACTCCCCTCGACTAGGTATGCTAATAACTGGAGGATCGTCATCCTCGATATACACAAGGTATACCATCTACCTTTCCCCGAGGGAAAGTAACTTGATTTGTGTTTACATGAATTGAGAGTTTTTATGTCTTTATAGACTTACAATCAATTAGCTTACATGACATGATGAACTTGAAGCTCGTTATCGTAACATGATTGGACTCAAGGTCCGTTGACATTTCTTGACTTGTGTTCTCACGCGTTCTCTAAGTACAGTTTTCGTCACATTCATAACACACAAGTTTTCTATCAAACATGATTAACTCCATGCTATCAATCTTTACATTGTTGGGGAACCATGGGGAATAGATTAGAAGAGGATTGGAATCATTTGGAATGGATAAAAAGGTACTTTGAATTTGGAGATCAGAAAGTCTCACACGACCCGTGCGTGTAGGCGCATGACCCGTGCGCTGTTGAACAGTTTGTAGAAGATTTCCAGAAAGATACGCACGACCCGTGCGACTAAGCGCACGATCCGGGCGTTATCCAATAAAATTGTAGAAGGTTCCAGAAACATACGCACGACCCGTGCGACTAAGCGCACGATCCGTGCGTGTTTAAAAATCCAGTTCTTGTAGTATCAGATGGGGGCGCACGACCCGTGCTCAGAGGCACACGATCCGTGCGTCTACATCAGTTTTCCAGAAAATAAGATTTTCATGAGTAAATTCATCCCGTTCCGATTCCAAAATTTCTTCCGATCGAGACCCAAATCTAAACACGCATTAAAACAGTATATTATATCAATCTCAATCAAGTACCCCCAAACAATCAATCAACAATCTAAGATTTAAATCACAATCCTCTTGAGAAAAACAGTTTTTGATAAGTTTCCTTTCGATAACAGAAACGCGTGACCATGGTTTTCGAAAAGAAGACTCAGAAACACACACCCACACATCCCCTAAGCGAGTTATAGAACTTACCTTATCGTGATGACAACCACAGTTCAACTCGGAAGCAAGGCTCCCGAAAGACCGAAATCCCACAAACGATCCCCGATAGGCTTCCAACTTCGAACTCGAACTCTCCCTTATCGAAACAGCCACTGAAACCTCCTCTAATCTACTCATATACAGAAGGTAGGTTCTGGTCTCTCCTTCTAAGGAATATTCAACCACATGCAACTCACTAGAAGCACTACAACTCCATTTTTGCTCTATAGAGCTTTGGGGCTTGAAAATGGTGGCTGAAGCAAGAGGGTGATTCAGCAGTTAACAATGGTATCAATGGAAAGGTCTTGGAAAGAGGATGAGAATGAACTAGAATTGACTTACATGCAATGGAAGAGTTTGGAAATCTTCAGCTTCTCTTCCTCTTCTCTCCCTCTCTCGCGCAGCTCCCTCTCTCTACCTCTCAAACCCTCTCTTTTTAATTTTTCTGAAATTGTGAAGTGTGGCTGAGTTGTGGGGTTTGGCTCAGTTGGGTTGTCACTTAAAAGGGGTTGTAATGACTAAAATACCCTTCAGCATTTTGTTCACTTCCCATACCATGACATGGTCTACTCTAATAACTTAGCCAAATTCTATTAACTTAACACAATTGTTTTAACTATGCATTACTATAGCTTTTATTTATTTCTACATCACATAATTAATGCAAACTAATCAACTCATAATAAACCTCTTGCGCTAAAAAAAAAATCCCATTTAGCCTACAATTCGCTTTAACCTTTTTCGCTAATTTAAGTAAACTAAATTAGCTAGTTAGGGGATGTTACATGTAGAACCAGTCCCTGTACCTGAAACACAATTTGGAGCAACCTAGAGAGTAGTTCAGTGGCTGGGTTTTCGGTTGGAAGTTAATTGGAGCGGTTCGGGAGAAATTGGAGTCACCGTGTGATCGTGATCGTGAAGTCTCGGTGTGGGTTGTTTGTCATCATCAAAAGGTGAGTTCTATACTCACTAGAATTGTTAAAATCATGTGTTGTGTTCTGAGATATTGAGTCTCGCGTTTTATGAAAAACCGGTGTCGAATCGTTTGCGAAAATATCGTTCTAAGTCATGGAGTCGTCGGATCGTTAGACTGAAATTGGGATTAAATTGCATGTTATGATTGTTGATTGTTATGTCATTGATTGGACTGATTGTATTGGTTGCCATGACTGTTTTAATGTATTGTTAAGTTCGGATGTGAATCGGAATGGACACGGGAACGATCGGAATGGGAACGAACACGCGAAAACTGTTTTTATGAAATACTGTTAGTCACGCACGGACCGTGTGCCTCTGGGCACGGGTCGTGCGTGAGATTCTGGAACCACTGGTGCTATTTTTGAACAGGCGCACGGGTCGTGTGCCAAGGCGCACGGATCGTGTGTCCCCTGCTGAACTCCAATTTTGAAATACGTCCTAAGTCGTTCCGATTGGTCCTAAGTCCCTTCCAATCCACTCCCCAAGGTTCCCCTAGGATGGGAACACTGTAATTCTACATGTTTGGCTATGACTGATGTTGTAGTGTTGATCGGGAAGTAATTCGGGATCGGAACGGAATGATACGATAAATGATGGACACGCACGGATCGTGTGTATGGCGCACGAGTCGTGCGTGGTCTTCGGGTTGCCTATTTTAAAAAGTGTTTAAAAATCATTCCGAACGATTCCAATTGCTTTCTAATCCCTCCTTCCACTTTCCCCAATGATACTATAATTGAATTGCCCTGAATTGAGCGGTAATTGGTTATGTTTGGATTATGTTCAGGTTAAGTGAATGCTCATGTGATTGACCATTGATTCCATTTTATGACTTTGTGAATGATGCATTGTGCTGGATTGATTGGTTTAGTAAGATTGATAAGTTAAGTTAGCGAACCTTAGTAATCCATGAGAGATCACTTAATAATTAGACTAAGTTAGTAATTAGATCACGTTAGTAATGAGTTTATGTTCAGTTCAGTTCATTATTATGTTATTGTTATGTTTAAGTTCATCGTTGAGATCAGTTCAGGTATATCATCATATATATCTTTAGTCGGGGTGACGACCCTATTTAGTTTAGTGTGCTAGGGGAGAGGCAGTCATGAGCCTTATGAACCTAGGCCCTGTTAGGGACCCAGCCGATTAGTGGGGACGGGTTCACCGGAAGCTTATTATGCCAAGTGACCGGTGACACGCTATAACTTTAGTTAGTGTTGTTTCTTGTAACCGGCTTGAGGGTTATGAGGACAACTTTAGTTTAGTTTATGTGTTGTATCTTGTAACCGGCTTGAGGGTTATGAGGTCAACGTTTAGTTAGTTAGCCACATAGTCAACTTTGAGGACTATGATTTATGAGTTAAGTATAATGAATCAAACATAATTGAACCGAGAGGATTAGTAAGGGGTCGCGATAGAACTCACTGAGACAAGTTGTCTCACCCAATCCATTGTTGTTGTTTTTCAGTTAAGTAGGGAAAGTTGAAGACCGTGAGGCACGGCTATGAAGACGCTTGAGGAGCTGCCGCTATCTTTATTTCATTATGTCTTATATTTCAGTTTCCCTTGTATCTCTGTATTTTGTATTCAGTATCTTAAGATTTCTCGATTGTACGACTTATGTCTTTCAAGTTGTAAATCGCTTCCGCAGACTTTCGGTTTTTGGTACTGAACACTAGTTGAGTGGTGTAAGAACGCTTTATGTATTTTTATGTTAAGTTATGTAAGCGAACTTGATGGGTTTTTAGCATCGAGTATTAGTATGTGTTCAGTATTTAAAAAGGAAGTCACTCTGATGTATGCCAGTAGTGCGCTTCAGTAATTTCTACAAGATAGAAATTAACGGGGTGTTACAATTGGTATCAGAGCAGTTCGACCTAGTCGGACTTAGAATCATGAGTCTCTTAAGTCCTCTAAGTGTGATTCCTCTTAGTATGCTATTAGACGTTTAGCCTGATCAACTAAACACTTTGTGCATATTTCGCAGAATTATGGCTGGTGGAAGTAGGAGAAGCGTCCTTGTCGATCCTCATACCGAATGGATGCAGAACGTGATCGTGAATCAACAGCGGATGATGCAGGACATGATGTGGATGCATCACGAACTTATGAGTCAGCAGCAGCAAGCGTATGTTGCAGAAACAAATCTCGACGGAGCGAACGAGGAAAGGAAAGCGAATGGAAAAGGGAAAAAGAAGGCATTGGAATTGCCAACCCCAAGAGATGAACCGCGGAATACCTCCACCAAAGGAAAGCAAGTTGTGGTAGCTGAAGTTCCAAGGTCCGTTAAGTGTTCGGCGTGTGGAAAGCCCCACAGCGGAAGGTGTCGTCTAGGATCAACCGCGTGTTTTTATTGCAAGGGAGAAGGGCATTATACTATCAAGTGCCCAGTAAAGAAGAGGAAAACGGCTGAATGGTCCACTCCGGAGGAAGAACCAAGAGGTGTCTCCAGCAAGGGTAAGCGAGTGCAGACGTCGGAATTTTTGAAGCCCGCCAACTGTGGCAAATGCGGGAAGCCCCATGGAGGAGAATGTCACCTAGGATCAAAGCATTGCTTCTACTGCAAAAAGGAAGGGCACTACGCCAAGCGATGCCCAGCGAAGAAAAGGAACCGAGAATGGAATGCTAACTCTGCAAGCGGGAATAGTCTTTGTGTTGGACGCTCAGAAAGGCGAAGCTGATGCCGGATCGGCGAAAGGTACATTGTGTGCTAATTGTTTTGATTTGGTCCAATTTTGAGGACAAAATTTCTAAAAGTTGGGGTGATTGTAATATCCCCAATTTTCGCTATTCGAATTATTTGGCGTATAATTATTCTTTAGTGATTTATAAACTTGGTTGATAATAAAATGATTTGATAGTGGATTGCTTGATTTAATTACTATATGAATTGTGTGCTTAATTGATATTAATTATGTCAAGTAGGGTAATTAGATTAATTAGGAGTGACGGAGTCATTAGGAATAGGATTAGTAAGTGAGGGGTATAGTGGTATTTTTACCTAGCCTATATAAATAACCCCTTTCAGCTGGAGCAAAAACAGAAAACCACACTTCATTGTTTCTACAAAATTCTGAAACAGCAAAAATTGAGAGGGAGGGGGGGTGAGGGAGAAGGGAGAGGGAGGAGAGGATCTAGTCTCAACCATCATGCATGCTTCATCTATCAACATATTCTGAATCAACTCCCTATTTCCTTTCCATTGATGCTAAGTTCATACTCATCCCCAACCTCCACCACAAATCACCATTGAAGACCACCTTGAGCTTCACTTGGCCAAACACCAAATCTGTCCCTTGCATGTTATGTTGGAGAGTTGTAGAACCAGTCCCTGTACCTGAAACAAAATTTGGAGCAACCTAGAGAGTAGTTCAGTGGCTGGGTTTTCGGTTGGAAGTTAATTGGAGCGGTTTGGGAGAAATTGGAGTCACCGTGTGATCGTGATTGTGAAGTCTCGGTGTGGGTTGTTTGTCATCATCAAAAGGTGAGTTCTATACTCACTAGGATTGTTAAAATCATGTGTTGTGTTCTGAGATATTGAGTCTTGCGTTTTATGAAAAACCGGTGTCGAATCGTTTGCGAAAATATCGTTCTAAGTCATGGAGTCGTTGGATCGTTAGACTGAAATTGGGATTAAATTGCATTTATGATTGTTGATTGTTATGTCATTGATTGGACTGATTGTATTGGTTGCCATGACTGTTTTAATGTATTGTTAAGTTTGGATGTGAATCGGAATGGACACGGGAACGATCGGAATGGGAACGAACACGCGAAAACTGTTTTTATGAAATACTGTTAGTCACGCACGGACCGTGTGCCTCTGGGCACGGGTCGTGCGTGAGATTCTGAAACCACTGGTGCTATTTTCGAACAGGCGCACGGGTCGTGTGCCAAGGCGCACGGATCGTGTGTCCCCTGCTGAACTCCAATTTTGAAATACGTCCTAAGTCGTTCCGATTGGTCCTAAGTCCCTTCCAATCCACTCCCCAAGGGTCCCCTAGGATGGGAACACTGTAATTCTACATGTTTGGCTATGACTGAAGTGGTAGTGTTGATCGGGAAGTAATTCGGGATCAGAACGGAATGATACGATAAATGATGGACACGCACAGATCGTGTGTATGGCGCACGAGTCGTGCGTGGTCTTCGGGTTGCCTATTTTAAAAAGTGTTTAAAAATCATTCCGAACGATTCCAATTGCTCTCTAATCCCTCCTTCCACTTTCCCCAATGATACTATAATTGAATTGCCCTGAATTGAGCGGTAATTGGTTATGTTTGGATTATGTTCAGGTTAAGTGAATGCTCATGTGATTGACCATTGATTCCATGTTATGACTTTGTGATTGATGCATTGTGATGGATTGATTGGTTTAGTAAGATTGATAAATTAAGTTAGCGAACCTTAGTAATCCATGAGAGATCACTTAATAATTAGACTAAGTTAGTAATTAGATCACGTTAGTAATGAGTTTATGTTCAGTTCAGTTCATTATTATGTTATTGTTTTGTTTAAGTTCATTGTTGAGTTCAGTTCAGGTATATCATCAAATATATCTTTAGTCGGGGTGACGACCCTATTTAGTTTAGTGTGCTAGGGGAGATGCTGTCATGAGCCTTATGAACCTAGGCCCCGTTAGGGACCCAGCCGATTAGTGGGGACGGGTTCACCGGAAGCTTATTATGCCAAGTGACCGGTGACACGCTATAACTTTAGTTAGTGTTGTTTCTTGTAACCGGCTTGAGGGTTATGAGGACAACTTTAGTTTAGTTTATGTGTTGTATCTTGTAACCGGCTTGAGGGTTATGAGGTCAACGTTTAGTTAGTTAGCCACATAGTCAACTTTGAGGACTATGATTTATGAGTTAAGTATAATGAATCAAACATAATTGAACCGAGAGGATTAGTAAGGGGTCGCGATAGAACTCACTGAGACAAGTTGTCTCACCCAATCCATTGTTGTTGTTTTTCAGTTAAGCAGGGAAAGTTGAAGACCGTGAGGCACGGCTACGAAGACGCTTGAGGAGCTGTCGCTATCTTTATTTCATTATGTCTTATATTTCAGTTTTCCTTGTATCTCTGTATTTTGTATTCAGTATCTTAAGATTTCTCGATTGTACGACTTATGTCTTTCAAGTTGTAAATCGCTTCCGCAGACTTTCAGTTTTTGGTACTGAACACTAGTTGAGTGGTGTAAGAACGCTTTATGTATTTTTATGTTAAGTTATGTAAGCGAACTTGATGGGTTTTTAGCATCGAGTATTAGTATGTGTTCAGTATTTAAAAAGGAAGTCACTCTGATGTATGCCAGTAGTGCGCTTCGGTAATTTCTACAAGATAGAAATTAACGGGGTGTTACAATTGGTATCAGAGCAGTTCGACCTAGTCGGACTTAGAATCATGAGTCTCTTAAGTCCTCTAAGTGTGATTCCTCTTAGTATGCTATTAGACGTTTAGCCTGATCAACTAAACACTTTGTGCATATTTCGCAGAATCATGGCTGGTGGAAGTAGGAGAAGCGTCCCTGTCGATCCTCATACCGAATGGATGCAGAACGTGATCGTGAATCAACAGCGGATGATGCAGGACATGATGTGGATGCATCACGAACTGATGAGTCAGCAGCAGCAAGCGTATGTTGCAGAAACAAATCTCGACGGAGCGAACGAGGAAAGGAAAGCGAATGGAAAAGGGAAAAAGAAGGCATTGGAATTCCCAACCCCAAGAGATGAACCGCGGAATACCTCCACCAAAGGAAAGCAAGTTGTGGTAGCTGAAGTGCCGAGGTCCGTTAAGTGTTCGGCGTGTGGAAAGCCCCACAGCGGAAGGTGTCGTCTAGGATCAACCGCGTGTTTTTATTGCAAGGGAGAAGGGCATTATACTATCAAGTGCCCAGTAAAGAAGAGGAAAACGGCTGAATGGTCCACTCCGGAGGAAGAACCAAGAGGTGTCTCCAGCAAGGGTAAGCGAGTGCAGACGTCGGAATTTTTGAAGCCCGACAACTGTGGCAAATGCGGGAAGCCCCATGGAGGAGAATGTCACCTAGGATCAAAGCATTGCTTCTACTGCAAAAAGGAAGGGCACTACGCCAAGCGATGCCCAGCGAAGAAAAGGAACCGAGAATGGAATGCTAACTCTGCAAGCGGGAATAGTCTTTGTGTTGGACGCTCAGAAAGGCGAAGCTGATCCCGGATCGGCAAAAGGTACATTGTGTGCTAATTGTTTTGATTTGGTCCAATTTTGAGGACAAAATTTCTAAAAGTTGGGGTGATTGTAATATCCCCAATTTTCGCTATTCGAATTATTTGGCGTATAATTATTCTTTAGTGATTTATAAACTTGGTTGATAATAAAATGATTTGATAGTGGAGTGCTTGATTTAATTACTATATGAATTGTGTGCTTAATTGATATTAATTATGTCAAGTAGGGTAATTAGATTAATTAGGAGTGAAGGAGTCATTAGGAATAGGATTAGTAAGTGAGGGGTATAGTGGTATTTTTACCTAGCCTATATAAATAACCCCTTTCAGCTGGAGCAAAAACAGAAAACCACACTTCATTGTTTCTACAAAATTCTGAAACAGCAAAAATAGAGAGGGAGGGGGCGTGAGGGAGAAGGGAGAGGGAGGAGAGGATCTAGTCTCAACCATCATGCATGCTTCATCTATCAACATATTCTGAATCAACTCCCTATTTCCTTTCCATTGATGCTAAGTTCATAGTCATCCCCAACCTCCACCACAAATCACCATTGAAGACCACCTTGAGCTTCACTTGGCAAACACCAAATCTGTCCCTTGCATGTTATGTTGGAGAGTTGTAGAACCAGTCCCTGTACCTGAAACACAATTTGGAGCAATCTAGAGAGTAGTTCAGTGGCTGGGTTTTCGGTTGGAAGTTAATTGGAGCGATTTGGGAGAAATTGGAGTCACCGTGTGATCGTGATCGTGAAGTCTCAGTGTGGGTTGTTTGTCATCATCAAAAGGTGAGTTCTATACTCACTAGGATTGTTAAAATCATGTGTTGTGTTTTGAGATATTGAGTCTCGCGTTTTATGAAAAACCGGTGTCGAATCGTTTGCGAAAATATCGTTCTAAGTCATGGAGTCGTTGGATCGTTAGACTGAAATTGGGATTAAATTGCATGTTATGATTGTTGATTGTTATGTCATTGATTGGACTGATTGTATTGGTTGCCATGACTGTTTTAATGTATTGTTAAGTTCGGATGTG
The DNA here is from genome assembly GCA_039519185.1 of Astragalus membranaceus. Classification (NCBI taxonomy): domain Eukaryota; kingdom Viridiplantae; phylum Streptophyta; class Magnoliopsida; order Fabales; family Fabaceae; genus Astragalus; species Astragalus membranaceus. The sequence goes on from CM076852.1 coordinate 52,554,832, forward strand.
AATCGGAATGGACACGGGAACGATCGGAATGGGAACGAACACGCGAAAACTGTTTTTATGAAATACTGTTAGTCACGCACGGACCGTGTGCCTCTGGGCACGGGTCGTGAGTGAGATTCTGGAACCACTGGTGCTATTTTCGAACAGGCGCACGGGTCGTGTGCCAAGGCGCACGGATCGTGTGTCCCCTGCTGAACTCTAATTTTGAAATACGTCCTAAGTCGTTCCGATTGGTCCTAAGTCCCTTCCAATCCACTCCCCAAGGTTCCCCTAGGATGGGAACACTGTAATTCTACATGTTTGGCTATGACTGAAGTGGTAGTGTTGATCGGGAAGTAATTCGGGATCGGAACGGAATGATACGATAAATGATGGACACGCACGGATCGTGTGTATGGGCGCACGAGTCGTGCGTGGTCTTCGGGTTGCCTATTTTAAAAAGTGTTTAAAAATCATTCCGAACGATTCCAATTGCTTTCTAATCCCTCCTTCCACTTTCCCCAATGATACTATAATTGAATTGCCCTGAATTGAGCGGTAATTGGTTATGTTTGGATTATGTCCAGGTTAAGTGAATGCTCATGTGATTGACCAATGATTCCATGTTTTGACTTTGTGATTGATGCATTGTGCTGGATTGATTGGTTTAGTAAGATTGATAAGTTAAGTTAGCGAACCTTAGTAATCCATGAGAGATCACTTAATAATTAGACTAAGTTAGTAATTAGATCACGTTAGTAATGAGTTTTTGTTCAGTTCAGTTCATTATTATGTTATTGTTATGTTTAAGTTCATTGTTGAGTTCAGGTCAGGTATATCATCATATATATCTTTAGTCGGGGTGACGACCCTATTTAGTTTAGTGTGCTAGGGGAGATGCTGTCATGAGCCTTATGAACCTAGGCCCCGTTAGGGACCCAGCCGATTAGTGGGGACGGGTTCACCGGAAGCTTATTATGCCAAGATACCGGTGACACGCTATAACTTTAGTTAGTGTTGTTTCTTGTAACCGGCTTGAGGGTTATGAGGACAACTTTAGTTTAGTTTATGTGTTGTATCTTGTAACCGGCTTGAGGGTTATGAGGTCAACGTTTAGTTAGTTAGCCACATAGTCAACTTTGAGGACTATGATTTATGAGTTAAGTATAATGAATCAAACATAATTGAACCGAGAGGATTAGTAAGGGGTCGCGATAGAACTCACTGAGACAAGTTGTCTCACCCAATCCATTGTTGTTGTTTTTCAGTTAAGCAGGGAAAGTTGAAGACCGTGAGGCACGGCTACGAAGACGCTTGAGGAGCTGCCGCTATCTTTATTTCATTATGTCTTATATTTCAGTTTCCCTTGTATCTCTGTATTTTGTATTCAGTATCTTAAGATTTCTCGATTGTACGACTTATGTCTTTCAAGTTGTAAATCGCTTCCGCAGACTTTCGGTTTTTGGTACTGAACACTAGTTGAGTGGTGTAAGAACGCTTTATGTATTTTTATGTTAAGTTATGTAAGCGAACTTGATGGGTTTTTAGCATCGAGTATTAGTATGTGTTCAGTATTTAAAAAGGAAGTCACTCTGATGTATGCCAGTAGTGCGCTTCGGTAATTTCTACAAGATAGAAATTAACGGGGTGTTACAAAAAGCGTTCAAATCACAATTTCATAAAATGCTCAACATTTTGATAAAAACCGTAAAAACGCGATATTGCTCAAAAACGATTTTCGGTTCCAAAATCTTTCGAAAACAAGATAATTGCCTTATGACTCAAAACAGACACATTTTCAGGACACACAAAAACATCCCTATCCGTAAGTTGAACTCACCCGGTTGACGATCTCGTGAGAATTCACGTTGGAGCACGAACGATGGGACCGTATGCACTCGAACAATCCCCGTAGTCACGAGCACGCTCCGAGTGCCTCCGTATCTGAATTCAGAAACCAATACCCCTCTCGCTACTAACTTGATTACCGGTACATAGAATTGACGTATCGCGCGACTTGACAACATCAAGATTCAGTTTTGCAACAGGCATAACTTGGTCAATCCGTGACCAAAACTATCCAAACCGGTGCTCATTGTGAAGGTAATTTCGTCTACTTTCAGATGGTCATGGATTCACATGCATGCATCCAGTGGTTTGGGAGATATCACCAAGACAAGGTGACTGGTCCAGGATAGTGCTTGATTCTGAAACCGTAACTTGGGGACATGATATCTCCTTCATTGCTCCATGAAATCATACGGTTCTTGTGCCCAAAATGAAGATCCTTGTGTCTCGTTTCCAGAGGGACAAGAATCACGATCATCGGAGTAGTGTACAGTGAGATACGATGAAAACAATGAAGGTAGGTCATACGGGTTTTCAGCGATTAGCTCCAATTTAACATGCAAGTCAAGAACATCAAGCTTTGGTCAATGTTTGAGCTTCAAGCTCCAATCATGGCAGAAAGAGTTAGGATCAGAATGGGATGTTGAAACTTGGATCAATGGAAAGAGCACGAAAAATGGAGTGGAAGGGAGAAGAGATTACTCACATGCATTGAAGAATTTGGTTGACCCTCCCTCCCCCTTCCTTCTTCTCTCCTCACACTCCTCCTCTCACCTCTTTCTCTTTTATTTCTGCTTCAGTATCTTGGTGGAGTGAATGAGGGTGTGACTGAGTGGGGGTGAGTTGATGGGAGTTTTAAATGAAGGTGAAATTACTATTTTGCCCTTATGCTCATCTCTCACTTCAACTCTCCTTTTCTCACTTTCTCTCTTCCAATTTTATTTCCAAATGGCTGAATGAGAGGGAAAGGAGTAGGGTCAGGTGGTGATATGAGTTGAGGGTTTCTTAAATGAGGCAAAATGACCAAAATGTCCTTGGTTCATTAATATCCATTTAGGTCCATTTTAATCCACCGATACTCATCAATCCCTATGACTTAGCAATTTAAATAACATCTCCATAACCTAGCACGATTAGAACCCAATCCGTTAGTTCATCAATGATGCTTCTTCATTTTGAGACGGAAATGACGATTTTACCCTTCAGCTGAATTGTTCATTTAAATTAGGCTAAATAGCACTTTTGGTCCTTTATCTTTGCTCCAGATTTCACTTTGGTCCTTTATCTTTTTTTTTGGTCCGTTTTGGTCCTTTATCTTTCATTTTCGTTTCACATTGGTGCTTTATCTTTTTTTTTGTCCGTTTTGGTCCTTTATGTTTCATTTTCGTTTCATTTTGGTCCCTCGTTATTATTTAATTCAATTAAAATATTAAAACAATTAAAACAATTAAAACAAAATTATTTTAAAACAATTAAAACAATTTTTTGGTCTCCCACCGTGAACCCCCCCCCCCCAACCGTGAACCCCTCCCCCCTCACCGTGAGCCGCCAACAACCACCACCCATACTCCCCCCCCCCCCACTCGATCTGGATCTCCCTCACCGTGAACGAAACTGGTGCGCACCTCCCCCCCTCGATCTGGATCTGGATTTGAACGGCGAGAGAGGGAGAGGAGAGCGACGAGAGAGGGAGAGCGACGAGAGAGGGGTGCGCAGAGAGAGAGGGAAAACGAGGGGGGGAGGTGCGACGAGAGAGGGAGAGCGACGAGAGAGGGAGAGCGACGAGAGAGGGAGATCGATGAGAGAGGGGTGCGCAGAGAGAGAGGGAAAACGAGGGGGGGAGGTGCGCAGAGAGAGAGGGAAAACGATGGGGGAGGTGCGCAGATCTGGGTTTGGGAGGTGGTGGGTGGTGGTGGACGGTGGGGGGGGGGGGGTTTATGTTTTATTTTTTTAATTGTTTTAATTGTTTCAATTGTTTTAATTGTTTTAATTGTTTTAATGTTTTAATTGAATTAAATAATAACGTGAGGGACCAAAATGAAACGAAAATGAAACATAAAGGACCAAAACGGACAAAAAAAAAGATAAAGGACCAAAGTGAAACGAAAATGAAAGATAAAGGACCAAAACGGACCAAAAAAAAGATAAAGGACCAAAGTGAAATCTGGAGCAAAGATAAAGGACCAAAAGTGCTATTTAGCCTTTAAATTATGACTAAGCCACAATTAAATGTAGAGTAGGATTTCTTTGGACTTTTCCTCGACTATTAATCCCCGAGACACAACCAATTATTTCCACAAATAATTACTCGGTCTTAGGCATCATAATACGAGTCTTTAAAAATTAGGGATGTTACAATCACCCCAACTTTTAAAAATTTTGTCCTCAAAATTGACAAGACGAACCTTAAGCAAAAAGATATTGATATCGGGTCATCATGTCCTCTTCCAATCCCCGAGTAGCCTCTTCGGCTGAGAAGCCTTCCCAGACTACCTTGACAATCAGAATAGTCCTTGACCTCAATGTCTTCACGCCATGCCCTAGGATATGACTAGGATAATGTTGGAATGATAAATCTGGTCGAAGATCGATCGTTTCAACGCTCAACGGCTGAAGTAGATCGGGAATACATTTTCTCAACTGAGACATGTGAAAGACATCATGAAGATACAGACTTTCTTCAGAAATTAACTATTCCGACCTCTTGAAAGCTGACATTAATTGTTATGGACAATGGAATGCCTACAATCTGTTGAGGACACGAATTCATAGTTATGGTATCCACACATCCTGCACTATCGAAGTCAGGAACTCAGAAGGTTTCGGCCTAGCCGTAGCTTGAATTGGAACGAAACGAAGACTTTAAGAGAATTTCTTTGGAATCAAACCATACGGTATCCAGAAGAAAAGTTTTCTTCTCTTCCCGAGTTACGCTCACATAAGCGCTGGACTCATTTTACTAAAAATCTCGACTGAAGCAAACAGAGTTATCTTATAAAACAGGTTGACTTTCAGTCCAAGGAATCTAGAAACGATTTTCCTTGCAACCGAATCCAGGAAAAACTCTAAAATAATAGTAAAATATTCTTTCATTAAATCAGTTCCAAAACTTGAAAGTACAATAGTTCTATTTGAATGAAAATTCTTTTTAATGGGGTTTCTAATGACGATAGTTTGAAAATACGACTATCCCAAAAGGTTAATTCACCCCAACTTATAGATGACCTTGCTCAATGCACGGCGCTCCAACAAAGCGGAATCTCATTCTCTGATATTTAAAAGTTACGAGTTTGAAAGTGAGAGTAGAAGTGTTACTTTGTTAGAACCAGCCATTTGTGCGATCAAGATCTCACAAACTTCTATTATCGTGCTTGAGTTCGGCTCCTTTAAGACAAAACAATTGGGTTCGTTCGAGGAAGGAATCGGGAAGGACATTGAGCCGAAAGGGAAAGCGGGTATTTGTTTTAAAATTTTCCCAAGCCGTTATTCTATTCGATTCAATTCATTTCCCTTCAATTCCTTTCTCGAATCAGTCCAAGATAAAACTTCGAGGTTAGAACAAAGGCTTGTATTTCGTGACAAAAATAGACACGACTCAATTGTCTCAAAAGACTACACAATGGTTATAGGATGCACTATAAAGGACTCATGTATCATACATTCACTGTCCAATCATTTAGTCTCAGACCGACATACGGTTCATCCTCCAACCTTCTCCCATCATACAGACATAGTGGGTGAAGGGGAAAAACACTATACGTACTCAACTGTCGGATTGTCATAGAAAGGCATCGTGTGCTGGACCACGATCGGACAATTCTGAATTCAGCACATACTTGATTTATTGACGTCTAACCATAGGTTAATAGAATGGAGAACTAGTCTTGACCCATCCGATGGATCAAAGTCACGACAACTGTTGATCTTAACGAACTCAAGATTAACGATTGGAGTTCCACTACAGTAGCGGAAGCTTGAGCACTAGAACTGTCGAAGATGATTGCCCTAACATGGCTTGACACTTCTCCAACCAGCAATTATATTCACGTGTTACCTAGCCTTCCATTACTTCCGAGCAAACGTTTGAGTAACCCACGTCTTCGGTTATCTTAGAAACATTTCTAGCATCTTAGGTAGTCACCGGTACAACCGATGTTTTAACTAACCCAAAATAATGATAAGGGTGCGTCTTTCAGGATTGTCTAAGTTAACGACTTATCCAATCACAGTTGTCTTTCTAGATCAACTAGGCTTTGAATTTTGATACCTATCGTTCATAGATATTGATTACTCGGACCTTAAGGAGATGCGAATTTCGATATTAGGAATTTTACTAGAATGACATAAGGTTTTCTTTAGAAGTTACGATTTAGTGCCATCCTATTCAAATCCTTGGTTTCTCGATTAACTTCAATGTAGTAATTATTCTCGGATTAGTCACGAAATTGAAATTGCGGTGGCACCAGGGGATTTTGAAAAACAAAAGGTTATTTTGGGAATCACATGAGCACACCATGAGTGTCTCCGTATTGATTCGTTGAAATTGGATTTATCCTTTAGAATTTCCTTGGCCCAGCTTCTTTCCGAACCTCCGCGACTATCCAGACGTAATTATTACATTACATTAATCAATATGGCTTCAGGACGGGTTCTACTCCCATGACAACATCATGTTCGTCTCGTAGGTGACCTTAATCTCCTCGTTCTTCCAACCAGTTAGTTGGGGTCTTAGAGATTACGATTTCAGAATCACTTCTTATGGTTGAATAGCCACCACTACTAATGGCAATTACCAGAAGTAGGATTCTTGGAAAAACTTACAGTAAACACCATTCTGAACTGGTGTCCAAGAGTCTAAACTGACTGATTAGAATCCCTTTTTCCAATTTCCCGTACAACAGGGAGGTTCACATTCCACAAATGCTCAGAGTTTACAGTTCAGGTTCAAAACAAAAGTACACTTCACAATACTATTGGAGATACGGTTCACAACCCATCCATCGGTGTAGATAATTTCGTTAGCTTTCCGACGCCTCTCAGAACATACAATTCGGAGTTCCGGAGCAGAAGTTACGAACAAAATGAGTCGGAAGACTAACGAGAATTTCTCACAGACCGTGATTGGAGTGCTTCCAGCAGCGGATTGAAATAAGGTCACTTCTACCGATTCCACATACTGATCTGCTATTAAGGATTTGATTCATTATTCCTGAACGGGACTTAACCTGATTGGCACTTATGATTCCACTAGTCAATAGTGACGACGGAGTATCTTTACTCAATTGGCTTTGTCATCTGTCACATTGTGACTCGGAAGAAGAAGAATTGGAATCTATGCTTAAAATTAACCGATACGGATTTTCCTTGACTGCTGCCCTAACTGGGATTGACTGACACCAGAAGGTAAGATTTATGATGAAAACGATATCTCGAAAACTGATACGCTGACTAAATAAAGGTCAGGGTTTTGGGTGTTTACTAATCTGATAGCTTTCAGTACACTGACATTACTATTGCCCAATGGCTTCGCTTGATTTGTACTTCTCAATAAGATCTACTATGTTCATGCCGCGACTCACTAGCCGCATCCGATTCATTTACTGAACAGCCGCCCACAGTTTCCTCGAACCATTGCGGATGTCCATCATTGTTTCCAAATGTCATATGTAGCCCTCTTCTCCTGCTGCGTGCTTTGATGAAACGAGAAGGCTGAGAATCCTATAGTGTAGGGTCTCGGACATTTTCGGGGCTGAGAATCCCGGTGAATCATACTTGCTAGTACGACACCGACCGCAATCCACTTGCTAATCCCGATGAACTAACATCTTGGGCCCTTTTCTTACTTAGTAGGCTACCCAGCAATGCACTCATGATCTTCTCTACCCCCCATGTAGAGTTTTTGCCTTCCGTGGGAATCGAACCATGTACCCTGAGGCTTAGATACATGCTCAATGCATTCCCTACTACCAATTGACCTAGTACAAATCAAGCGGAGTATCTCTCTAGGGAGTGGGGTATCTCTCTAGGGTAGCTGTTTGTACTAGGAAGTGGAGTATCTTTCTGGGGCAGCTGCTTGTAACAGGGGTGAGGTATCTCTTGTTATTGTTGTAATAGATTTGAGGGCTCTTCAATAGGTGGGGTATCCTAGGTGAAGAGTGCCTGAGTCTGTAAAGGTTTTCCGAGGCACCTGTAAGCCTTGTTGTTTGGTTAGTGGAAAATCTCACAAGGGTGTGAGGACTAGACGTAGGTCACTGGGAGGTGACCGAACCAGGATAAATCTCTGTGTTCTTTATTGCTTTATTTCTAATTCCTTCGCTTCCATTTAACCTGCGCGAAAAATTGATCTAAGTCATTGAAAAGGGGAAAATAATTTCAAAAGTTTTTAAATCTCAATTCAACCCCCGTCTTGAGACTGAAACCACTTGGCAACAAGTGGTATCAGATCTAGACTCTTGTATAAAGGGCCTAGCAGCTTCAAGAGAAATGGCTTCAGGTTGGTATACGCAAGAGTGTGCATCTCTTGCTCGTCCTCCGGGATTCAACGGGAAAGATTACGCATATTGGATAGAAAGAATGAGAATCTTTATTGAAGGGGTAGACTTAGATATTTGGGATGTTGTGGAAAAAGGACCCTATGTCCCCACGCACATAGTAGATGGTATTCTTACAATAAAAAGTAGAAATGAATGGTCTGATGATGAGAAAAGAAAAGTGCAACATAATTTACTTGCTAAAAATATTATTACTTCTGCCTTGAGTGCTGATGAATTTTTTCGAGTTTCAAACTGTAAATCTGCCCCAGAAATGTGGGATAATCTCCAAGTTACTCATGAGGGTACAAGTGAAGTGAAAAGGGCAAGAACAAATACACTTACCAGAGAATACGAATTGTTTAGAATGAATACAGGTGAAACAATACCAGAGATGCAGACAAGGTTCACTCACATAGTGAATCAGTTAAGGTTGTTGGGAAAGTCATTCCCTGCAGAGGATCTAATCAACAAAGTTCTGAGATGTCTGAATAGAGAATGGAAACCCAAGGTTACTGCTATAGCTGAATCAAGAAATTTGGCTACTCTGACTCTTGCTACTTTGTTTGGTAAACTCCAAGAGCGTGAACTAGAACTCACCCGTCTGGCTGAGCATGAAGATACAGATAAGAAAAAGAAAGGCTTAGCTCTGAAAGCATCTAATTCTAGTCGGCTTGGTGATAGCGACGACTCAGATAATGAGGTTGATGAAAGTGAAGAGAATATGGCTCTTATGGTTCGGAAGTTCAAAAGGTTCATGAAAGGCAACAATTATCCAAGGAAGAACTTCAACTCAAAAAGGTTCTCTAGCAAAGAAAGCTCATCCGGTCCTCCTACCTGTTATGAATGCGGGAAACCCAGGCACATGAAAATGGAATGTCCTAATCTACAGAAAAAGGATTCCAAATTTGAAAAAAAGCATTCAAAGATAACAAAGGAAGAAAAGCCTACATCGCATGGGAAGACAACTGCATGGATTCATCAGATGAATCAGACAATGAAGAAGCTCAAGTTGCATTAATGGCTGATCATGAAAGCGAAAATGAAAACGAGGTAACATCTAACCCTGAATCTTTACAAAATGCATATGATGATTTATATGAAGCTTTTACAGAATTGCATGATGATTCTGTGAAATTGACTAAAGCATTAGGTAAAGCCAAGAAAGTTATCTCTCATCTTCAAAATGAAGTAATTGCATTAACTAAAGAAAGGTTAGAACTTAGAAAGGAAAACTACAGTCTAGGTTACCTTAAAGCCAATTATGTTTGTGACAAATGTACTGTTTCTGAAAAGAAAGTCCATGAACTAGAATGGACGGTAGGAAAACTATCTAGCTTACAACACGTACATCCTAGATATCCTAGAAACAACTTCACTAAAAGGCATATGCATCATAGACCTAGACCATACATCAGATGTAATTATTGTGGTAAACCTGGACATACAGCTTCCATTTGCAGGGCAAGAGGTAGACAAATTGTGAAGAAGGTATGGGTTCCCAAAAGGACCATACTAAGCACTAACCCACAAGGACCCAAAAAAATTTGGGTACCTAGAACCTTGTTTTAGATCATTGCAGGTATGCTTCAAGGTATGGGGGCAGATTGATACCTTGACAGCAAAGACTCAAAGCGTATGACCGGAGACGAAACAAAGTTCCTAACACTCACCCCCGGAAAAAGTCGTCATGTGACTTGTGATAAATAGAGAAAGAATCACTGGTAAAGGATATATTGGTAAAGTATTATTCACCTCTATTGAAAATGTGCTTAAGAATAGTTTATTAAGTCAAATATGTGACTAGTGAAACAGAGAATGATTTCATGCATCATTAAGAACAATATTTATAAGGCATGATTAGAATAACAGGAATCAACAAAGTATTCTGGTCAACCCTCTAGGACTGATCATATAGAAATTATACATCTTAGAGGTTATGGTTAGAAAAGCGATAGTGTAATTGAGCTAGTTGAGTCGTCACAAACAGCTAGATGATATTTTCACAAATCCATTGCAAAAGAAAACCTAGTTCTTCATTTATTCAAATGAGTTTTCAATTAAATGTTTTTCAAAGTGATTTTGTAAAGAAAGGTGAATTTAAGTGAAATTGTGACTTGTGAATTTCTTCAGTTGAAGTACTACCTTTTCTTGAAATCTATTTTCCCATGTCACAATCAATTGCTAGCTCAGGTATTAATTTTCAGAATTCATACTCACAATCGTTGTTTACCTAAAATAATTTTCCCAAAACTCTACTTCCCACCTTCGAGCTGCCGTCACCAACTCTCAAAAACTAACCAGCATGAAACGTGCGAAGGCTAAACATTTGCTTCACAGATTTTTGAGACTCCTAATTAGGTTTTACCTGTTTTGATGAAATATTCTCTTCATGGTTTCAAAAATGATTTTCCTTTGGTTTTGATGATCACTTATAAATCTGCAATGGTTCTTTTACCTTGTCAAATAGCTGTGACATTCGATTCGCAAACTTTATCATATATCGACCCTTTTGATCATGACAAAAAGGGGGAGAGAAATATAGGGTTGCACAAAGCATATAGAATGAGCATATAGATCTGTCATAGCATTGTCACTATGCATATAGTCAATAAAACAGGGGGAGCATCAAGAGAGGGGGAGTATCATATATATGCATTATCTGTTTGAACTAACTTCCCACCTTGAGATGAGTAAATGTTTTGTCATCATCAAAAAGGGGGAGAATGTAGATATCTTGTGTTGCAGGCTAAGTTTTGATGATGAAGTGGTTAAGAGGTTTTGATGATGAAAAAGACAAAAGCTAAAGGTGATAAAAGTAAAAGTTGACCAAAGCCAAAGTTGATGGCCAAAGGTGATGAAAGTGACAAAGTATCAAAGTCACAATCCAAGACAATCAAGCTCAAGAACTGAAGTTTCAAGATATAAGGATAGTCCTTAGGGTTTGGGTGTGTCTTAGGAAAAAGTGTAAACTCTTCCGAGGCTGGTGTGAGTGTGTGAGTGTGTGAGTTTACACTTTTTCCTACAGAATATTAACAGTTTGATTAACAGAATCATACAAAATATCATACAGAATATTAACAGTTTGATTAAAGAGAGAACTTGTACCCCTAATGAGATTATCAGCTGGTGTGATGGTTTGAGCGTCCAAAGTGTTGACTCAGGCTTGTCTAGGAGCATCAAGAGACTCCAAGAAAGCCTTTCTCGCTGGGCAGTTATTAGCATAGTGTCCCACTTCATTGCAATGATAACACTGGTTTGGCTTTGACTCCGATTGACATCTCCCACGATGACTCTTCTTACATGCTCTGCAATTGCGATACCCAAAAGTGTTGTTCGACTGAACCTGCTTTCCCTTGTCTGAATTCCCTTTACACCTAGGGTTTGAAGAAGTTGACTCATTAACCTTCTTCTTATCCTTCCAGAAATCTTTCCTTTCTGCATACATTCTTTTAAGATCGCTTTCAGCTGAATGAGCTTGTTGAACCAAAGCAGGATAAGTGGTCATGGAATAAGAACTGAGACCTTGATTCACATCGCCTCGAAGACCTTGTCTGAACATCACCATTTTCCACTTATCATCAGGAGCGGTGGTCCCCAATTCATAGAATTGTGACAACCTCTCAAATTTTGTAGCATATTCCCCAACAGTCATCTCTCCCTGTTTCAGATTCAGAAATTCCATCTGTTTGGCAAGTCTTTGAGTGTCGGGGAAATAATGCCCAAAAATAATTCCTTGAAAGTATTCCACTCAAGAGGAGTTCCTTGAGTTTGTAGCATTATACGAGCATTAACCCACCAGGTGTGAGCATCCTCGTCCAGAGCGTTAGCAGCACAAATTACTTTCTCTTCTTCATTGCATTGCAAAGTAACAAAGATCCATTCCATGGTATCTACCCAGAAATGGGCCTTCATTGCCTCGGATCCTCCTTTGAAGGTTGGGGGTTTCATCTTCAGAAACCGAAAATACACCCTGTTGGGATCCTCAAGTGTTGGCACATTGACTGGCTCAGTTGGTTGTTGTTGAGGCACTTGATGCATCTGCTGCATTTGAGCCATCTGAGCCATCTGTTGCCGTTGCATTAGCATCATGTCATTCATCATTTTCTGCAGAGTCTCGATGACATTCTGCATCCATTCTTGATGAGGATCAACAGGTGGGTTTCTCCTACCTCTTCCAGCCATGATTCTGCGAAATATGCACAAAGTATTAAGTTGATCAGGCTCAATGTCTAATAGCATACTAAGAAGAATCAGACTTAGAGGACGTAAAAGACTCTTAACATCTAAGTCCGACTAGGTCGAACTGCTCTGATACCAAATGTCAGACCCCAGTATTTCTAATCATGTAGAGACACCGAAGATGCACAGATGCGGAAGTTCAGAGGACACAGTTCCTGTTTCAGTATTGGACATACAAGTTTTTCCGAAAAAACATATAGTCGGAAATAACATTACTTCACAAAAATAGAAGTTCATCGGTTCCATATCGAGCAGAATACAATATCCAGGTCCAAATACCGAACAGAAACATAAAGCGGTTCGTAAAACTCATAACCAATACAAGTTTATACAACCAAATAGTACAACAAAAGAACAAAGGATAAATATGACTAAGTCTTCAGCACCTCCGAGGGTATACCAACTACTCTTGCACAATAGTCTTCCCTTTTCGCTGCTTCTCTGAAAAACAACAAATAAGGATTGGGTGAGATAACATTATCTTAGTGAGTCCTACCGTGCCCCCTCACCGACACTTGGTTCAATTTATTAAACTGTCATCAAATATAGATGATTAGCTATCATAAGCTGTAATCGAAATGCCACGCACTTCGTGAATTTATTTAACACATACCAACTGCAATCCAGTGCTAATCCCGGTAATCGTGTGTTCAACTTAGCATAAACCGACTGCAATCCAGTGCTAATCACGGTAACCCGTGAGTTGACCACGCCAAAACACATTCAGGGCCTAGGTAAGGGGTCATGACTACCCTCCCTAGTATGCTACTTGTCGGATCGTCACCCAACGCGATACATATGACAATACGTATCAATTCTCGAGAGTTAGATAATTTATATCTTCTTTTTGATTTTGATCACCAAAGGATCAATCACATATTAATTGGATACACAATATCCATATCGATCTATAATCCGTTTAGAGGAATTCATAAATTAGACCTCCGGCATTATAATCATATTCAATTGACATATGTAAATATATGTATTCAGTCAGTCCATCAGTCGGTGTTCCCACACGTATACTAGGGTTTCGGTTTTTCAATCAAGTAGGCTTTCAAAGCTCTTTTTCAAAATCATGAGTTGAACAAGTTTCAAAATAAGGTTTTCAGTAAGGCAATTCCTTTTTAAATGATTGAGAAGAAGATTAGAAAAGGTTCGGGATAAAAAGGAACTTCGAAATGAGAAATCGGGAATCGGTGACAGAAGCTCACGCACGGTCCGTGCCCAGGGGCGCACGACCCTTGCGTGATTTACCAAAATCACACAACCAAACCGAAAGGGGCGCACGATCCGTGCCCAGGGGCGCACGGTTCGTGCGTCCCGTTTTACTTCCAACTAAGCCAACCCGATGCAGGCGGGCGGTCTGTGCCCAGAGGCGCACGGTCCGTGCGACCTGTGTCTGTTACCAAATTTCACCTATTTCTCAATTCTGCTTTCCGTTTCCGCCCAATTCGATTCCTAATGTCAATCACTCCTGAAACTCAGAAAATGTCCAGGCATTCCAGAATACATATTCATTTCAAAACTGTCATCAAAATCATTTCAATTCGTTTATGGATTTCAAAACCGTAAAACGCCTATTTTTCCAAAACTCATAATTTAGCTTCCAAGACACATTTTCAACAAAATATCAGATTATGCCAAAGGATCAAATCATCTAATTTAGTTCCCTAATCCGTGAGTAGAACTCACCGTGATGTCGATTTTGCTAGGAGCTACGATCGAAGCGTGAAGCGGCCGAACACTAAAATGCACGAACAATCACCAACGGGGCACCAACAATACCGAAACAGCAACTAACTCTACTAAACCGTTTGAAGCAGCAGCAATCTTCAAGTTAGTGACTTACTCTCCCCTCCGATTGAAAAATCAACACCAACACTTCCTCTTGAGCGTCAAAACAGCAACATGCAAGCCAAACTCATTCCAAAACTCACATGCATTCACACTTGGAGCTTCAAGGAACGAAATTGAGGTTGAGAGATAGAGAGAGAATCAACTTCTGAAATTGTGTTCATTGGAAAGGAAATCGAAAATGGAGTAGGGAAGTGATGAGAATACTTACATGCAATGACAATGGAGATGAATCCTTCTCCCTCCTTCTTCTTCTCTCTCTCTCGATTTTTCCCTTTCCTTTCTATTCTCTCCCTTCTGTTTTCCTTTGTTTCCTTTTCAGCTAGAGCAAAATGTTTAAGTGTGAGAGTGAGGGAGGGTTCAGGTCTAGGCTGGAGCATTAAAGGGGTAAAAAGACAGTTTTGCCCCTCAGCTTAATTCTTCATTAAAACTATGACTAGGTCACAACTTAATGGAGAATGGGATTTCTTGACAAATTTCTCGACTATTAATCCCCGAGACACGACCAATTATTCCCACAAATAATTAATCGGCCTCTGGCATCATAATACGAGTCTTTCAAAAATTAGGGATGTTACAATCACCCCAACTTTTAAAAATTTTGTCCTCAAAATTGACAAGACGTACCTTAATGGAAGAGATATGGATATCGAGTCCGCATGTCTTCTTCCAATTCCCAGGTAGCCTCTTCGGCTGAAAAGCCATCCCAGACTACTTTGACAATCGGAATAGTCCCTGAACGCAGAGTCTTCATACCACGCTCCAAGATATGACTAGGATATGGTTGAAATGATAGATCCGGTCGAAGATCGATTGTGTCAACACTTAACGGCTGCTGTGGGTCGGGAATATACTTCCTTAGCTGAGACACATGAAAGACATCATGTAGATTGGATAAGGCCGGAGACAGTGCGAGACGGTAGGCAACTGGCCCAATACGCTCGATGATCTGGAATGGTCCAACATATTGAGGACTGAGCTTCTTCGCTCGCAAGGCTCTCCCAGTACCTATGGTTGGGGAAACCTTCAAGAGTACATGATCACCAACATCAAATTCCAACGGTCTCCTTCGGTTGTCGGCGTAGCTCTTTTGCCGACTCTGAGCAACCTTCATCCTTTCTCGAATTAACTTAATCTTCTTAGTAGTCTCGCGAACCATATCGGGTCCCAAAAACTTATCTTCACCAATCTCCCACCAACACAACGGAGTTCTACACTTCCTACCATAAAGTGCTTCAAACGGTACCATTCCAATACTGGAGTGGTAACTGTTGTTGTAGGAGAATTCTACTAATGGAAGATGATCCTCCCATTTTCTCTCGCTATCGAGCACACAAGCCCGAAGCATGTCCTCAAGAGTCTGAATAGTCCTCTCAGTCTGACCATCAGTCTGAGGATGATAAGCAGTGCTAACCAGCACTCTTGTTCCCAAAGCTTCATTCAATGCTTTCCAAAATCTAGAAGTAAACTTGGGATCTCGGTCTGACACGATACTCGTTGGAACCCCATGCAGTCTGATAATGTTCTTCACATATTCATCTACTAACTTGGAAACCTTATAAGTAGAGTGAACGGGGATAAAGTGAGCGGATTTAGTCAATCGGTCCACTACTACCCAAAGAGAATCATTGCCGGCCTGTGACCTCGGCAAACCCATGACGAAGTCCATTGAGATATCTTCCCATTTCCAAACTGGCACCTCTAGTGGTTGTAACTCACCGCCCGGTCTTCGGTGTTCTGTAACACCCTAAATATTTAATTAATTTATTTAATTAAGTATTTAGGAAATTATTTTAATTAATTGGATATAATTTAATTAAGTGAAATTATGTTAAAATGGTGTAGGTGGTATTAGAAGGTGGAGGCGCCAATTAGATGAACTTGGGCTTAAGTGAAAAGCCCAAGCCCATGATCCATGTGTCATACGAAGTTGCTAGGTCAATTGGGACTAGGGTTTTGGCTTAGGCATTTGCGAATTGGAGAGAAGAGAAAAGAGAGAGTGAGAGCGCCGTGGAGAGAGGAGAAGGAAGATAAGAAGTCGCAAGCTCAAGGAGGAAGAAGGACGTGACTTTGTTGCTGTGGTTTCGTTCGTGACTGTCTCTAGGGCTCTTGTTCTTCGAATCCAAGGTAAGGGGAGTTCTATCTTTCTATATAATAGATGTTCATGATAGGTTGTAAGTTAGGGTTAGCCTAGATCTATCTATGTTCTTGATTTGTGTGTAATTTCATGTTTGGTTAGTGATATATATGTGATCTTCATGATTGGTGGCTGAAAAATCCACCTTTGGTTGTGGCATGGGCGCCTAGGGCGCCATATGTTTGATTTGTGTGCTGCTGGATTTTGCTGCTGGGAGTGTTGCTGAGCGCCAAAGGCGCCGTGTCAGTGTGTGCTGTGTGCGTGTGTTGCGTGTGTGTTGGGCGCAGGGCGCCAGTGTGTGTGCGTGTGTGCATGCGTGTGTGTTGTGTGTTGCGGCGCTGGGCGCCAAGGGCGCCAGTGTGCGTGTGTGTGTGTGTGTGCGTGTTGCGTTGTGCTGGGCGCTGGGCGCCAAGGGCGCCAGTGTGCTGTGTTGCGTTGCGTTGCTGGGCGCTGGGCGCCAGGTGCCAGGCGCTGGGCGCCAAGGGCGCCATTTTCAGGATGTTCCCAAATTTTTATAAAAACTGTTTTCGCTATATCTTTTGACTCGGGCATCCGTTTTGAATGTTTCAAAAAGTGTTGGGAAGCTTTTTCAGTTGTCTACCTGTGTGTCTTATTTTTAAAATGAAAACTTATTATTTTCTGGTGATCTCTGGGCGCCCAAGTGGCTGTCCCCGGTGGTCATCCCAGTGACGTTGTAAAGCCGTATTGAGTTCGTTAAAAATCTTTTTTTGCGTATAACCAACAGTTTTAACGTTTTAGTGTCAAAATGGGTGATTATGACGATGATGCCCCTAGTGGCTAGTTAAATGACGTTTTTGCCCTTAGTGGCCAATATTATTGATGATGATTGTAAATGACGATGATGCCCCTAGTGGCTAGTTAAATGACGTTTTTGCCCTTAGTGTCCAATATTATTGACGATGATTGTAAATGACGATGATGCCCTTAGTGGCTAGTTAAATGACGGTTTTGCCCTTAGTGGCTATTGTTTGATTGATGACGTTTATCTATAAGTGACGATGAGGCCCAAAAGGCTAAGCGACGATGATAATAAGCGACGATGAAATACAGCGACGTTGTTGTGCATAATTATAAATTGACAGGTGCTGTGCCTCTTATTTGGAAAATTGGTAAGTGACGTTGACTGTGATTGTGTGTTTGTGTGTGGTGCATGTCATAGTGTCTCATATATTCCATGTGCATGAACCCAGCGACGATGAGGCCATAAAGGCTAAGCGACGATGAGGCCATAAAGGCTAAGCGACGATGATGAAAGGTACCTCATGCATATGCCCGCGAGTGGGTTGCATTTCATATAGTCACATGACATCGTGATGTGTTGTTCTAATGATGTAAATGATGATTGTGATGTGGTTACTCTAGTGTTGTGACCTTTGATTTATTGCTTATCATAAGATTTATTTTATGGATTGAATTGAACTCACCCTTCTGTTTGAATGTTACCCCTATGCGGTAACGTGCAGGTGATCACGAGTGAAGATCTAGGTACCTTCACTAATTTGAGTCGGGTCGTCATGCTCTGATACGTAGCACTCAGGGGGGAAACAAACTCGATGTTTTAAGACTATTTTGGTTGTTATATGTTAATTGATGATTTTTCTCTTACTTATACTTTCCGCTACGTAGTTGGTTTTATGGATGTCACGGTTGTGGTGACGATGACTGATGCTTGAGTTTTTCCCCATTGGGGGCGTGTTACGTATTGCACACTTATTGACGTTGAACTGTTTTATTGAAGTACGATGTTTTATTCGAAGTATGTGTAACATTCCTTGCGATGAAAGAAATTTTGAAACTCTGATTTTTTACAAACAATTAACGGGTAGAAAAGGGGTGTTACATTAGTGGTATCAGAGCAGTTCGGTCTGTCCGGCCAATGTTGTCCTGTCATAGTGTCTTATGACGATTAGGGAATTGTTAGATTAGTTCTAAATTTTTGGTTTGTGCTGCAGTGATAATTTGAAATGGCTGGGAGAAACGATGCTGCTCTTGCTGCTGCGCTGTAAGCTATGGCTCAGGCTTTGCAGAATCAGCAGAATGCTGGGGAGAACGCTGGTTTTCGGAGTCTGACTACTTTCCAGAGAGAGAATCCGCCCACTTTTAAGGGCAAATATGATCCAGATGGTGCTATGGCTTGGTTGAAAGAGATCGAGAGGATTTTCAGAGTGATGGACTGCACTGTTGAGCAGAAGGTCTGATTTGGTACTCACATGTTGGCTGAGGAGGCCGACGACTGGTGGTTGGCTACTAGGCAGAGGTTGGAGACTGTGCAGGAAGAAATTACCTAGGGAGTGTTCAGCAGAGAATTTCTAAGGAAGTATTTTCCTGAAGATGTCCGAGGAAAGAAAGAAATAGAGTTCCTGGAACTGAAGCAGGGTGGTATGTCTGTGACTGAATATGCGGCGAAGTTTGTGGAATTGGCAAAATTCTATCCGCATTATAGTGAGGCTACAGCTGAGTTCTCAAAATGCATCAAGTTCGAGAATGGTTTGAGGCCTGACATCAAAAAGGCCATTGGTTACCAGAAGATCCGTGTGTTCGCTGATCTGGTTGATAGTTGTAGGATCTTCGAGGAGGACAGTACTGCACATTACAAAGCTGTGTCTGAGAAAAAGGGTAAGTTTCCGAGTCGAAGCAAGCCGTATGAGGTTCCTGCGGGTAAGAGTTATCAGAGGGCTGCTGGAGGTAAGAAGACTAGTGGGGGAGATGCTCCTGCTAGCATTGTCAGTTTTAAGTGTGGCAAACCTGGCCACAAGAGTACTACATGCGGGTCTGATGAGAGAGTTTGCTACCGTTGTGGTAAAAAGGGTCATTTGGCGGCCGAGTGTAAGGTCAAGGATGTGGTGTGTTTCAACTGTGGTGAGTCTGGGCATATCAGTGTAAAATGTACAAAGCCGAAGAAAGAAAGGTTTAGTGGGAAAGTGTTCGCATTGGCAGGAGAGGAGCCTGATGAGAAGGATGGTCTTATTAGAGGTACGTGTTTCATTAACGGTACTTCTCTGAAATCTCTTATTGATACTGGTGCTACCCATTGCTTTATATCTATTGATTGTTGTAAAAGATTGGGTCTTGTTTTATCTGCTATGTGTGGGGATATGGTTGTCGATACTCCTGCGAAGGGGTCGGTGATTACTTCCCAGGTGTGTTCTCAGTGTCCCATGTCGATCTTCGACAGGGACTTTGTTGTGAATTTTGTTTGCTTACCGTTGAAAGGACTGGATGTAATCTTGGGCATGGACTGGTTAGAGAATAACCACGTCCATATCAACTGTCGTAGCAAGTCGGTTAGTTTCGGGGAAGAAGATTCTGTTTTGGTATCCGCTAGTCAGTTGAAGAAGTTGAGGAAAGAAGGAGTTCAGCTATTTTCGTTGATGGCATCGTTGTCTGCTGAGAGTCAGGCTGTTATTGAAGAACTGCAAGTGGTACGCGAGTTTCCTGAGGTTTTTCCTGACGAAATCCCGGGTGTGCCGCCGGAGAGGGAAGTTGAGTTTTCGATTGATCTTGTACCTGGTACGAGGCCTGTGTCTATGGCACCGTACAGGATGTCGGCGTCGGAATTGTCTGAGTTGAAGACGCAACTCGAAGAATTGCTTGAGAAAAAGTTTGTGAGACCGAGTGTATCACCGTGGGGAGCTCCGGTATTGTTAGTTAAGAAGAAAGATGGGAGCATGAGGTTATGTGTGGACTATCGTCAGTTGAATAAGGTAACTGTCAAGAACAAGTATCCGCTTCCGAGGATCGACGATTTGATGGATCAGTTAGTGGGTGCCCGTGTCTTCAGCAAAATTGATTTGAGGTCCGAATATCATCAGATTAAAGTGAAGGATGAAGATGTTCAGAAGACAGCTTTCAGGACAAGGTATGGGCATTATGAGTATTCAGTGATGCCGTTCGGTGTGACCAATGCACCTGGTGTATTTATGGAATATATGAATCGTATTTTCCATAATTACCTAGATCGATTTGTGGTGATCTTCATAGATGACATTCTAGTTTATTCTAAGTCGGAGGAAGACCATGCCGAGCACCTGAAGTCAGTATTGGAAGATCTGAAAGAGAAAAAGTTGTATGCTAAGTTATCAAAGTGTGAGTTCTGGCTGAAAGAGGTGAGTTTTCTTGGGCACGTGATTTTTGGTAATGGTATTGCAGTTGATCCGGCAAAAATAGAAGCAATGTTGGAGTGGGAGGCTCCGAAATCCGCAACAGAGATCAGAAGCTTTTTGGGTTTGGCTGGGTACTACAGGAGGTTCATCGAGGGTTTTTCCAAGTTGGCCCTTCCGTTGACTCAGTTGACTTGTAAGGGTAAAGTTTTCGTTTGGGATGCTCGGTGTGAGGAAAGTTTTATGGAACTGAAAAAGAGATTGACAACGTCGCCTGTTTTGACGTTGCCTAATCCGGAGGAACCGTTTGTTGTATATTGTGACGCTTCGAAGATGGGTCTTGGTGGTGTGCTGATGCAAGATGGGAAAGTCGTTGCGTATGCGTCGAGGCAGTTGCGGGTTCATGAGAAAAATTACCCTACGCATGATTTGGAATTGGCTGCTGTGTTATTTGTGCTTAAGATTTGGAGGCACTATCTTTATGGTTCGAGGTTTGAGGTGTTCAGTGATTATAAGAGTCTGAAGTATCTGTTCGACCAGAAGGAGTTGAATATGAGACAGCGTCGGTGGTTGGAGCTCTTGAAGGATTATGACTTCGGTTTGAATTATCATCCCGGCAAAGCTAATGTCGTGGCTGATGCTTTAAGCCGGAAGTCTTTGCATATGTCGGCAATGATGGTGAAAGAATTAGAGTTGATTGAGGAATTCCGAGATTTGAGTTTGGTTTGTAGAATGACACCTCGTAGTGTCAAGCTGGGAATGTTAAAGATCGATAATGACTTTCTGGACAGCATCAGAGAGGCTCAGAAGTCAGATGTCAAGTTGGTAGATTTAATGAATGGGGTTGGTCAATCTGAAGATGAAGATTTCAAATTGGATTCTCGTGGTGTGTTGAGGTTCCGGGGTAGGATCTGTGTTCCGGATGATGCGGAGATGAAAAAGGCAATTTTGGAGGAGGGTCACCGTAGCAAGTTGAGTATCCATCCTAGAGCAACAAAAATGTATCAAGATCTGAAAAAGATGTTTTGGTGGTATGGTATGAAGAGAGATGTGGCACAGTTTGTGTATGCCTGTTTGACCTGTCAAAAGTCGAAGGTTGAACATCAGAAGCCGGCAGGGTTGATGCAACCGTTGGAAGTTCCAGAGTGGAAGTGGGATAGCATTGCGATGGACTTTGTAACGGGATTGCCGAATACAGTTAGGGGTCATGATGCTATTTGGGTGATCGTTGATAGGTTAACGAAGTCTGCTCACTTTATTCCTATTAATGTCACGTATCCGGTGTCGAGGTTGGCAGAGGTCTATGTCAAAGAAATTGTGAAGTTGCACGGTGTTCCGAAGAGTATTGTGTCAGATAGGGATCCGAGGTTCACTTCTGAGTTTTGGGCGGGTTTGCAGAAGGAATTGGGTTCAAAGTTGAAAATGAGTTCGGCATACCATCCTCAGACAGATGGTCAGTCAGAGAGAACAATTCAGTCGTTAGAAGATTTGTTGAGGGCTTGTGTCTTGGAGCAAAGGGGTTCATGGGATTCCTACCTTGCGTTGATTGAATTTACCTATAACAACAGTTACCATTCCAGTATCGGGATGGCACCGTTTGAAGCATTGTATGGTCGAAAGTGTAGAACGCCGTTGTGTTGGTATGAGTCGGGGGAGAGTGTAGTATTGGGACCGGAGATTGTCCGGGAGACTACAGAGAAAATCAAGATGATCCGTGAAAAAATGAAGGCTTCGCAGAGTCGTCAGAAGAGTTATCATGACAAGCGGAGGAAAGATTTAGAGTTTCAGGAGGGTGAGCATGTGTTCTTGAGGGTTTCTCCTATTACCGGTGTTGGTCGAGCGTTGAAGTCGAAGAAGCTCACTCCTCGCTTTGTTGGTCCTTATCAGATTTCTGAGAGAATCGGAAACGTGGCTTATAGGGTGGCTTTACCGCCAAATCTTTTGAATTTGCACGACGTGTTTCATGTGTCGCAACTTCAGAAGTATCTTTCGGATCCATCTCATGTGATCCATATGGATGATGTAGAGGTGCGGGACAATCTCACTGTGGAGACGGTGCCCGTACGGATTGAGGATAGTGAAGTGAAAGTGCTTAGAGGCAAAGAGATTGCATTGGTGAAAGTGGTTTGGCTAGGAGCTGCCGGTGAGAGTATGACTTGGGAGCTAGAAAGCAAGATGCGGGAGTCCTACCCAGAGTTGTTTGATCAGGTAAATTTTGAGGACGAAATATTCTAAGTGGGGGAGAGTTGTAACACCCTAAATATTTAATTAATTTATTTAATTAAGTATTTAGGAAATTATTTTAATTAATTGGATATAATTTAATTAAGTGAAATTACGTTAAAATGGTGTAGGTGGTATTAAAAGGTGGAGGCGCCAATTAGATGAAGTTGGGCTTAAGTGAAAAGCCCAAGCCCATGATCCATGTGTCATACGAAGTTGCTAGGTCAATTGGGACTAGGGTTTTGGCTTAGGCATTTGCGAATTGGAGAGAAGAGAAAAGAGAGAGTGAGAGCGCCGTGGAGAGAGGAGAAGGAAGAGAAGAAGTCGCAAGCTCAAGGAGGAAGAAGGACGTGACTTTGTTGCTGTGGTTTCGTTCGTGACTGTCTCTAGGGCTCTTGTTCTTCGAATCCAAGGTAAGGGGAGTTCTATCTTTCTATATAATAGATGTTCATGATAGGTTGTAAGTTAGGGTTAGCCTAGATCTATCTATGTTCTTGATTTGTGTGTAATTTCATGTTTGGTTAGTGATATATATGTGATCTTCATGATTGGTGGCTGAAAAATCCACCTTTGGTTGTGGCATGGGCGCCTAGGGCGCCATATGTTTGATTTGTGTGCTGCTGGATTTTGCTGCTGGGAGTGTTGCTGGGCGCCAAAGGCGCCGTGTCAGTGTGTGCTGTGTGCGTGTGTTGCGTGTGTGTTGGGCGCTGGGCGCCAAGGGCGCCAGTGTGTGTGCGTGTGTTCATGCGTGTGTGTTGTGTGTTGCGGCGCTGGGCGCCAGGTGCCAGGCGTTGGGCGCCAAGGGCGCCATTTTCAGGATGTTCCCAAATTTTTATAAAAACTGTTTTCGCTATATCTTTTGACTCGGGCATCCGTTTTGAACGTTTCAAAAAGTGTTGGGAAGCTTTTTCAGTTGTCTACCTGTGTGTCTTATTTTTGAAATGAAAACTTATTATTTTCTGGTGGTTTCTGGGCGCCCAAGTGGCTGTCCCCGGTGGTCATCCCAGTGACGTTGTAAAGCCGTATTGAGTTGGTTAAAAATCTTTTTTTGCGTATAACCAACAGTTTTAACGTTTTAGTGTCAAAATGGGTGATTATGACGATGATGCCCCTAGTGGCTAGTTAAATGACGTTTTTGCCCTTAGTGGCCAATATTATTGATGATGATTGTAAATGACGATGATGCCCCTAGTGGCTAGTTAAAT
Organism: Astragalus membranaceus; assembly: GCA_039519185.1. Taxonomy (NCBI): domain Eukaryota; kingdom Viridiplantae; phylum Streptophyta; class Magnoliopsida; order Fabales; family Fabaceae; genus Astragalus; species Astragalus membranaceus. The sequence goes on from CM076852.1 coordinate 52,578,974, forward strand.
GACGTTTTTGCCCTTAGTGGCCAATATTATTGATGATGATTGTAAATGACGATGATGCCCTTAGTGGCTAGTTAAATGACGGTTTTGCCCTTAGTGGCTATTGTTTGATTGATGACGTTTATGTATAAGTGACAATGAGGCCCAAAAGGCTAAGCGACGATGATAATAAGCGACGATGAAATACAGCGACGTTGTTGTGCATAATTATAAATTGACAGGTGCTGTGCCTCTTATTTGGCAAATTGGTAAGTGACGTTGACTGTGATTGTGTGTTTGTGTGTGGTGCATGTCATAGTGTCTCATATATTCCATGTGCATGAACCCAGCGACGATGAGGCCATAAAGGCTAAGCGACGATGAGGCCATAAAGGCTAAGCGACGATGATGAAAGGTACCTCATGCATATGCCCGCGAGTGGGTTGCATTTCATATAGTCACATGACATCGTGATGTGTTGTTCTAATGATGTAAATGATGATTGTGATGTGGTTACTCTAGTGCTGTGACCTTTGACTTATTGCTTATCATAAGATTTATTATATGGATTGAATTGAACTCACCCTTCTGTTTGAATGTTACCCCTATGCGGTAACGTGCAGGTGATCACGAGTGAAGATCTAGGTACCTTCACTAATTTGAGTCGGGTCGTCATGCTCTGATACGTAGCACTCAGGGGGGAAACGAACTCGATATTTTAAGACTATTTTGGTTGTTATATGTTAATTGATGATTTTTCTCTTACTTATACTTTCCGCTGCGTAGTTGGTTTTATGGATGTCACGGTTGTGGTGACGATGACTGATGCTTGAGTTTTTCCCCATTGGGGGCGTGTTACGTATTGCACACTTATTGACGTTGAACTGTTTTATTGAAGTTCGATGTTTTATTCGAAGTATGTGTAACATTCCTTGCGATGAAAGAAATTTTGAAACTCTGATTTTTTACAAACAATTAACGGGTAGAAAAGGGGTGTTACATGTTCCGCCTTAACCTTCTGACAAGTTAAGAACCGAGAAACAAATTCTGCAACCTCGGCCTTCATCCCAGGCCACCAATACATTAACTTCAAGTCTCGGTACATCTTGGTGGATCCAGGATGTACGGAATACTGACTTCTATGAGCTTCCTCCAATACCTGCTCCTTGATGTTTTCATCATTGGGTACACAAATTCTACCATTGAAACAAATAATACCTTCACTGTCCTTAGTGAAATTGGGCGATCCTTTTTGAGATTGTAACTTCACATCTGCTTCTTGAGCTACACAGATTCGTTCCCTTAATACACTGGCTATCCGAATATGCCGCAACACTATACGGTCCCTCTTTCTTGCTACTTTGAGCTTCAAGTCTCTGAACGACTCTAATAAAGCCATCTCGTGAATCATTAACCTTGCCGTGTGGATAGACTTCCTGCTCAGAGCATCTGCCACCACATTGGCTTTCCCAGGGTGATATTTCAATTCGAAGTCGTAGTCCTTCAGAAATTCAATCCATCTTCTCTGTCTGTTATTCAACTCTTTTTGGTCAAACAGATACTTCAAGCTCTTGTGATCACTAAAAACTTCGAAACGAGAACCGTAAAGGTAATGTCTCCAAATTTTCAGTGCAAACACAATAGCTGCCAACTCTAAGTCATGAGTTGGGTAATTCCGTTCGTGAGTCTTCAATTGCCTAGATGCATAGGCCACCACATGTTGATTCTGCATAAGGACACATCTTAAACCCTTCCCGGAGGGATCACTGTAAATTTGAAATCCCAATGACGGATCCGGAAGAATTAGGATCGGAGAAGAGGTTAACTTTTATTTCAATCCAAGAAAACACTCTTCACAATCGGCATCCCAAGCAAACGGTTGACCCTTGCGAGTCAATCGAGTAAGCGGAAGTACTAATTGTGAAAAACCTTCAATGAATCTTCTATAGTAACCAGCTAAACCCAGAAAGCTTCTGATCTCAGTCACTGACGTCGGTCGTTCCCAATTCAACACTGCTTCCACCTTGCTAGGATCAACTGCAACCCCCTCCTGGGAAATCACATGACCCAGGAACTTCACTTCGGACATCCAAAGGTCACACTTCGACGGTTTAGCATAAAGTGTAACACCCCGATAAATTCTAACATATAGAACTACCGAAATGCACTAAATGGCATACATCAGAGTGACTTCCTGTTATTGAAATATTGAACACAACTAAAACTTCGATAATACATATCAAATGGTTCTCTGAACCACATAAACTTCCTGAAAATGCTTAAGTTTCAAAACTTAAGACTTGTACATAATCCTGGTGTTCAATACTCAAAACATAAAGTAGCGGAAACGATTTATAACTTATACATGATAGTTATACAACCGATAACAAAAGTACTATAAAAGGGCAAGGGCCTAAACAAGAAACATAAACTTCCGGACTCCTCGAGTCACACCAGCTAACCGTGCTTTGTTGCCTTAGCCTTCCCCTGTTTCTCTGTAAAAACCACAAATATGAAGGGTGAGATAAACATTATCTCAGTGAGTCCTATCGAGACCCTGACCAACTCTAACGGTTTATTATACTTAAATCTGAACTCGTGGCCCGAAGAAGTGACCACGTGAATACATGATGTTTACTCGTAACTTGTAGCCCTAAAAAGCGACTACTTGTTACATTTCTGATTTCTTTCCTGATGTAGCCCTAGCGAGCGACTACGGATCATATTTTATCTTGAACTTAGCACAACCCGAGATATAATGCTAGGCAATCTTGATTGCCCAATATCTACGGAAACCCCAATCCGAAATTCTATTCGAATAATGCTAGGGTCCTAGCTTTGGATTCATGACTCCCCTCCACTAGGTATGCTAATAACTGGAGGATCGTCATCCTCGATATACACAAGGTATACTATCTACCTTTCCCCGAGGGAAAGTAACTTGATTTGGGTTTACATGAATTGAGAGTTTTTATGTCTTTATAGACTTACAATCAATTAGCTTACATGACATGATGAACTCTAGGTTCGTTATCTTAACATGATTGGACTCAAGGTCCGTTAACATTTCTTATCTTGACTTGTATTAATTGACATGTGTACACTCGCATTCCACTACTGTACGGTTTTTCCTTAACAGTCTTGACTACCAAAACGGAACATTATACATATTTGATTTCATATATGATTAGCCCTGTTAATAAGGTTTCCAACGCACCAAAGAACACCTCAATCGGACTCCCGGATCAAAAGTTATCGCGAAAACAAAGTCGATAGGGTTTGCTGAAAAATTACACTGCGTCGCGACGCGGACAGGGTCCGTCGCAACGCGAAGAGTTACAGAACCAAAGCCTTCGCAAAATTAAACATGGTCGCGTCGCGACAGGCACGGGTCGCGACGCGATGAGTTACAGATGCTGATAAAAACAATCTTTTTGAAAAAAACGATTTTGTTCCGTTCCGCTTTCAATCCGATACGGAGACTTTCTAGGGCATTCGAAACTTAAAAACAACATAGCAAGGAATTATTCCAGACCAGTGAAAGCGATAAACAATCAATCAATTCACATAATAATTCAATCAATTCGATCGGTCATAAAATAACGGTTTCTCGATAAAACGGTTTTTCGCTAATTTTCACAAAGTGGATTTCAAATGCATCGATTCAGAAACTTAATGACTCAACATTAAAACATCCCTAAGCGAGTATAGAACTCACCTCTTGCGATGAAAATCGCACACAATACCAAAACTCCGTGAACTCGAACGAACCGAAACTCGCGAACTTTCCCGAATCCGCTCCAAAGTGTCACGAACTCGTCTAGGACTCGATTCTGACTTCGGAACAGCAACCAAACACAAATCCCAGCTACTGAGTTCCTTTCCCGTCTACGGATTTGACGTCTCTCGAACTTTGACGACTCGAATCGAAACTTCACGAACCGACATTCCCAGCTCCACATCCGTTTTTCCAGCATCAGTGTGCAGTTTTGCAACACGATTATCTAGGTCAATCCGTGACCAAAACCCTTCAAATCAGTGCCCATTGTGAAGATAATTTTGTCTACTTTCTGATGGTCAAAGGTTCACACGCATGCATCCAGTAACTTGGGAGATACACCCGAAACAAGGTGACTGGTCCAGGACATGCTTCATTCTGAATCCGAAACTTTGGGACATGATATCTCCTTCATTTCTCCATGAAATCATACGATTCTTGTGCCCAAAATGAATATCTTTGTGTCTAGTTTCCAGAGGGACAAGAATCACGATCATCGGAGTAGTGTACAGAGAGAGATTTGTAAAATACCGAACAGGGTTCCTACGGGTTTCCAGCAGGAATTTCAGTTGCACTTGTTGCTTCATCTTCAACCATGTGTGGCCATGAATTTGAGCTCTAAGCTGGACCCAAGCTCTTCCAAGTTGAGACCAGTAAACTGAATCATCCCAAACTTATTCTTAATCAATAATGGAGTTTCAATATTCTGGTTCTACTACCCTCCATAAGTCTCCACTACAACATGCAAGCCATGCTACTCAAGTTTGGTCAAATGGAGCTTAAAGATACAACAATGGTGAAATGAGTTAGGATAAGGTTGGGGTACTGAAATGGGTATCAGGATGGAGAGGATGTTGAGCTGGTTCTAATGATCCAAAGATCACACACATGCATCAAGAAATGGGTTCCTCTCCTCTCACTCTACCTCACGCCCTCCTCTCTCTCAAGCTCCCCATTTTCTTCTCTTCTTTTCTTCTTTGGGTTTTCAGGTTTTCTGGAAGTGAAAGAAGGTGTTTCTGTTTTGGTTCAGCTGGGGGTCTCATTTAAATGGGTGAAATGACTAAATCGCCCTTCACTTAATCCTCCACCTTAATCTACCCTTAAATAACCGCTAACTCATAACTAACTTCTAAAAATTGTGATTGCGGTCTTACGGAGTTAAGGAGTATGTTTTGATGTCGAGTTATTTGGGTTAGGGTTCGAAAGATATGGAAATGACCAAAATACCCTTGGTCCCCTAATTCTCGCATAATTCAATTTCTACCTCAAAACGATCACGTAATTCATACTATTAGCAATTACATGTTGCTTTCACGCTTTTAACATGCCCATGACTCGAATTATTATTTTATCGAATAACAATTCGCTAGTAAATTTCATAAAATGAAATTAACCGAAATTAGGGATGTTACATAAAGTTTCTTCTCTCGGAGTACTCCTAGGAAAAAGCGGAGATGTTGGGCATGCTCCTCAACTGACTTTGAGTAAACCAAGATATCATCAATAAAGACGACCACAAACTGATCTAGGTAGGAATGAAATACTCTATTCATGTAATCCATGAATACGGCCAGAGCGTTAGTCAATCCGAAGGGCATCACCACAAACTCGTAGTGTCCGTACCTTGTACGAAAAGCAGTCTTCGGAATGTCTAAGGCTCTTACCCTAATTTGATGGTACCCTGACCTTAGATCAATCTTGGAGAAAACTTTAGCACCTCGAAGTTGGTCAAGTAGATCATCTATCCTCGGTAATGGATACTTGTTCTTGATAGTGATTTTATTCAACTGACGGTAGTCTATGCATAACCTCATGCTTCCGTCCTTCTTCTTGACTAGCAATACCGGAGCACCCCAGGGAGAAGCACTCGGTCGAATAAACTTCTTGGAAATTAATTCCTCAAGTTGGGACTTCAATTCCTTCAGTTCGAGAGGAGACATCCTATAAGGTGCTATGGATATTGGCCCTGCACTAGGCGCCAAATCTATAGAGAATTTTACCTCTCGTTCCGGAGGCAAAGAGGAGACTTCCTCGGGAAAAACATCTAAGAATTCATTAACGACTTGGACAGACGATAAATCCAAATCAGCTTCAGTTGATGCAGACAAAATAACAACAAAAGCTTCCGCACCTTGGAATAGGGACTGGCTGGCTGAAGCGAGCGAAATAACACCATCATTTGCAGGTAGGGAATGTTCCGCTACTTCAGAAGGAAAATTAATTGCACGATTGAAGCAATCAATAGTAACGTGATTGGATGTAACATCCTCAAAATAATTAATTGAATTATTTGGATGTTAACCCAATTGAATTAATTTGGTACTTAATTGGTAAAATTATTGAGTGCTAAAATTAATTATTGGCTGTCACAGGATCGTTAACCGAATAATACGGGTCAAGGAAGTTTTGAAATCGAAATAAGGAATTAAGATCAATACGGTAATTGGACCACGCTACCACTTATTTATTAATTAAATATGTGTGTGTGTGTGTGTGTGTGTGTGTGTGTGTGTGTGTGTGTGTGTGTGTGTGTGTGTGTGTGTTTAAATGAAAGAAAGAAAAGAAGGAAGGAAGCGCTGGAAACAGAGAAAGGAAAAGAGAAAAGAAAAGAGATAGGAAGAAGAGGAAAGAAGAAGGAAAAAGGGAAGAGAAGAAGAAGGATCCTCAACCTCCAAGCTCCAAACTTCATCATCTTCATCACCTCCTCTCCCTCAACATAACCCCATAACTTGGAACGAAGCTAAGAGCGGTGGAACGCGTTTGGGAGTTCGAAACGAAGTTAGGAGCGGTTCGGTGTTGTTTGAGTTCGATTCGGTGATTTCGACACGTCGGTGATTTCGGCTCGGCAACGACTCTCGTTTCAAGGGTGAGTTTTACTCACGTTTAGGTTTATTCCGTTTTGGTATAATTTGTGTGTTGATTGGTTCCGAGAAATTTTGAGTCAAAAACCGTTATTCGAAAAATAGCGTTTTGGATAAAAATCCGTTTAAATTACGTTTTGGATTGGATTGATTGATTAGGTGGTTTGTATTGGATTCATTATATTGGTTGTTGGATCTGTTTTCGATCGGAACTAAAATCGGAATTGAGCGGAATAGCGGATTTCGCGAAAATTGCAAAATCTGCACCAGACAGACCCCCATCGCGTCGCGACCCGCAGGGCATCGCGTCGCGACCAAGTGCAGTTCTGTCACGCAAAATGTTTCTGTCATTTTTCGCGTCGCGACGGTAGCAGTTCGCGTCGCGACGTAGCAGTTGCGTCGCGACGCTTTGCAGATTTTCAGCAACTAAACACTGTTTTGGTTTTCGCGATATCTTTTGATCCGGGAACCCGATTGAGGTGTTCTAAGATGCGTTGAAAAGCTTATTCAGAGACCTAACTGAATATTCTATTTTTAAGGGAAAACTAAACTGTTTTCGATATTGAAAATTGTGTCAAAAGTGGTCAACTAGAGTGCGAGTGTGAACTTGAATTTCATAAAACATGGATTAAAGTGTTTCATTGATTGTCTGATTTGATGGACCGTGGGTTCACAGTATTGTAGATATACGTATATAGTATATCGAGTTGGGTGACGACCCATGTGTAACATACTAGGCGGGGCAGTCATGATCCCCTTTCCTAGGCTCCATGCCAATGGGAGAATGTACTATTGGTAGGGGGGTTCGCCGGGATTCAGCGGTTACGCAGTCGGTGTTATGTTAAGTTAATTGTTGTGCGGTCCACCGGGATGTAGCGGTCACGCAGCCGGTGTCGCACTGAGTTATAGCAGATTCCCCGGGATGTAGCGGTCACGCAGCCGGTGGAATGCTATGTGTAAAATAATGCGGTTCACCGAGATGTAGCGGTCACGCAGTCGGTGCCGTGTTGAGTTAAAAGGAAAAATGTTTTTAAACTAGTACCGAGAGAGCGATTAGGGGTATCGGTAGAACTCATTGAGATTGTATCTCACTGTTTAAATGTTGTTGTTTTACAGATAAACAGGGACAGAAGAAAACTCAGAGGCACGAGTAGGTGGCCCCGGGAGATGGTTGATGACTTAGTTTTATGTTTAAGTTTATTTTCCTTCTGTTGTCCATGTATCACAACACTATGGCATTAGTGTTATGTTATCTTTCATTCCGCTTTCTTGCATGACTCTGACTACCATAGTTGCTGACAGATTATGGTCTGAGTACCGTATGGTCTTAATTGTATATAAGACAGTTATGTTATAATTCAGCAAAAATTTTATGGTGGTATTCAGTGTCTGAGCAGGAAATATTATCTCTGATGTATGTTTAATGTGCACTTGGGTGTTTTTAACAAATAGAAATACCGGGGTGTTACAGTTGGTATCAGAGCGGTTCGACCTAGTCGGACTTAGCTTATAGGGTCTTTGCTTTTTCCAGCCCTGATTTTCTTAGTATGCTATTAGACATTGAGCTTCATCAACTTAATACTTTGTGCATATTTCGCAGAATCATGGCCAGAAGAGGTAGAGGCGTTCCTCCTCCTGTTGATCCGAATTTTGAGTGGATGCAGAATGTCATTGAGAACCAGCAGAAAATGATGCAAGACATGATGCTTATGCATCAGCAGCAACAAATCCAACAGCAAAATGCTCAGCAGCATCAAGCTCCGGAGCCACAAGTGAACCCAAGGAGAATTTTCACAGAGTTCCTGAAAATGAAACCCTCCGAGTTTAGAGGTGGGCCGGATGTCATGAGAGCACAACATTGGCTGGATGACATTGAAAAGATCTTTGTAACAATGCAAGTGACCGATGAAGATAAGTTGAGGTTGGCATCCCATATGTTGAAGGGAGAGGCCAATAACTGGTGGGCAAATGCTAGGGCCATTATGGAGACAATGGGAACTCCCCCGACTTGGGAAAATTTCCGAACATCATTTTTGGAACAATTCTTCCCCACGACTATGAGGTTTGATAAGGAAAATGAGTTTTTGGCTCTTACACAAGGAGGCTTGACCGTGGGCCAATACACGGCTAAATTTGAAGAGTTGTATCAATTCTTCGGTTTAGCTGGATATGCCCCCAATGATCGATGGAAAACTGACAGGTATAAATATGGGTTGAGAGAGGATATTGCTCAAAGCCTAAGTTCTTTTCCGAAGACCAACTATGCAGCCATGGTTCAACAAGCTTATATTGCTGAAAGTGATTTGGCCAGATTGTATGCAAGTAGGAAGGCGTTCCATCAGAGTAAGAGGAACATTGGGTCATCTAGTTCTCAGATGGGTCCCAAGCATGACTCAGGCAGGGGTGGTAATTATAAAGGGAAGCAGGTGCAAACGACCGACCCAGCGAAGTTTAAAAATTGTCATAAGTGTGGAAGGTATCACCGAGGTGAATGTCAACTAAAACATACTCGGTGATCATTGTAATGAGGAGGGCCACTATGCAAATGAGTGCCCAGCAAAGAGAAACATCCAAAGAGCACCAAATGCACCTAATCAGGGCGGATCAACACATTGGATGCTCGGACCATCACACCTACTGATAATCTTCTGAGGGGTACGGATCTCTTTTTAATAATTCAGTCAATATTTTATATGATTCTGGTGCAACTCACTGTTTTATCTCGCAAGCATGTGTGGATCGGTTGGGATTAGCATTGTCTGAGCTATCCGAACCGATAACTATTTTAACTGCTGCCAAGGGTCGTGTCCAGACCCAATCATTATGTGAGAATTGCCTACTTGTCATAGGCGACAGACAGTTTGTTGTGAAATTTATATGCTTGCCTATGAGAAGTATGGACATTGTTCTGGGTATGAATTGGATGGCTGAAAATCATGTAACAATCAACTGTGCTGATCGAACAATTATCTTTGCCTCCGAATCCGTAGGATTGACACAGGCAGATTCTGAAGCAACGATCTCTTACACCGAAGCAAGCCAGTCATTATTCCAAGGTGCGGAAGCTATTCTTATTATGTTGTCTGCATCTACTGAAACGGGTTTAGATTTATCATCTGTGCAAGTGGTAAATGAATTTCTAGATGTCTTTCCAGAAGAAGTTTCATCCTTACCTCCTGACCGAGAAGTAGAGTTCTCAATAGAATTGATTCCTGGTACAGGATCAATCTCTATTGCTCCTTATAGAATGTCTCCCTTAGAATTAAAGGAATTGAAGTCTCAACTTGAAGAGTTGATCTCAAAGAGGTTCATTCGACCGAGCGCTTCTCCATGGGGTGCTCCGGTGTTGCTAGTCAAGAAGAAGGATGGTAGCATGAGGTTGTGCATAGATTATCGGCAACTGAATAAAGTGACGATCAAGAATAAATATCCCTTGCCAAGGATAGACGATTTGCTTGACCAACTTCGGGGTGCCGTGGTATTTTCAAAAATTGATCTGAGGTCGGGCTATCATCAAATAAAGGTACGGGCCTTAGATATTCCGAAGACAGCTTTCCGTACTAGGTATGGACATTACGAGTTCGTAGTAATGCCCTTCGGTTTGACTAATGCTCCAGCGGTATTCATGGATTACATGAACCGAGTGTTTCACACGTACCTTGATCAGTTTGTAGTAGTTTTTATTGATGATATCTTGGTGTACTCTAAGACCATTGAGGACCATGTTCAACATCTCCGCATTGTTCTGAACGTACTCCGAGAAAAGAAATTGTATGCTAAGCCGTCGAAGTGTGACTTCTGGATGCCGGAAGTAAAGTTTTTGGGTCACGTGATTTCCCAATCGGGAGTTGCGGTGGATCCCAGTAAGGTGGAAGCTGTATTGAACTGGGAACGGCCAACATCTGTTACAGAAATAAGAAGTTTCTTGGGTCTAGCTGGTTACTACAGGAGGTTTATTCAAGGTTTTTCACAATTGGTTCTTCCACTTACTCGGTTGACTCGTAAGGCCCAGCCGTTTATATGGAATGCCGATTGTGAGGAAAGTTTTCAAGAGTTGAAGGTTAGGCTGACTTCTGCTCCAATCCTAATTCTTCCGGATCCATCTTTGGAATTCCAAATTTACAGCGATGCTTCTAGAAAGGGTTTGGGATGTGTTCTCATGCAGAACCAACAAGTGGTAGCTTATGCATCCAGGCAATTGAAGACTCATGAGGAGAACTATCCGACTCATGATTTGGAGTTGGCGGCTATTGTTTACGCACTGAAGATTTGGAGACATTACCTATATGGGTCTCGTTTCGAAGTCTTTAGTGATCACAAAAGCTTGAAATATTTGTTTGATCAGAAGGAGCTGAATAACAGACAAAGAAGATGGGTGGAGTTTCTGAAAGATTATGACTTCGAATTGAAGTATCATCCGGGAAAGGCTAATGTTGTAGCAGATGCACTAAGTAGGAAATCCATTCACATAGCAGAGATTATGATGCATGAAATGAGATTGTTGGAGTCCTTTAGGGACTTAAATTTGAATGCAAGATCAAGAAAAGACAGATTAGTGTTGAGCCAGATGAGGATCTCTAGTTCCTTAAGAGAGTCGATTCGCGTAGCACAGGAAGTTGACGTGAAGCTACAATCACAAAAAGTGTTGCCAGATTTTACCGAAGATAGTGATGGAGTTATTTGTTTCAACGGTAGGATCTGTGTGCCCGATAATGAAAATATTAAAAAGCAAGTGCTTGAGGAAGCACACCGAAGTTTATTTTCTGTACATCCTGGATCCACCAAGATGTATAGAGATTTAAAGCAGATGTATTGGTGGCATGGAATGAAGTTAGAAATTGCTGAATTTGTATCAAAATGCTTAACTTGCCAAAGAGTTAAGATAGAACATCAGAAACCTGCTGGTCTGCTACGGTCACTAGACGTGCAAGTGTGGAAATGGGAAGACATTTCTATGGATTTTGTAATGGCGTTGCCAAGGTCTCAAGCCGGTAACGACTCCATTTGGGTAGTTGTGGATCGGTTAACTAAATCAGCTCATTTTATTCCAGTTCGTTCGAGCAGTAAAGTATCCAAGTTAGCTGAGGTGTATTTGAAGAACATAGTAAGGTTACATGGGGTTCCTACCAGTATAGTGTCGGATCGAGATCCAAAATTCACTTCTCGATTTTGGAAAGCTCTGAATGAAGCATTGGGAACTAAAGTACTTCTTAGTACCGCTTACCACCCACAAACAGATGGTCAAACCGAGAGAACTATCCAGACATTAGAGGATATGCTTAGGGCTTCGGTACTTGATAACGGAAAGAAATGGGAGGATCATCTTCCATTGGTGGAATTCTCATATAACAACAGTTATCATTCCAGTATCGGAATGGCACCTTTTGAAGCCTTATATGGTAGGAAATGTAGAACTCCATTGTGTTGGTGGGAAGTAGGTGAGAACCGATTGTTAGGACCTGAGATGATTCATGACACTATGAGAAGATCAGTTAATCA
>CM076852.1:57047902-57147902 GCA_039519185.1 Astragalus membranaceus
CCGCCACCTAGAGCTGTCAATTTGGCCCACGTGGGCCAGCCCACCCTAGGCCCACATGGCCCATGGACCAAAAAGCCCATGGGCCAAAAAGCCCACCATCCTAAGGCCCCACATAGGCCCCAAGCCCATAAGGCCCACGTGGGCCCAGCCCCGCCCATAGGCCCTGAATATTTATTTTGCAAAAAATGACCCACTCAACTTTGATGGCCTAGTTTAGCCCATGGGCCCTGAATATTTATTTTGCAAATAATGACCCTGGTGGTGGTGGTGGTGGTGGTGGGTGTGAGATAGTGATGATGGTGGTTGTGGTGAGAGGGAGAAGGAGGTGGTGGTGAGTGAGGGAGAAGAGGAAGGGGGTGAAAGAATGAAAGTGGATGTGTAAATAGTGGAAAAAATAGGTGGTGGTGGTGGTGGTTGGTGAGAGGAAAAAGGAGGTGGTGGTTGTTGTGTGATGGTGGTGAGATGGAAAAGGAGGTGGTGGTGGTGGTGGTGAGAGGAAAGTGAAGGTGATGGTGGTGAGAGGGAAAATGAGGTGGTGGTGGTGAGTAGAAGATGGTGGTAGTGGTGGTGGTGGTGGGAGTGAGAGAGAAGAGGAAGTGGGTGAAAGAATGAAAGTAGAGGTATAAATAGTGGGAAAAGAGGTGGGGTGGTGGTGGCGAGAGGGATAAGGAGGTGGTGGTGGTGGTGGGAGGGAAAATGAGGTGGTGGTGGTGAGTGGGAGATGGTGGTGGTGGTTGTGGTGAGAGGGAGAAGAATGTGGTGGTAAGAGGGAATGAGAAGAGGAATGGGGGTGAAAGAATAAAAGTAGAGGTGTAAATAGTGGGAAAAAAAATGAGAATAAAATTTGGGGGCCAGCCCACAAAGCCCTGGCCCCAACCCACTAAAAAATTTAAAAGTGTGGGCTGGGGCTAAAAAAAGCCCCATTAATAGGGGGCTTCAATTTTATGGGGCTTGATTGGGGGCCAATGGGGCTGGGCTTGGGGGCTTGGGCCAAATTGACACCTCTACCGCCACCACCACAACCACTCTCTTCTCTCTCTCACCCACACCACAACCACCAATCCTCCTCCCAGCGTGGTTCCGGCCGCTTGGTCGTCACCACGGCTCCGCTCCTCTCTGTCGCACACAACTGTCACGCGAGAGAGACAGATTTTCCCCAAATCATTCGCTAGCCACGCCTCAGCCATGGTTGCGCCACCGTCTGTCGCCGTCACCGGCGAATCTTCTGGCATCAATTCTTCACCGACGTCTCCTCATCACCAGCGCCTAGATCCAGTCCTTCTAGTTTCCCTTCTGATTTCGATTTCTTCTTCCCTGAATCCAGATCGCATTCCTCCTTTGCGAGAGAGAAAAACTGCTCACTCAGATTATGAGAACGCCTCGTCTCCGCCGTTGTTATTCCACAGCACGACGTCGGCGATTCTCTCTCCTCGTCGTCCCTTTTCCCAGCGAAACTACTACCTCTGATGTCGCCATTTCCGTTCTCTGATTCTTCATTCGCTCTCGAGGTGTTTTCATCTTTCTCTAGATACGAATCCATGGCCTTCAGGATCACTTCTTGATTCGACAACTCAGAGCAAGGTTTTGTGTTCTGTGATTTCAGATCTACCTTGAGCATTGCTTCTTTTTCCAGAAGTTCCTCCAGGGCAGTAACTCTGTTATTTCTTTGAGCACTCAGGATCGAGTTCGTTGTGGTGGTGGTTGAAGCGATTTCATTGTGGAGGAGGGTGAAGATGGCAGATCTGATGTTGCTATGGTGGATGATTGAGAGAGAAGAGAGAGGTATGTGTGTGGTGGTATGTGTGTGAGAGAGAAGAGAGTGGTGCAGAAGAATGGAGAAGAAAGAGGAAGAAGAATGATGTGGCATATCCATTTGGAATTTAAAATAAACAAAAATGAATTAAGAATGCCAAATCAACAATTCGTTTTACACATAGACATTTTTGTAACATCTGTTTGACAGAAGGGCTAAGAGCAAAAAAGTGATATTTGCAAGGTGTTTTTTAAAAAAAAAAATTTTACAGGGGGTAAAAGCAAAACACCCCCTATTTACAGGGGGTAAAAACGTATTTAAACCTTTAATTAATTCTAACTTGCTAACAAATACATTAGCCTCCTTTGAAGTGAAGTGAAGAATAGTCTGCATTTCCAGAAAGAATGAAAATGTCAAAAAAAAATGTTTTCCATAAAAGCGCGCTCTCTCTCTCTCTCATTGCACGTTTTTGTAATTTTTTTCTCAGATTTAGAATTTCTCATCTAGAAGTTGCCGAAAGCTCTTCTAACTTGTTGACGAAAGTATAATTTTGTGTTGTTGGTGAGTCTATTGGTTAACAACCCACATATTCTTTTAGAATTAGCAATTTTCGTGCCACTGTTGTTGCCTTGTTCTGTTGTTTTTCCATATAGATATTAGCAAGGTTTGTCTTCACGATTCACATCGGCTCAGTAAGAACCTATGTTCAATTTTCTCTTTGTTCCATTTTCTTACTGGACCGGACCAAGAGGCCTATTCAGCAATTAGACAATGGATAGGCCCAATCATTTTTATCCATATCCACCATAAATCAACCCACTTGTGGCTCACGCTTGGATGACTCAGATTCATCCGAACGATCCAACAACTCAAATCCCGCACGAATCCTTATAAATACTGATTCACACTGCCATAATTAGGTACATTCTCATTCCAATTTACATTACTACTCTCTTATTCACTATACTGACTTGGGCGTCGGAGTGGCATCGCAGGTGCCCCCTCCGGGATCCCTTCAACACTCCGGTCGGATTGCAAGAGACCTACCAACAGCAGTCACCGCAGCGCTGCTAGGTACTGAACAAGGCTCACTTCGTCGAAGCTACTTTGAACGTGTCGCAACCCCGTTGGACGAGTTCAATCCAGGCCGATTCCTGGTAAACGGTGCCAAGGGTATACTTTAAGCTGACCTTAGTGGTCACAACCCCGTTGGACGAGTTCTATCCAGGCCGAGTCCTGGTAAACTGTGCCAAGGGTGTACTTCATTACAAACAGTCCAAGCAGACGTCGGTAACTCAGCACGAAAAACGAGCCAAACCTGGCGACTATCTACTCGAAAAAATCCTAAGTCCAACGAAAAGGTACACCGGCGCAAAAATCAAGCAGGCGTGAGGCCATGAGGTCACAAACACCAGTCGTGTTGACGGGCGCTGAGAGGAACAAGGGCGAGATCCCACTATGCCATGCCTAGCCGAGATGCTGTCCATTCTGCAGACCATTACTTCGTCTGTGGTCATTCGATTAAGGCGTGCGAGCATGTGTTGGAAAGCTAAGAAGCAGAGCTACAATTCCTCTATTGAGCTCGAAACCCAATTCCGATGTCTTGAAGGTCGAAACTGCGAGATATGTTCCAGGACGAGATTTGTTGGTCTCGGGCGATGCGACAACAATCTTGTATCTCGGGTCCCTGGCAATAGGACGCCTACAAAGGCATGAAGATTGCTGAAAGACGTTGCAAAATCTCATGTCTCAAGTCTAAAGTCTCAAGAGAAGAACAAAGCGAGGCGCCTCAGACGCCACTGACTCAGACTCACCAGGTCCTCAGACCTATCAAATATCCATCCTCCCTCAAAGCAGCAAGGGGCCCCTCGATATGGTCCCTGAACTCGAGCAGTCTTCTTCGTTCTCGACAGGGGGCATGCAGTCAAAACAAGTATTATGAGACAGAAAGATAACTTGTTGACAACCCCCTCTCCTAAGTTCGCCCTTGAAAGCAACGAGGAAGGCATGGTAGACACACATAAAAACAACTCTACTCACAACACTCAAACAAAGAAGAAAATTTTTCAATACATGAGCTTCAAGGTACGTAGTAAAAATTGATACCTGCAAGGTGAAGATCTGAAGCTCTGTGAAGTTTCGAAAATGCAGACGAACGCACGCGATGGCTCTGAGATGCGTGACTGAAGGGTCTTCACGTCTCAAAAGGCCAAAACGCGTCGAGTTTGGAGAGAAGAGCGGAAGCGAACTTGCAAGAGATCTTCACGCCTCGGAAGGCCAAAATGCGTCGAGCTGAAGTGCGCCTCGTCTCTCCTTGCTCACCTGCGTCGGGCTGGAAAGGTGCGCCTCGCCTCTCCTTGCTCACCTGCATTGAAGAGAGAGAAGAACCCAAGCGCAACTCTCCATGCTCACCTGCGTCGAAGAGAGAGAAGAGTCTTAATGCCCCAATCTGCTTGCAAGCTCTTGATGAGTCCTCATCATATGTATATTTTTATTCAGTTTGCAACCAATTTGTTAGTCATTTAAGTTTATTTCAGTCAATCGTTAAGGGATTTGGCATAGTTTTAGATAATTGTAGCAGGAAGTCATGTTGTAAGCAATTCCTTCACTTTTGGAGCTAAATTGTACTTGAAGACCTCCAATTTGTGTGTTATCATTCGGCGAACCAGACACTTGCCCGGAGATGCAGCACAATTGGGAAGATTTGAGTTTCTGAGCAATTTCGCGTCGCGACCAGGAGGGTTCGCATCGCGAAGGAAGCATAAAACAGGAGGATTGTTGATTCTGTGAAATATCGCGTCGCGATGGCTACGGGCCGCGTCGCGATGGACTTCAGAAAGTTAGGCTAAATATCAGTTTTCAGCGAATTGTTCAGGGACTTCGTCTGGAGAGCAGTGCTAGGGTTTGGAGCAGCAGCTGGGGGCGAATTTGGAGGCCTTCCTTCACCTTGGGAACAAGGGTTCGAAGGTTCTAATGGATCCTTACTTGTGTAATCTTCTCCTACTCTTGATTTCTACTCTTATGATGTTGTCTACTTAGTTTCTTTTGATTAGGGAGAGATGAATCTTCCCAAAACTATCCTATGAATGCTTTGTTATGGTTAATACGATTAGTAGT
The DNA here is from genome assembly GCA_039519185.1 of Astragalus membranaceus. Taxonomy (NCBI): domain Eukaryota; kingdom Viridiplantae; phylum Streptophyta; class Magnoliopsida; order Fabales; family Fabaceae; genus Astragalus; species Astragalus membranaceus. Next base: position 57,052,773 of record CM076852.1, read on the forward strand.
TTGAATTATCATAAGTCTATGCCTCCGAGTTTAATGCTTTATAGTTACATATGATAATTATAATGATCTAGGTTATGTGATTGCATAGGAATATGGGTTGCATGCTGGATATAGGGTATTAGATCATGTACTTGTGATCACCATAGGAATATGGGGTTGGATGCATGAATTCTTTATTTCTCGAGTTTATTGCTTTACCGATTGGCATGATTCACCTAAGGAATTAGGGTAACTCAATTAGGTAAAAGGGGTTCTGAGGCAAGGAATTGCTCTTAACCTATCATAGTGAATTGAATCTGGTAGTTCGAACAACTAATCTGTAATTAGCTGAAGGTCATAAGATAGCGTAGGGAAGATGAATCAATCCTTAATCGCTTGTATCTTGCTTTATTTTCAAACACTATCTTGCATTTAATTTACAAAATCCCAAAAAGATTATCTTTCCGTTTCTACCGCTAAGAATTAGTAAACTTGCCTAATTGATAATAAAACGCAATCCTTGTGGATACGACCGGTTCTTACCGATATTTTATTACTTGCGACGACATTTGGTACACTTGCCAATGTCCTAACAAGTTTTTGGCGCCGTTGCCGGGGATTGTTGATTTCATTGTCAATAAGGCAATTGAGTTAATTCTTAGTTGTTTTATTTTGTTTTATTTTATTTTAGTATTTATTTTTTGTTTTATTTATTTAGATACTTAGTTAGTGTGTTGGACTTGTTAACGGTTTGTTGAAGTGTTTCAGTGAACTGTGTAGCAGGGGCAAAGTTCGAAAGAATTGCTGTTTTGTCCCGAAAAAAAAAAAAAATCATGGAATCCATTTCTCAGATGGAAGATGCTTTGGCCCAGTTTAGGCAAATGACTGAGACTATCTTCCAGACTAAAGAGCAAGCTTCTCGGTTGGAAGATGCTTTGGCCGAGTTTATGCATATGTCCAAGACTCTCTTCCAGCCCCAAGAACAAGAAATGATAAACATGGGGAAGCCACATGAGCCGCAAATTGACCAACCTCAGCACATACAGTCCACGCCATCCTCACTTAGCGGTAATTTTTGTGAAGAACCCCACTTGAATGGAAAATGTGTGACACGCACCTTTTGCGATTTTTGTGGGGAGTATCTTGTGGAGTGCAACTGTGAGGATGAGTGGGTAACTATATCAGAAAATTACCCATGGTTATGCACTACCAATGAGGAACAAGAAGAACAAGCCCCAACAAAAGAAGAATCTGGGGAGGATAAGGAAGATGGGGAAGAAGAAAAGATTGAAATGGAGGAGCATGTAGTTTGGAGGGAAGATCAAAGCTCCCAATGTGGGGAAGGGGTGAAAACCCAACAAGAAAAAACCCAACAAATCATGGTTCCTATTATTCTTCCAAGTAGCAAGGAGGATAGAAGTGAGGAGATTGACATATACTTAGACTCCTTCTATGCCTTATTCATCACCCTTCACCTTAAAAGGGTATGGAAGCATCTACAACTATGTTTCAAATTCATGATGTTCCTGCCCCAGAAGCGAAAGAAGAAGGATGATGTGTTCTTTGTGTCATATCAGCCACCTTAATAGTGGGATGACAAACGTCAAGCTAGTGACGTTAAACAAGCGTTTGGTGGGAGGCAACCCATTGGTTCACTATTTACTGTTTTGAGTCTTTATTTTTCATTCCCCTTTTTCAGTTTGTTTTGCATTTTGGTTGTACTGCTGTCTAACTTTTACATTGATGATGATGCACCACAATTTTGAACTAGTTCACTGTGGTGGTTGTTCAATCTAACATTTTTGCAGCTACCATGTGATTTCTTCCATTTCAGATTTTTTCATCAGATAATGTCAGTGGCCAAGTCAAAGGTTGAGGAAGACCTGGATCATCTTTGGGCAAGCTCTCAAAAGTTCATCTCTTATCCCAGCTGTGAGGTTTGAGCCCAAACACTTCCTATATTCATTGTGTGATTATTCATTGCCTGTATTAGTCTGCAGAACTTGAGTTTGTACTTAACTGTCATACATGTGATTTATACACACACTGAGGCAAATTTTTGGCACCCCTGAGCCTTTCAAGCCAACCCATTAATGTTTATCCTTTGCTAGCCTCTCTGAGCCTTTTTGTTGTTTTTGTATTTTTTTTCTTCTACATATCATTGCCTAGTTTTCTTAACTTGGAGTTAGGTAGACAAAAGCATGAGGGTGGGGAAAAATTCTAAGTTTGGGGTTGCTCATGGAATAGCAACAATCTAAGTTTGGGGTGGTATACAAAAGAATGGAACATACAAAGAAAAAAAAAGAAAAGAAAAGAAAAATGTTTCAGTTCTGGTTTTTGTCTATTTTCGCGTCGCGACAGCATGCCTTCGCGTCGCGAGGCTATATAAAAAAAAATATATATTTTGTATGAAATTCCTTCTCTTGTGAAATGCTTTGGGAAAATGGTAAGTGAGTGAGAATGTTAAAAATTGACAAGTGAGAGGTAGGCCTAACTCCAAGTTTTAACCTACTTATCCAAATTTTACCCACCCTTACCTAAGCCCCATTATAACCTTCAAAGTCCTCAAACAGTGTGTGTGAAATTCATGTGTATTGATTGGTATAGTACTTGTTCAAGCCTATGAAACGATGATGCAGGTACTGTGAATTGAGTGAAACACCTAAAACACCTCAAAGAGCGAAACAGTAGTGAGATGTGTGAAAAAGAGAGGACTTGAGATTGCTTGCCTGCTTATGATCTTGTGTTTTCCAATTCAATTGTTTTGTCACTATATTATGTTGGATGATACTTTCTGATGTGCTGAATGATCTATTGGCCTGTGAATTATGTAAAAGCTGAATGTCAAATTGCAACAGTGAATGGAGTGATTGCTTGAGGACAAGCAAAAGTTCAAGTTTGGGGTTGTGATGAGTCCTCATCATATGTATATTTTTATTCAGTTTGCAACCAATTTGTTAGTCATTTAAGTTTATTTCAGTCAATCGTTAAGGGATTTGGCATAGTTTTAGATAATTGTAGCAGAAAGTCATGTTGTAAGCAATTCCTTCTCTTTTGGAGCTAAATTGTACTTGAAGACCTCCAATTTGTGTGTTATCATTCGGCGAACAAGACACTTGCCCGGAGATGCAGCACAATTGGGAAGATTTGAGTTTCTGAGCAATTTCGCGTCGCGACCAGGAGGGTTCGCGTCGCGAAGGAAGCATAAAACAGGAGGATTGTTGATTCTGTGAAATATCGCGTCGCGATGGCTACGGGCCGCGTCGCGATGGACTTCAGAAAGTTAGGCTAAATATCAGTTTTCAGCGAATTGTTCAGGGACTTCGTCTGGAGAGCAGTGCTAGGGTTTGGAGCAGCAGCTGGGGGCGAATTTGGAGGCCTTCCTTCACCTTGGGAACAAGGGTTCGAAGGTTCTAATGGATCCTTACTTGTGTAATCTTCTCCTACTCTTGATTTCTACTCTTATGATGTTGTCTACTTAGTTTCTTTTGATTAGGGAGAGATGAATCTTCCCAAAACTATCCTATGAATGCTTTGTTATGGTTAATACGATTAGTAGTTTGAATTATCATAAGTCTATGCCTCTGAGTTTAATGCTTTATAGTTACATATGATAATTATAATGATCTAGGTTATGTGATTGCATAGGAATATGGGTTGCATGCTGGATATAGGGTATTAGATCATGTACTTGTGATCACCATAGGAATATGGGGTTGGATGCATGAATTCTTTATTTCTCGAGTTTATTGCTTTACCGATTGGCATGATTCACCTAAGGAATTAGGGTAACTCAATTAGGTAAAAGGGGTTCTGAGGCAAGGAATTGCTCTTAACCTATCATAGTGAATTGAATCTGGTAGTTCGAACAACTAATCTGTAATTAGCTGAAGGTCATAAGATAGCGTAGGGAAGATGAATCAATCCTTAATCGCTTGTATCTTGCTTTATTTTCAAACACTATCTTGCATTTAATTTACAAAATCCCAAAAAGATTATCTTTCCGTTTCTACCGCTAAGAATTAGTAAACTTGCCTAATTGATAATAAAACGCAATCCTTGTGGATACGACCGGTTCTTACCGATATTTTATTACTTGCGACGACATTTGGTACACTTGCCAAAGTCCTAACAGCTCTAAAAAGAAAGAAAAATGGCTTAAAAGAATCCTGAGAGAAGAGTCCTCCCACCTCAGAACATGAAAATGCGTTGAAGTCGAGTAAGGATCGCCTCGCTCTAACTCACTTGCATCAAACTGAATGGAGCGCGCCTCGCCTCGCCTCACTTGGCACATTTGCGTCGTGTCGAAGCACGCCTCGCTTCGCCTTGTGTTGCCCACCTTCGTCAAGCTGGAGAAGGCATGCTTCACCTCGCCTCGCCTCTCCTGGATCATGTGCGTCGCGTTGAGTGACGCCTCGCCTCGTCTCACCCATCCTGGATCACCTGCGTCGTGTTGAGTGACGCCTCGCCTCACCTCGCCTCGTTATGCTCACTTGCATCAAATTTAAGGAAGAACACCTCGCCTCATATTGATCAGACGCGTTGAGTTGAAGAATAATCTTTACGCCACAAATCGCTTGGATGCGTTGAATGGAAGAGGAATCTGGGGTGGACTTGAGGAAAAGTATCTCACTCCCCAGCTTGCTTGAAAAGTGACAAACTTGAAGGGAGCGTCTGCTGCTTCAGACTTGCAGAGAGCACGAAGCTGATGGTACAGGTTCCATACGTAAGGTGCTTGTCACCCGAGCAAATTCTTCCTCAAGCTGGTCTCAGGTCACGGATCAATGAAAAATTGTGAAAAGTTCAATTGACAGAAGCTCGCGTATTCATAGTAGCTGGAAAGCCATTAGCCACAAAGAGGTGGGAAAAAATGCAACTACAAAGCCACAATTAGACTCAGTACGGCCTGCCAAGGCAGACAAGCAGGCGGCAAGCCAAAGAAAAAGGGGGGATCCAATCCAATTCAAAAAGATTGGGTTTCTGCATCTCATACTTAATCTTTGGTGCATTACAATGATCAAGGCAAGACCAACTTGTCTACCTTAAACTCTCCACTCAATCAAAGGTCCAAGGAAAAGGCGTACAGGCGCGAAGCCATCAGCAAGGCGTGAGACCATGAGGTCTCAGGCAGCACAAATGAGACCATGAGATCTCACGCATCAGGCAAGAGACCACGAGGTCTCAATTCTTAGCCACCAGACGCGGAGACAAGCACAAGCAGGGGACCTTAGGGTCTCAGTCCTCTTCTCCCTCTCTCTCACTCTTTAGGTCTCGCCTCCCTCTCTCTCTCTCGTGGAGTGGGTTAGATTTTGCAAAGGGTAGGAGTTCACTTCCTTGACCGAAGCTATGAAAACAGTTGCTAGGCGATAAGGAGACGCCTCGTAACCACAAACTATCAGGTGCTTCCGGGAGCAATGATACTGTCGGCAGCAACAGGCCATTCCGTCGGGACGACCCGAGACAACCTGCAGAGGCGGATTTGCCGACAGGTACGATGTCAGCAAAGACTTCAAGCCAAGACCGTCATCCGGAATAATCTCGGCTTGGGTGGCAACTATTCTGGACTGGACCAAGAGGCCCATTCAACAATTAGACAATGGATAGGCCCAATCATTTTGATCCATATCCACCATAAATTAGCCCACTTGTGGCTCTCACGCTTGGATGACTCATATTCATCCGATCGATCCAACTACTCAAATCCTGCACGAATCCCTATAAACACTGTCTCACATTGCCATAATTAGGTACATTCTCATTCCAATTTACATTACTACTCTCTTATTCCATATACTGACTTGGGCGTCGGAGTGGCATCGCAGTTGCCCCCTCCGGGATCCCTTCAACACTCCGCTCGGATTACAAGAGACCTACCAACAGCAGTCACCGCAACACTGCTAGGTACCGAACACTTACAATTTATTATTTTCTTATATATTTTAATATTTTGCTTAGTGAAATTAGAATTCCTATGGCATTTTATAATGTATTTAAAGACACGGCTATTGTTTTACATCTAGAGAACGCCTTTGGTAACTTTTTTTGGTAGTGTATGAAGGAGATGACCGACCTCACTTTTTGACGGTAATTTTAGACATGTTGCGAGAATAAACTAGATCACAAAACCATACTCTCTTTTAATTATGTTGGTGGTCAGAAATTTAGGGTTTTTTAAACCTGGTTATAATAGAAATGATCAACCCGTTAATAATGATTTGGAAGAAGCTCACAATGGAGATCTCCGGCGGATTAAGGTAAGAGACCTTGATCGTCTCACAAGGACCTCTAAATACTGAAATTACCAAAATCAAGAAAGAAATTAACAATATGGGGGGGGGGGGGGGGTTTGAAGAAACAATTTCTGTTTAAGGGGGTTTAACAATTTAGAGAAACAATCAATCCATTGGTTTCATGTGCGTATCTTGGATTTATCTTCGCTTCCAAAATAGAGATTCGTGCAAGGCTTGATAATTCTTAATTGAAAATAAATTATCTGAACAAGCGTTGGTCAGTTCATACGAATTCCCTCTGGCTCAAACAAGCATTAAAACAGAGTGTTCGATCAACCGTGATGGTGAACAAGTGTCACATAACACAATTAACGTCATAAGAATTATCAAGGGCCAAATTGTTCGAATAAATCCTATGGACAGGCGTCATAGACTCTATCAATTTCTATCAATCACTAAAATAGTTCGAATAATGAAAGTTGCAAAACAGAATCATGATTGAGTGATTAAACAAAACTGAATCATGAAACGAATTACATAAGCAAAACACAGAGTTTGAGTCGTTAAACAAAACACAAACCGAATTTGCAGCAAGAATTATGGTTTTGAAATTGATAGAAAAAGAATTAAAACGATAAAAATGAAATAAAAATTAAGCACTGAACCTAAAAATCCTTACAAACAACACCCTTCACCAATATATTGATCTAGGGCTTTAAGCTTTCATGGAGGTTAGGGCACCAAATTCTCAAAATTGTATAATAATGCATAAGAGAGAAAAACGGCTCTGAATAGTCTATTTTGTCTCAGCTAAACGAAAACCTAATTCACTAATTAGATAAAGCCCGTTAACAAAATTATATTGGGCCCAAAAACCCGTTTTACACTAAACTACTTAGGTAATTCGCAGTTTTGAACTACAAGACATCAGATTTGAGTTTCGAGCTTAACAGAAGAATTGTAGCTCCATTCCTTATCTTCCCAACGCATACTCGCACGTCTCAATTTGGATAACCACCACATATGATTTTACCAATACCCTCATTCTATCTAAAAGACACCTCAAATTTTTTAGGGTAAAAATGTCATTACACTCTATTTTTTTTTCTTTTTTTTCTCTTTATTCTTACACTCTCTTTCTTACTTTTCACTTTTCTCTTACACTCTCTTTCTTCCTTTTTTCTCTTTTTTCTTACACTCTTTCCTCCTTTTCACTTTTCTTTTATACTCTCTTTCTTCCTTTTTTTTCTTTTTACTTTACTTTTCCCATAAATAATTATTCTCTTTATCTTATCACTTCACTTTAATCTACTATAGATTTATAGAAATTCACCACATATGATTTTACCAATACCATCATTCTATCTAAAAGACACCTCAAATTTTTTAGGGTAAAAATGTCATTACACTCTATTTTTTTTTCTTTTTTTTTTCTCTTTATTCTTACACTCTCTTTCTTACTTTTCACTTTTCTCTTACACTCTCTTTCTTCATTTTTTTTCTCTTTCTTCTTACACTCTCTTTCCTCATTTTCACTTTTCTTTTACACTCTCTTTCTTCCTTTTTTTCTTTTTACTTTACTTTTCCCATAAATAATTATTCTCTTTCTCTTATCAGTTCACTTTAATTCTTTTAACTAAATTTCTAAATTTATACAAACACTACTTTAATTAAAAAATTTGAAGACTACTACTATAAACCTACTATCTAAAAAACAAGAAGACTTAATGACTATTTAAATTAGTAATTACTATTTAAAACAAATTCCTCTTATTGATAATCTAATATCTAACTTTTATTATCTACTATAATCTACTAATCAACTAAAATAATCAATTGAAACTACGAGATAACTGCATTGATAAATAAAAAACACGGGATAACTGCAGTGAAAGATAAAAAACACGGGATTAATATTTACCATTGATATTTATAATTTTTTTTGACAATTTATAGTTAATATTTACCATTGATAATTATAATTTTGGAAAACTACTATGAAACTACTATCTAAAAAAACACGTGATAACTGCAATAATCTACTATAATCTACTAATCAACTCAAATAATCTAATATACAAATACGGGATAACTGCAATAATCTACTAATCAACTCAAATAATCAATTGAAACTATGAGATAACTGCAATGATATATAAAAACACACGGGATAACTACACAAATATATAAAAAGACAAAGGATTAATATTTGTCATTGATAATTAAATTTTTGGAAGACTACTATAAACCTACTATCTAAAAAGCAATAATATTTAATGATTATTTAAACTACTGATTAATATTTAAAATAAATATTTCTTATTGATAATCTACTATCTCTCTTTTACTATTTACTATAATCTATTAATCAACTAAAATAATTAATTGAAACTACGAGATAACTGCACTGATATATAAAAAAACACGAGATTAATATTTGTCATTGATAATTAAATTTTTTGAAACCTATTACTACAAACCTACTATCTAAAAAATAAGCAGGCTTAATGACTATTTAAATTACTAATTAATATTTAAAACAATTATTTCTTATTGATAATCTACTATCTAACAAATTTACTATCTACTATAAACTACTATCAACTAAAATAATCAATTGAAACTACCAGATAACTACACGGATATATAAAAAACACGGGGATAACTGCAGTGATATATAAAAAAACACGGGATTAATATTTGCCATTGATAATTATAGTTTTTGAAAACTACTATCTAGAAAAACAAGAAGGCTTAATGACTATTTAAACTGGTTAATATTTAAAACACACGCGACAATTATTTGTCACTAATACCTAAAAAAGGACAAATAATTGTTACTGATATATAAAAAAACACGTGATAAATATTTTTTATTGATAATCTACTATCTATCTTTCACTATCTACAATAATCTACTAATCAACTCAAATAATCAATTGAAACAATGAGATAACTGCACTGATACATAAAAAAACACTGGACAACTGCACTGATATATAAAAAAAATGTTACCAAGTGGCTTCAGTCTCAAGAGGGGGGGGGGGGTGAATTGAGATTTAAAAACTTTTCAGATCTTTCGAAAACGTTTTTCCCCTTTTCAATGACTTAGATCAATTTTCGCGCAGGTTAAGTGGAAGCGAAGGAATTAGAATATAAAGCAGTAAAGCGGTATAACAGTAAAGCAGGAAAGCAGTAAAGCACGCAGAGATTTATCCTGGTTCGGTCACCTCCTAGTGACCTACGTCCAGTCCTCACACCCTTGTGAGATTTTCCACTAACCAAAACAACAAGGCTTACAGGTGCCTTGCAAAACCTTTACAGACTCAGGCACTCTCCTCCTAGGATACCCCACCTATGGAGAGCCCTCAAATCTATTACAACAATAACAAGAGATACCCCACCCCTGTTACAATCAGCTGCCCCAGAAAGATACCCCACTTCCTAGTACAAAGAGCTACCCTAGAGAGATACCCCACTCCCTAGTACAAATCACAAACGATTAAATAATAACAAATGTAAAGACAGAAATACCTCTAATGAAGGCAGATATTACAACTTGAAGAATGCAACCCCAACTAACTCTTAGCAAAAGATCAGCTCAGACGGACCAACGGTGCGTGACGAGCAAAAGTAAAAGCGTGAAGAGTTTTTCTCAAAAGTTCTCTGATTCGTGAAATGGGTTGTCTGAAAATGAACGTAATGCAGTGCCTATTTATAGGCTATGAGAAAATCAAGTTTACGTTGAAAATAGTGTAGGAATCGATTCTTTGTTGAAAGCATTTGATCTAGAAATCGATTCATTTAAGTGAGGAATCGATTTTGATTTGTTTGAAAAATAGGGACAATCGATTCTTGAGAACCATGGAGGGCTAGGAATCAATTCTGTACTTAGTGAAAACTTGTATGAATCGATTCTCAGCTTTCCTGAGACATGTAGGAATCGATTCTCAGTTAAGTGCAAAAGAGTGGGAATCGATTCTTCCTTTAAAAAAGTTTGGCTCAGGAATCGATTTATGCACTTAAAATACATGAAGTGAAAATCGATTCTTCCCTTTTCTGATTGGCCTGAAAATCGATTTTGATGTATGTTTATGCAAGATGAAATCGATTTTTATGTTTTAAAGATGATAGGTATGTTTACGTAAGTATGCATGCATCTTTGAAAACTTGTGAGTGTGTGAGACTTTGAGATACGAGCTGACCTTCGAAAGAGCTTACACTTTTTCCTAAGACACACCCAAACCCGAAGTACTACCCTTATATTTAAGGACTACCCTTATATCTTGAAACTTCAATTCTTGAGCTTGATTGTCTTGGATTGTGACTTTGATGTTTTGTCACTTTCATTAACTTTGGCCATCAACTTTGGCTTTGGCCTTTTTACTATTATCAACTTTAGCTTTTGTCTTTTTCATCATCAAAACCTCTTAACCACTTCATCATAAAAACTTAGCCTGCAACACAAGATATCTACATTCTCCCCCTTTTTGATGATGACAAAACATTTACTCATCTCAAGGTGGGAGGTTAGTTCAAGCAGATAATGCATATATATGATACCCCCTATCATGATGCTCCCCCTGTTTTATTGACTATATGCATAGTGACAATGCTATGATTGATCTATATGCTTTATGCAACCCTATATTTCTCTCCCCCTTTTTGTCATGATCAAAAGGGTCGATATTTGATAAAGTTTGCGAATCGAATGTCACAGCTATTTGACACGGTAAAAGAACCATTGCAGATTTATAAGTGATCATCAAAACCAAAGGAAAATCATTTTTGAAGCCATGAAGAGAATATTTCATCAAAACAGGTAAAAGCTAATTATGAGTCTCAAAAATCTGTGAAGCAGTTGTTTAGCCTTCGCACGGTTCATGCTGCTTAGTTTTTGAGAGTTGGTGACGGCAGCTAGAAGGTGGGAAGTAGAGTTTTGGGAAAAATTATTTTAGGTAAACAACGATTGTGAGTATGAATTCTGAAAATTAATACCAAAGCTAGCAATTGATTGTAAGATGGATTAAAAAAAATAGCACTTCAACTGCAGAAATTCACAAGTCACGATTTTACATTTCTTTACAGAATCACTTTGAAAAAAAACATTTAATTGAAAACTCATTTAAATGAAGAACCAGATTTTCTTTTGCAATGTATCGTGAAAATATCAACTAGCTGTGTGTGACGACTCAACTAGCTCAATCACACTATCGCCTTTCTAACCATAACCTCTAAGAAGGTGATGTATGACTTCTATATGCTCAGTCCTAGAGGGTTGACCAGAATACTTTGTTGTTTCCTGTTATTCTAACATGCCTTATAAATATAGTTCTTTGATGATGCATGAAATAAGAATCAATCATTTATTTTCTCGCATACATGCCAATCATAATGAATGGATCGATTATAAGGACTAACCTTCACGAATGTTCTTTCTTCTTACCATAAGATTCAGGGATTACTTTTAGTCACATATTTGACTTAATAAACTATTCTTAAGCACATTTTCAAAATAGAGGTGAATAAAAATTTAACCAATTTGACCTTTACCGGTGATTCTTCCTCTATTTATCACAAGTCACATGACGGCTTTTTCCGGGGGTGAGCGTTAAGAACTTTATTGCGTCTCCGGTCATGCGCTTTGAGTCTTTGCTATCAAGGTATCAATCTGCCCCCATACCTTGAAGCATACCTGCAAAGATCTAAAACAAGGTTCTCGGTACCCAAATCTCTTTGGGTCCTTGTGGGTTTGTTTGGTATGGTCCTTTTGGGAACCCATACATTTTTCATATTTTGTATACCTCTTGCTCAGCAAACGGAAGCTGTATGTCCAGGTTTATCACAATAATAACATTTAATGTATGGTCTAGTAGAAAATTTGGGTTTATGATGCGCATGATTTTTCACAAATTTATCTCTTGGAACCCTAGGATGCACATGTTGTAAGTTGGACATTTTGCCTATTGTATATTCAGGCTCATGGATTTTCTTTTCTTGTTCCGTACACTTATCACATACATAATTTGCCTTAGATTGAGCAAGATTATCATTTTCAATTCTAAGCTCTAATTTTTCTTTTAAACCATTGACTTCATTTTGAAGGTTGGCAATAGTTTTCTTTTCAAAAACAGCACATTTATCACAGGTATAATTTTCTTTAAAGCATACAAGGCTATCATTTTCTTTTCTAAGTTCTAATTTTTCTTTAGTTAAAGCAATAATATCATTTTCAAGATGAGAGATAACTTTCTTGGATTTGCTTAGAGCTTTAGCTAATTTTGAAGATTTATCGTGTAATTCAGTAAAAGCTTCATATAATTCATCATAGGCATCTTGTAAAGATTCAGAGTTAGAATATACCTCAGTTACACTTTCGCTGTCGTGGTCGGCCATGAGAGCAACTTGACCTTTTTCACTTTGAGTTATCTGATGAGTTCAGGTCGTTGTTTTCCCATGCTATGTAGGCTTTTCTACTCTTCTTTCCTTTGGATCCCTTTTTCTCAAACTTTGACCGTCTTCTTTGTAGTTTTGGGCACTCCATCTTTATGTGTCCCGATTTTCCACATTCGTGGCAAGTTGGTGGATTTGAGAGGTTTTCCTTGCTTGAGCCTCTTTTGGTTGGAGAATTCTTTTTGAGGGATCTTTCCCTTCTCATGAACTTTTTGAATTTACTAACCATTAGTTCCATTTTCTCCTCGTCTTCATCTTCATCTTCCGAATCATCACTATCGTCGGATGAGCTTGAACTGGAAGCTTTGAGAGCTAAGTTTTTGTTCTTCTTGTTTTTTCCTTCATGCTCTGCTAGGCGAGTGAGCTCTAACTCGTGCTCTAGTAGTTTCCCAAACAGGGTGGCGAGAGTCATGGTAGTCAAGTTTCTTGACTCAGTTATTGCAGTCACCTTTGGTTGCCATTCTCTGTTTAGGCATCTCAGCACTTTGTTGATCAAGTCTCCGGGAGGAAATGATTTTCCTAATGAACCCAATTTGTTCACTATGTGAGTGAACCTTTTCTGCATCTCTGATATTGTTTCACCTGTATTCATTCTAAACAATTCGTATTCTCTGGCAAGAGTATTTGTTCTTGCCCTTTTCACTTCACTTGTACCCTCATGAGTAACTTGAAGATTATCCCACATTTCTTGGGCAGATTTACAGTTTGAAACTCGAAAAAATTCATCAGCACTCAAAGCAGAAGTAATAATATTTTTAGCACGTAAATTAAGTTGCACTTTTCTTTTCTCATCATCAGACCATTCATTTCTACTTTTTATTGTAAGAATACCATCTACTATGTGTGTGGGGACGAAAGGTCCTTTTTCCACAGCATCCCAAACATCTAAGTCTACCCCTTCAATAAAAATTCTCATTCTTTCTTTCCAATATGCATAGTCTTCTCCGTTGAATCTGGGAGGACGGAAAAGAGATGCACCCTCTTGCGTAGACCAACCTGAAGCCATTTCTCTTGAAGCTGCTAGGCCCTTTATACAAGAGTCTAGCTCTGATACCACTTGTTACCAAGTGGCTTCAGTCTCAAGAGGGGGGTGAATTGAGATTTAAAAACTTTTCAGATCTTTCGAAAACGTTTTCCCCTTTTCAATGACTTAGATCAATTTTCGCGCAGGTTAAGTGGAAGCGAAGGAATTAAAATATAAAGCAGTAAATCGGTATAACAGTAAAGCAGGAAAGCAGTAAAGTACGCAGAGATTTATCCTGGTTCGGTCACCTCTTAGTGACCTACGTCCAGTCCTCACACCCTTGTGAGATTTTCCACTAACCAAAACAACAAGGCTTACAGGTGCTTTGGAAAACCTTTACAGACTCAGGCACTCTCCTCCTAGGATACCCCACCTATGGAGAGCCCTCAAATCTATTACAACAATAACAAGAGATACCCCACCCCTGTTACAATCAGCTGCCCCAGAAAGATACCCCACTTCCTAGTACAAACAGCTACCCTAGAGAGATACCCCACTCCCTAGTACAAATCACAAACGATTAAATAATAACAAATGTAAAGACAAAAATACCTCTAATGAAGGCAGATATTACAACTTGAAGAATGCAACCCCAACTAACTCTTAGCAAAAGATCAGCTCAGACGGACCAACGGTGCGTGACGAGCAAAAGTAAAAGCGTGAAGAGCTTTTCTCAAAAGTTCTCTGATTCGTGAAATGGGTTGTCTGAAAATGAACGTAATGCAGTGCCTATTTATAGGCTATGAGAAAATCAAGTTTACGTTGAAAAGAGTGTAGGAATCGATTCTTTGTTGAAAGCATTTGATCTAGAAATTGATTCATTTAAGTGAGGAATCGATTTTGATTTGTTTGAAAAATAGGGACAATCAATTCTTGAGAACCATGGAGGGCTAGGAATCGATTCTGTACTTAGTGAAAACTTGTATGAATCGATTCTCAGCTTGCCCGAGACATGTATGAATCGATTCTCAGTTAAGTGCAAAAGAGTGGGAATCGATTATAATATTAACACGAGATATGTACTAATCAACTAAAATAATTAATTGAAATTACGAAATAACTGCACTAATATATAAAAAACACGAGATAACTGCACTGATATATAAAAAAACATGAGATTATAATATTTTTCATTGATAATTAAATTTTTTGAAGACTACTACTATAAACCTACTATCTAAAAAACAAGAAGACTTAATGACTATTTAAATTAGTAACTAGTATTTAAAACAAATATTTCATATTGATAATCTAATATCTAACTTTTATTATCCACTATAATCTACTAATCAGCTAAAATAATCAATTGAAACTACGAGATAATTGTGCTGATAAAAAAAACACGGGATAACTGTAGTGATATATTAAAAAACACGGGATTAATATTTACCATTGATATTTATAATTGTTTTTTGACAATTAATAATTAATATTGACCATTGACCATTGATAATTATAATTTTGGAAAACTACTCTAAATCTACTATGTAAAAAATACAGGATAACTGCAATAATCTACTATAATCTACTAATCAATGGTAAGAAAGGAATATTTAATTATATTTAAAACAAATAGTTCTTATTGATAATCTACTATCTACTATAATCTACTAATCAACTAAAATAATCAAATGAAACTACGAGATAACTGCATTGATATATAAAAAAACACGGAATAAGTGCAGTGATATATAAAAAAACACGAGATTAATATTTGCAATTGATAATTATAATTTTTGAAGACTATTATAATCCTACTATCTAAAAAAACAAGAAGAGTTAATGACTATTTAAACTGATTAATATTTAAAACACATGTGACAAATATTTGTCAATAATACCTAAACAGGACAAATAATTGTCATTGATATATAAAAAAACACGGGATAAATATTTGTTATTGATAATCTAGTATCTATCTTTTACTATCTACTAATCAACTCAAATAATCAATTGAAACTATGAGATAACTGCACTGATACATAAAACAACACTGGACAACTGCACTGATATATAAAAAATACGGGGATAACTGCAATGATATATATAAAAACACGGGATAGTTGCACTGATATATAAAAAAAAACATGGGATAACAACACTGATATATAAAAAACACTATACTGATATATAAAAACACACAGGATAAATGCACATATTGTTTTTAAATGATACTTTTACATTTTTAGTTTTTATATTTATCAATTTTTTATTGAAACTCCTTTTTTATCTACTTTAAATTTTTCTTTATTTTCACGGGGTAATGTTCAGACTATTTAAATACTGTCTAAATTCATTCATAAAAATAACACGACAACACCTGTGCGTATCCAAGTCATCCTCTATATTTTACAATTGATTTTAGATTAATGAGATTTTAAATTAACGTTTCTATTTGATATAATCGTATCATGTAACGCGATCGGCCCGTGCGGATGCACGGGTATAGTACAAGTTAGATTTATACAAATCCACCACATATGATTTTACCAATACCCCCATTCTATCTAAAAGACACCTCAAATTTTTGAGGGTAAAAATGTCATTACACTCTATTTTTTTCTTTTTTTTCTCTTTATTCTTACACTCTCTTTCTTACTTTTCACTTTTCTCTTACACTCTCTTTCTTCCTTTTTTCTCTTTTTTCTTACACTCTCTTTCCTCCTTTTCACTTTTCTTTTACACTCTCTTTCTTCCTTTTTTTTCTTTTTACTTTACTTTTCCCATAAATAATTATTCTCTTTCTCTTATCACTTCACTTTAATTCTTTTAACTAAATTTCTAAATTTATACAAACACTACTTTAATTAAAAATTGTGAAGACTACTACTATAAACCAACTATCTAAAAAACAAGAAGACTTAATAACTATTTAAATTAGTAATTAATATTTAAAACAAATATCTCTTATTTTTTTGATAAGCAATGTTAGTGGGGGTGAGAGAATGTTAGTTTCCGGGGTTTGAACCCGGGACTTCCTTCTTGCACTCTTTTGGTGCACTCCTTCGATATCCCTTAGCTCGCCTACTGAGCTACCTACTTGGGATCAAAGATCTCTTATTGATAATCTAATATCTAACTTTTATTATCTACTACAATCTACTAATCAACTAAAATAATCAATTGAAACTACGAGATAACTGCACTGATAAATAAAAAACACGGGATAACTACAGTGATATATAAAAAAATTACGGGACTAATATTTACCATTGATATTTATAATTTTTTTTGACAATTTATAATTAATATTTACCATTGATAATTATAATTTTGGAAAACTACTATAAAACTACTATCTAAAAAAACACGTGATAACTACAATAATCTACTAATCAACTCAAATAATCAATTGAAACTGAGATAACTGCAATGATATATAAAAACACATGGGATAACTACACAAATATATAAAAAGACACATGATTAATATTTGTCATTGATAATTAAATTTTTTGAAGACTACTATAAACCCACTATCTAAAAAACAATAATATTTAATGACTATTTAAACTACTGATTAATATTTAAAATAAATATTTCTTACTGATAAATAATCAATTGAAACACGGGATAAATATTTTTTATTGGTAATCTACTATCTATCTTTTACTATCTACAATAATCTAGTAATCAACTTAAATAATCAATTGAAACTATGAGATAACTGCACTGATACATAAAAAAACACTGGACAACTGCACTGATATTTAAAAAAATACGGGGATAATTGCAATGATATATATGAAAGCACGGGATAGTTGCACTGATATATAAAAAGCATGGGATAACAACACTGATATAAAAAAAATACTGCACTGATATATATCATTGCAGTAAATCCTAGGAGATAATTGCTGAGGGAAAGAACTCAAGAGAGGCCCCCGGGGTGTACCACAAGACAATCTCCCCGAGGAAGGGGTAAGCCCGAGGGAGAGTAAAGCCTCAGCCTATAGAGTGCCACGGCCAGGGTGGCTCGGATGCCTGAGTTGTTGTCCGAGGAAAAAGGTCAGTCGAGTAACCAAGTGACCGAGGTAAGGCAGGCTTGCTTGGAAGGAAAGGAAGAGGAAGCACGAAGATAGAACGTGGGAACAGTTGAAGATCAAGCGAAGGAGCAAGGCCGTGAAAAGCGGAGCGTGGGAGTTTTACCCCCACTAACCGTGCTAGTGGGATCGTGGGTAGTTACTCTGCTTCTTTAGGGCTTAGGGACAATGATAGGCGTTGATCTTTGATTGATCCAACGGTAGGAAAGTGTTGGCTCGAGTAGTAGCCGATGAGGGCCTATGTATATAAATTGGAAGAAGATAATTGTACAGAAACACACATCAATCAAACAACTCTACGTTTATTTCAATTTTATCTTCTTTACCGCACTTTATCTTTATTTTACATTTATGCATTAGGCCAGTAGAATAATCCAACCCTCGCGTCCCATTCACTCAACCTGACCCTTTCTAGAGGAGTCAGGATACCCATAGTCGAGGAGCAGAGTTCCCTCCTAGGCGCAATTTCTTGAAGAACAGAGGAATCAAAGACTATCCAAACCTCTGGCCGATCCCACGACTAGGACCTAAGAGTTTGACGACATCACGTGCTAAGACTTAAATATTAGCTACAAATCACAACTAAAAACACCAGGTGCAAAGCTATAAAGTGTGCATTAAAATGCACTAATCACCTCTCCACAAGAGTGACCTGCCAAAGCCCAGGGAAGTCCTTACGGAGGCTCCAAGTTGAGGATTCCCGATGAATCCAAATTCCAACAATACTTCAAGGAGTTTGTAGAGGAAGGGATGGGCTAAAGCATACCCCTTTGGAAATTAGACACAGATCAGACCTATCAAATCGATGTCTTCATAGTAGCAGGGAAGACGAAGATATTGTGGGAGCTGTTAGGGAGCTTGGACTCTGCCAAGCAATAGGAATGCATAACCTAAGGACTATTGCCAAGGCTAATTTCCTCAAGTAACACCTTAGGAGTAAAGAAATATCTCTTTCCTAAGCTCAAGAAGCTAAGGAGAAGGTTGAGAAGAAGTTGGCTGAGCTCATGAACACCAACGAGAAGATCTCTGAACTAGAGAAGGTTTGCTTGGTACGTCAAGGAGAGGGATGATGTTGTTGTGGCCAAGGAGAGTGTGGTTGAGGAGTTATAGAAGACTAAGAAGAAGGTCGGCGATTCCGAGGACTCCCTACAGAATGCTATTGACAGGGGAGACGCTCTATCGAAGGAGAGAGATCATTACAAGTCAATCAAGGAAGCCCTTACCACTTAGTTCGTCGACCTTGAGAAGTAGGAAGGGGAGTATAAGCTCCTACCTATTGTGCAGTTCCAAGAAGGGTTTGAGGCTGCATTGGCCCAAGACGGAGTGTTAGCTCCTGACCAAAATTTTTTCGAGGACGACATTCTGAAAGTGGTGAAGGACGGGAATATTGTGGAGGAGGATGAAGGTGAGGCAGTGTTGTGCGAAAAGTAGTTTGTGCAAGTGTACACAATCGCAACAAGTAATATAATGATAAAGTAGAGATCGTACCCACAGGGATTGATGTTAATTTATAAGTTTAAGTAGTTAACAAATTAGTAAAACAAAGAAAATAATAATAACAAGTTTTTGGACATGAAAATAAAGTTGATTGCGTAAGACAGTAAAGAAAGTTCAAGTAAAAGAATATGAGTTGGACTGCTTCTTGCTAAGTAATTTCTCAGTAGTGATGCGCTATAACATCAGACGCTATAGCGTTAAGCGTTGTAGCATATGATGTTGTTCTTTTCAGTCACTAACGCCAGGGGTTTGTTACAAGACTCTTATTTCTAAGTTCTAAATAAGTTCACCCCAGTATAATAAAGAACCCACAGCATTCACCTTATGAACTATTGCTCCCCTATGTCTAGAGTTAGGAAAAAATTGATTAAATGTCTTTAACCAACCCTTCGTTCATATCAATCCTTGAGTCCTACTCGTAGACCATGTCTGTACCTACGAATCTACTCATTTCAGTTCGCCATTCCCAAAATAAGTTTGAAAGCATTAACGAACAAGGATTGAAACGCAAACATCATAATGTTATATTAACAATACTAAAGAGTCATTACAAAGCTTAAAGCAATCCAACTACTAAGTGTTTAGCTCACGATAAGCATCATCAACACAATACAAACTAAGATGTTCATATTACCGAAAATGAAAAGAAGAGACACGGTTGCAAAAGATACAAAACGTGGCTTCCTGTGCATGAACGGCTTGCTGACGCTATAGCACAGCTTCACAGCGTTTGGAATGATGATCTTCACTTGAAAAACAAAATCTTGAAGTAGAGGGTTAAATGATGAAAATGGTGTCAAGTTTTTCTTCCAAAAACTCTCTAAGTCTCGAATGGTATGAGAGTGGAGAAGATGATGAAAGATATATTCTTTTATTTCCCCCAAAAAGTAGCTTTCCAAAAAGATGGACTTGACATATCTCACCTACCAAAAGTGATCCTTCAATAAAAATGGCCAAGTGTCCAAGCTAGCCACTAAAAAAACGTCCACACTGTCCTAGGCACAGGGAGCAGATATGTTGACAAGACATAAAGAAATTGGCGCCAAAATCCAACTTTTCACTTTTGATCCTCAGCTGGCCCACCGCTAGCAAGCGCTATAGCGCTTGACGCTGTAACACTTAACAGAAGCATTAAAAAGTTCACACAGGCACCAAATGTGCCAAATGATAATAAAAACAATTTCTATCCCTTCCGTGCTCTTAAATACTAATATTTGCTAAATAAACTCAAATATTACTTGGGGAACTTGAATGAATTTAAGTGCTAGGAGCATAAATAACTCATATAAATATGAGTTATCACACCCACAAACTTAAACAATTGCTTGTCCTCAAGTAATGACACTTGGATAAGACAAGAAACATAAACACGAATTTACAGAACTCAAGACATAATCAGCTCCTTCTCTAATTCAAACAACCTTTCAAAATTACTCTTAAGGGGGCTAACCTTTCAGATTCACACCCACAAACACATCAATGCTTTTCACAACATCTAGAATTATTACTTCTCAATTGTGCGTGTGTGCTTTGTAAACTTAGCTTAATTCCTAGCTCGATTCAGAATTTTTCTTAGCCTTGGAAAGAATGGCTTTCTTTTGGTCAAGTCAAATTTTTTTCAAAATAGAGAGTAGACTAACAACTTCACATAAGAATTGAGGGGCTTCAAAGCACAACAAAAGGCTTGATTCGGCATTTCAGATCTTTGGCCAGTGCACTAACTATTGATATGGTGATTGCTCAGCGCTATAGCGCTAGATGCTACATCACTGGCAATTTGATGAACAGATTCAGCTCTCCTTATTTGTACTCTTTCTTCTTTTTTTATTATTTTTTTTATTTTTTTATATGCATTTTTGGAACAGTTCAACATTTGTTTCGGGCAATTGCAGTTTTTTACAATATACATGACCATTTGCACACTTTGAGATCCTATTGCACTCACCATCCTATGATCTTCATACCTAGCCTTAATATAACCGATGCACTCCCAAACTTAGCTTCAAAGATGCATCTGTTGTTTAAACACCCGATGCTAAATGTCTATTTTAAAAAAAAATTAATTGGCACTATTAATAGATATCAATTGACCAGTTTATTAAAATCCTGATATACAAAATTATTTCCGGACAGCGATTCATAATAAATTCATAAAAATACTTCAAATTCTATTGAAATTTAATATCTTACAATACAAGTATCTTAAAAATTCTACAAGTTTCTTACACAAAATTCTACAAATCTTATAACTGAAATACTTATTATCTATGACTTTGGGTCATCAAATACCCAAAGTTCCTCCAAAGTGTATGACTTTCGGTCATCAAATACCCAAAATGGATATCAAAGATCTCTGGCCTTTAAATTCATCTGGTGATCCACCAAATGCTAAAGCAATACCACACATGATTTTCCTTGCAAGATCTGTGAAACCAAAAGAACTACATAAGAAAACAAACTTAGCCACAAGATATTACGTGTTAAAAAAGGTAAATAGGGAAGAAGAAAGCATTCCTGTGCAAAGACTAATGTATTCCTCCATAAGAACTTTGAAGGTTGGAGGATTTGTGGCCTGCACAATGAACCACAAAGTTAAAGAGGGTCAAAATACACACATTAGCTCAAAAAGACAAAAATAGGCTAAATAGCTGTTTTGGCCCTTTATCTTTGGGGTTGGTGTCACTTTGGCCCTTTATCTTCTTTTTTTCTCGTTTTAGACCCTCATGTTTTTTTTGTGTGTCATTTTGGCCCCTGCCGTTAGTTTCTTTAACGGACGCCACGCTGGCAGTTAACTGCTGACGTGGTGTCTTAAATGTCAGGGTTGACTTGGACCTGATTTGGTGATGTGGCACATAAGAGACCAAATTGAAATTCAAAAAGAACATGGGGGGCCAAATTGACACAAACACAAAACATTCATCTTCTTCCTCCAAACACCACCTCCATCTTCATCTTCTCCAGCGAGCCACCACCACCTCCGATGAGCCTCCGCCACCACCACAAACAGTGACATCACTTCTCTCTCTCTCTCTCTCTCTCTCTCTCTCTCCTCAAGAACACCAAAATTCTCAATTCTTCACCAAATCAAGCAAATAAATAGTGCATTTCGTGCGAGATTTCACAAGGAACTAGAATCCATCACCAATTCTCACAAAAAAGTGGAAGAACTTAATCAAAAACGTGATTTTCAGAGGAAAACGCGTTTTGGGTTTTGTAAATTGGGGAAACCTTCAAAACTCAACCAAAATTCACCAAACCACTTGCAATAGACTCGAAATTGGTGCAGTAACTGACTGTTAGCAAAAGATTTCAACAAAAATGATAAAGAATTGAGAACGAAATGGAAATGTAGATTCACGTTTTACGGTTTTTTTGGGTTTTTCAATGACGAAGGGAGAGAGAGGGGGGGGGGGGAGAGAGAGAGAGAATGTCACTGTTTGTGGTGGTGGTGGCGGAGGCTCACCGGAGCTGGTGGTGGACCGCCAGAGAAGATGAAGATGGAGGTGGTGTTTGGAGGAAGAAGATGAATGTTTTGTGTTTATGTCAATTTGCCCCCCCATGTTCTTTTTAAGGTTCAATTTGGTCCCTTATGTGCCACATCACCAAATCAGGTCTAAGTCAACCCTGACATATAAGGCGCCACGTCAGCAGTTAACTGCCAGCGCGGCGTCTGTTAGAAAAAACTAACGGTAGGGGCCAAAATGACATACACAGAAAACATGAGGGTCTAAAACGAGAAAAAAAAGAAGATAAAGGGCCAAAGTGACACCAACCCCAAAGATAAAGGGCTAAAACAGCTATTTAGCCGACAAAAATATTATCATAGTTCAGAGATTCCTGATACCACTGGTTGTATCCTTCCATAACATTACCAAGATCTCCATACATACATGCCCTTAGTCACTTCCCTATAGCACTGTCAAGAGAAAACAAAGAGATAATTTAATGCTAGATAGAGCCATAAGAAGCACAATAAAGAGATCAATTAGAGAAAGAATATGAAATCCTGCGAGAGCATCTAATCTAAAATAATGTTAGATGCTTAGATTCATCCAATGAGCTATATAAATGAAATATGTCAGAAGCAGTGACATTAATTTTAAGTATACTTAGATAAGCCTAATGTCGTTATATAAGAACACACAATAGAAACAAAGACACCTAATATTGACCTACACCAATAGCTTCATGCATGTCAGATACACCTTTTGTCACATTTTCTCCAATCTTCTCATATCCTCTGTAATGCATCAGAATTTAAGCTGGCCAAAGGGGACTTCAACATCCATTAGCACTTACATGTTTCATAAGTTTATTCATAAGTTAACACATCACATAAATTATGTAATTAATAAGTAGAAGTTAGTAGCCAAATTACCTTCCCATCATATTCTCTTATTGATAAAACTTTCGGTTCAATATATGTTGGAGGTTCCCACTGTAGATTTAGGCTTAGAATGTAGAACTGATGACTGAAGAAAAAACCAGAAGAATTGGTAATTGATAAGTCTATTTTTAGAGTCTTTTTAACAGTTATTTTTATTAGGTTTATTTGGTATTTTAATTATATTTTTGAGCTATTTTACTACAAATGTTTTCTTTTTATTTTCAGGTTTTATTTTGAAGCAAAAGAGAAAATATGAGCTAAAATGAAGAACAAAGAAAATATTTGAGGAGGAACAATTTTTGAGACAGCACAACGCAAATTGGCGCAGCACAGGGCCCCAAGGGCGCCAAGGAGCAAAACTGGCGCAGCACAGGGCGCCAAGGGTTCCAAGGGTTCCAAGGGCGCCAAGGAGCAAAACTGGCGCAGCAGAGGGCCCCAAGGGCGCCAAGGAGCAAAACTGGCGCAGCACAGGGGGCCAAGGGCGCCAAGGAGCAAAACTGGCGCAGCACAGGGCCCCAAGGGCGCCAAGGAGCAAAACTGGCGCAGTACAGGGCGCCAAGGAGCAAAACTGGCGCAGCACAGGGCGCCAACGGCGCCAAGGAGCAACACTGGCGTAGGACTGGCGCAGGACTGGGCGCCAAGGGCGCCAAGGAGCAGCACAACTGGCGCAGGACATGGCACCAAGGGCGCCAAAAAGCAGTCAATTTTGGCTGCAGCCACTTGTTTGTGGCCATCTTTGCCAACTTGATTTTTCACTTTTTTTGACCATTTTGCCCCTCCACTCAAAGTGCTTTGTCCACTTGTTGATGGCTATCCTTGCCAACTTGCTTTGTCCACTTGTTGATGGCTATCTTTGCCAAAACTTGAAATGACCATTTTGCCCCTTCCCTCATATTTTCCTATAAATAGGACCTTGATCCTCACTTGTAAGCACACTTGAATTTTGTGAGAAAATCACTCTCAATAAACTCTCTAAGATTCATGACTTCAATTTACTCTTCATGTCCTTTATGATTCTTGCTCTTTTACTTTCTTGCCCTTTTAATTCTTGCTATTTTTCTTTCTTGCCCTTTTAATTCTTGCTCTTTATTTTCTTGCCCATTTATTTTCTTGCTCTTTTAATTCTTGCTCTTTATTTTCTTGCCCATTTATTTTCTTGCTCTTTTAATTCTTGCTCTTTACTTTTCTTGCCCATTTATTTTCTTGCTCTTTAATTCTTGCTCTTTACTTTTCTTGCCCATTTATTTTCTTGCCCTTTTAATTCTTGCTCTTTACTTTTCTTGCCCTTTTATTTTCTTGCCCTTTTACTTTCTTGATCTTCTATTTTCCAAGTCATTTAAATTCCTTGCAATTTACTTTTTAAGCAATTTACTTTCTTGTCATTTACAATTCCGCTATTTATAATTTTGCAATTTTCTCAATTCCTAACATTTATTTTCTTGCCATTCTAACATCTAATTCCTAACTCAGTTACACATTTCGCACTTATCGCTTTCTTTACAATTCTTGCAATTTACAAAATCTTCCTCCTCTCCTCTTTTGTCTACAATGATCATGAGTGAGTAGACTTTCTTAGCCTTGGGGTTTTTGGCAACAATCAAATGATGGCTTCCTACTAATTAATTCCCGAGGCTATTTTCCACCTTAATCACTTTGTATTTTTAAATCTAATTTCATCACTTTTCATTTTTATTTCAAAACACCACACGATGTACCGAAAGGGGAAGTGTGATTGTTGGATCTATGAAATTAGACAAAAAAATCAACACATGAAAATAGTTTTGGTTTTGTTGAGACACGAAAAGGTCTTTGCTTAATGGGTTCTAATAATAATCAACCATGAAAATAGGCTTGATAATTAGTTTAGAACACGCGTTTGTATTCCGAAAGGAAACTCTTGCTACAACCGTCGCCTTGTCTTAAGAAATATATCGTTCTTTAAACTGGAAAATAGTCGAAAGGATTAATAACGGAAACCTTATCATTTCGATGAAACTAATACCCCAAGTCTCTTTTTATCATTAAAACATCAACAAAAACATTCCTTCTTTCTAAAAATACTCTCTTTTCAGTTAATCAACTTTGGAAAATTAAATTGGTAATCACCTAGGCTCTCCCTGTGGATCGATAACTCTTTTATTACGCGACAAGACCGTGCACTTGCGGCCTATCAAGTTTTTGGCGCCGTTGCCGGGGAGGCAGTGATATTAATTAAGTTTTTCGAAACCGGTTAGACTGAAGTTTTATTTTCTTTATTTTTACTTTTTCTTCTCTTGTCCCTCGAATGCGAAGAACCAGAAGTTTCGGAGAAACTGTTCAACAAATTCCCGAAATCGAAAGGTTCTTACATAGAAGGAGGAGAGAAATTCCCGATAACCAAATGGCGACTAATGAAAATCGTGCTCTCAAAGAGTACGCAACACCTTCAGCAGAGCCATCGGCTGTCATTGTACATCCAAATGTGGAAGCAAATAATTTTGAACTCAAATCATCTCTGCTTTCAATGGTTCAACAAAACCAATTTTTTGGTTCTCCCACGGAGGACCCAAATCTTCATATTTCAATTTTTTTGGAATACTGTGGAACTCTCAAATGAAACGAGGTACCTCAAGATGCCATAAGACTAAAGCTCTTCCCTTTTTCATTAAGGGATAGAGCAAGAGCATGGCTACATTCTTTGCCTTCGGAATCCATTACCAGTTGGGGCCAATTAAAACAAGCTTTTCTTACTAGGTACTTTCCCCCAAGTAAAACAGCTCAAATGAGAAGTCAAATTACTCGATTTTCTCAAAACGACGGGGAATCTCTTTTTGATGCTTGGGAACGTTTCAAAGAAATGTTAAGGCTATGCCCCCATCATGGACTAGAGAAATGGCTCGTTGTTCACACATTTTATAATGGATTACAATATGCAACAAGAATGACTGTTGATGCAGCTGCAGGTGGAGCTTTGATGAACAAAAATTTTACTGAAGCTTATGCACTCATTGAAGATATGGCTCAAAACCATTGTCAATGGGCAAGTGAGCGAGCCATAACAGATAAACCAGCATCATCAAAAGAGCCAGGTAAGTATGAAATATCTGCTGTTGATCATCTTGCCTCAAAAGTGGACGCACTTTTTCAAAAATTTGAAAAATTAAATGTAAGTGCCGTCTCACAAAATTTTTCTCCTACTACTCCACCATATGAATTATGTGGGGTTGTTGGCGATATTGGAGCTGAATGCCAGCTTGAGGCATCTAGTACTGGTAATGAGCATGTTAACTATGCTCAAAAAGAAGATTCGTTTTCAAATACTTATAATCCTGGGTGGAGAAATCATCCAAATTTTTCTTATAAAAATCCTCCACCCAATCCAGCACCTAGACCACCTCCTGGTTTTCAAAATCAAAGGGTTTTTAACAACCCACAAAACAACCCGCAAAAGTCGAACTTGGAATTTTTGATGGAAAAATTTGTGTCATCTCAAACAAAACAAAATGAAGAATTTAAAAATCAAACTGGTTATTTGAATGACACACTTATCAAATTAGTATCAAAAGTCGACTCTATTGCCACTCATAATAAAATGCTTGAAAATCAAATAACTCAAGTGGCAACACAGGTGGCTTCATCCTCTAAGTCTTCGGGGGTATTTCCTGGGCAACCAGAACAAAATCCAAATGGCCAAATAAATGCCGTCACCCTTAGAAGCGGAAAACAATTAGAGGAACCAAGAGCAAACCAAGAAAAAATTGTGAGTGAAAAACATAATTTACCATGTGAGCAAGAAGAGAAAGAAAAAGAGAAAGAACCAGAAAAAGAAAGAGAAGAACCATACATCCCCCCACCACCATACAAACCACCCATTCCTTTTCCCCAAAGATTTGCAAAAAACAAACTTGACGAGCAATTCAAAAGGTTTGTCGACTTGCTTAAAAAGCTTTACATCAACGTTCCTTTCACTGATGCATTGTCTCAAATGCCGTCTTATTCTAAATTTTTGAAAGACATGTTATCCAAGAAAAGAAAAATAGACGACTATGAGACGATAGCATTAACAGAAGAATGTAGTGCAATTATCCAGAACAAGCTGCCACAAAAGCTCAAAGATCCAGGTAGTTTTTCCATACCTTGTGTAATTGGAAGTGAAACTATAAACAGAGCAATGTGCGATCTAGGAGCCAGCGTAAGTTTGATGCCTCTTTCTCTTTGCAAAAGACTAGGGATAGGTGAACTTAAACCCACAAAAATGACAATACAGTTGGCAGATCGTTCCGTTAAATACCCCACTGGAATCTTAGAGGATGTCCCTATCAAGGTAGGGAAAACTTTTATACCGGTGGATTTTGTTGTGATGGAAATTGAAGAAGACTCCCAAATTCCTATTTTTCTAGGGAGGCCTTTTTTAGCTACTGCAGGGGCAATAATTGACGTTAAAAACGGTAAGTTGGTTTTTAATGCGGGGGATGAAAAGGTTGAGTTTGAAGTTTCAAACTTCATGAGGAGTCCGTCTGTAAAGGACTCATGCTGCAGGATTGATATTGTAGACTATTGCGTGCGAGACTTCTCTTTAGCATCATCTTCATAAGATAGTCTGGAAGATTGCCTTTTAGGAAACACAAATACAAATGCAGCAGAGAAAACCCAATTCTACATAAAACTTTTAGATGAGAATTCGCCATCACAGAAATTGGGTACTGAAACTTTGGGTGAGGGAAAACCTCGACCTCTCCCAAAAGAAGCACCAAAAATAGAACTGAAGCCCTTACCAGCATCTCTCAGGTATGAGTTTCTTGGCCCTAATTCTACTTTTCCAGTAATTGTAAATGCAGATCTAAAACAAAATGAGACTGAAAAATTGCTTAATGTTCTTAAAAAGTATACCAAAGCCATATGGTATACTATTGAGGACATTAAAGGAATAAATCCATCAATCTGCATACACAGAATACTACTGGAAGAGGACTATAAACCTTCTATCGAGCATCAAAGAAGATTAAACCCAAACATGAAAGAGGTTGTTAAAAAGGAAGTTTTAAAACTCCTTGATGCTGGGATAATATATCCTATTTCTGATAGTAAGTGGGTTAGTCCTGTTCAAGTAGTACCTAAGAAGGGAGGCTTAACATTTGTTAAAAATGCAAAGGATGAATGCATTTCCACAAGGACAATTACGGGATGGAGAATGTGTATTGATTACAGAAAGCTTAACAAAGCTACCCGGAAAGATCACTTCCCTCTCCCGTTCATTGATCAAATGCTAGAAAGGTTAGCACAACACTCACATTTCTACTATTTGGATGGTTATTCGGGATTTTTCCAAATTCCCATCCACCCTAGCGACCAAGAAAAAACAACTTTCACATGTCCTTTTGGCACTTATGCCTATAGAAGGATGCCCTTTGGTCTATGTAATGCTCCTGCTACCTTTAAAAGGTGTATGATGTCCATATTCTCAGACTTTGTTGAAAACATAATGAAAGTGTTTATGGATGATTTTTCCGTCCATGGCTCAAATTTTGAAAACTGTTTAGCCAATCTGGAAAAAGTCTTAGAGAGGTTTGAGAAGGTGAACCTAGTTCTAAACTGGGAAAAGTGTCATTTCATGGTTAATGAAGGAATTGTCCTAGGACACTTAATTTCTAATAGAGGTATTGAGGTAGATCGTGCAAAAATTGAGGTGATTGAAAAAATACTACCTCCCACCTCAAT
Source organism: Astragalus membranaceus (assembly GCA_039519185.1). Lineage (NCBI taxonomy): Eukaryota > Viridiplantae > Streptophyta > Magnoliopsida > Fabales > Fabaceae > Astragalus > Astragalus membranaceus. Next base: position 57,082,083 of record CM076852.1, read on the forward strand.
AAAAGAGGTGAGAAGCTTTTTAGGCCATGCAGGTTTCTACCGCCGGTTCATAAAAGACTTCTCAAAAATTTCAAAACCTATGACAAGTCTGATCCTTAAGGATGCAACATTTATTTTTAATGATCTTTGTCTTGAAGCTTTTGACAGGTTGAAAAAGGCTTTGGTTACTGCCCCAATCATACAGCCACCGGACTGGAATCTTCCGTTCGAGATAATGTGCGATGCAAGCGACTATGCAGTTGGGGCAGTCCTGGGGCAAAGAAAGGAAAAAAAATTGCATTCCATATACTATGCAAGCAGGACCTTAGACGAGGCACAAATGAATTACGCCACAACTGAAAAAGAATTATTGGCGGTAGTTTTTGCCGTTGATAAGTTTCGATCATATTTAGTAGGTCAAAAATCATCATTTATACTGATCACTCGGCCATAAAATATTTGTTAAACAAAAAAGATGCTAAGCCGAGATTGATCCGATGGGTTTTACTCCTACAAGAATTTGATCTTGAAATAAAGGATAAAAAAGGCGTTGAAAATGTTGTGGCTGATCATTTGTCCCGCCTACAAGGAACACCAGAAGAAGAGTTACCACTTAACGGTACATTTTTGGATGATTAACTCTTCTCATTGGTCAAAACTGAAGCACCATGGTATGCAGATTTTGTAAACTACCTTGCAGCAAGAGTACTCCCCCCAGATTTGAATTATCAGCAGAAGAAGAAATTCTTCCATGATCTTAAACAGTATTACTGGGACGAGCCACTGCTTTTTAAAAGAGGAGCAGACGGGGTGTTCAGAAGATGCATTCCGGAAGAAGAGGTAAGTAACATTCTATACCATTGTCATTCTTCTTCCTTTGGCGGCCATGCCAGTTCTTCAAAAACTGCTACAAAAATTCTACAATCTGGTTTTTAGTGGCCGTCCCTTTTTAAAGACACGCATCAATTCGTTTCTAAATGCGACCAGTGTCAACGCACCGGAAATATTTCGAAAAGAAATGAAATGCCCTTAAATAATATCTTTGAGGTTGAAATTTTTGACGTCTGGGGTGTCGATTTCATGGGACCATTTCCATCTTCTTTTGGAAACCAATATATTCTGGTAGCTGTTGACTATGTGTCAAAATGGATCGAAGCCATTGCTTCTCCTACAAACGATGCAAAGGTAGTCATAAAACTTTTCAAAAAAATAATTTTTCCAAGATTCGGGGTCCCTCGTGTTGTCATAAGCGACAAAGGATCACATTTCATCTCAAAACATTTTGAAATGTTACTGCAAAAGTTTGGTGTAAGGCACAAAATTGCAACGCCTTACCACCCTCAAACTAGTGGTCAGGTTGAGGTATCGAACAAAGAAATTAAAAGTATTTTAGAAAAAACTGTTTCGACCTCAAGAAAAGACTGGTCGGTAAAGCTTGATGATGCTCTCTGGACTTACCGGACTGCGTACAAAACTCCCATAGGAATGACTCCTTTCAAATTAATTTATGGGAAGTCTTGCCACCTTCTGGTTGAACTAGAGCACAAAGCTTACTGGGAAATTAAACGCCTTAACCTGAACATGGAATTAGCTGGAGAAAAAAGAAAACTCCAATTAAACGAATTGGAAGAACTGAGAATGGATGCTTATGAGAATGCCAAACTTTACAAGGAAAGAACAAAAAATGGGCATGATAAGCGTATCATTCGCAGAGAATTCAAGGAGGGTGATCTGGTGTTATTATTTAATTTCAGGCTAAAAATTTTCCCAGGAAAATTAAAATCAAGATGGTCCGGTCCTTTCGAAATCCGTAAGGTGTACCCCTTCGGATCTGTAGAGATTTGGAGTGAGAAAACCGGATCGTTTAAAGTCAATGGTCAAAGGTTGAAAAATTATTTAATTGGTGACCCAATTGAGAAAGGAACTAGTTTAGAAAAGTTGGAGCACGTAACAGATATGCTCCAAACCCTAAATGCATCATTTCAACATCAACCAGGGTCCCCCGCCCGGGAAGCTGTGATCCGGTGAGCTATCCTAACCCCTTTTGTGTTGTTTTATTTGAAAAATCATTGAGGACAATGCCTAGTCCAAGCATGGGGGGATATTTTATTGCTTTTATTGGGTATGTCTTTATTGCTTTGCTGACTTTTTATCTTTTTGTACTTTGAGTTGTATCTGCTCCCCCCATGATGAAACTTTGTGAACCCTAAGCATGTTTTAGATAAGCCTTTTCTGGACAAAAATAATTTTTCAATTTTTCATTAGCAATCATCTAGGTGGACTGGTTGGGAACAACAAAATTGTATCATGGTTCGATTTCTACTTCTAGGGCTTTTTCACACACACACTATTGAGACTGTTTTCAGTTGTTAATACAATTAGAAGGACAGAAGAGAAACTAGTAACCTGGTTCTTATGGTGACATTCACTGGATGCGCGGTTACTGGAGAAAAACGTCTGAGTTGGGGTATCAAGCAAAGAAAAGAAAAGAAAAATGCAAAACCAATTCAAAAAGCAAAAATTGGTGCATTTTAAATGTCAAAATGAATGGTTAGCATATAAAATCAAAAAGAAAAGAAAAATGCTTGAATACCCAACGTATAAAGACCCTCCTTTGAGACCCGGTCTTAGTAAATGGAGGACCCAAGCTTAAGAATGCTGGGGAACCGGTTCTATAATGACATTGATATCCTCTCTAGAGTATTGATACTTTAAAAATTCTCTCCCAATTCCACAAGAAGCCCAGATAGTATTTCTCAAACCAAAGTGTTAGAATTGCCCCACAGTTCACTTAAGGTTTCGATGTGAAAATAATTTTCCTTCAGAATTGGCCTAAAGATTTACACTGTTTTTGCTTGAGGACAAGCAAAGGTTCAAGCATAGGGGAGTTTGATAAGTCTATTTTTAGAGTCTTTTTAATAGTTATTTTTATTAGGTTTATTTGGTATTTTAATTATATTTTTGAGCTATTTTACTACAAATGTTTACTTTTTATTTTCATGTCTTATTTTGAAGCAAAAGAGAAAATATGAGCTAAAATGAAGAACAAAGAAAATATTTGAGGAGGAACAAATTTTGAGACCGCACAACGCAAGCTGGCGCAGCACAGGGCCCCAAGGGCGCCAAGGAGCAAAACTGGCGCAGCACAGGAGGCCAAGGGCGCCAAGGAGCAAAACTGGCGCAGCACAGGGCCCCAAGGGCGCCAAGGAGCAACACTGGCGCAGGACTGGGCGCCAAGGAGCAGCACAACTGGCGCAGGACAGGGTGCCAAGGGCGCTAAAAAGCAGTCAATTTTGGCTGCGGCCACTTGTTTGTGGCCATCTTTGCCAACTTGATTTTTCACTTCTTTTTGACCATTTTGCCCCTCCACTCTGTCATACCCCAATTTTGTCCAGCTTAGATCAAAACCCTAATTTTCCACAAAAATAAGTAAGTTGAGGAGTGAGAAGCATCATGCATTGCATTTTGAGTCCTAAAAGTCATTCCAAAGTTTCTAAAATCATTTTTAGAGTTGAAATGCACTTTTTGGGTAAATCAGGTTTTTTGAGCCCAAAAGGGTATTTTGGTCATTTCACAATAAAAATGATAATTTCTCATGAAGGTCATTGAGCATGCATTCTAAGATTCTAGAGGTAATTTCTAGGGTTATAGATTCATTTTTGAAGTGGAAACGCATTTTTCGGGCAAATTAGGGTTTTAGAGCCCAAAAGGGTATTTTGGTCATTTCACAATAAAAATGATGATTCCTCATGAAGGTCATTGAGCATGCATTCTAAGATTCTAGAGGTCATTTCTAGGGTTATAGATTCATTTTGAAGTGGAAACGCATTTTTCGGGCAAATCAGGGTTTTAGCGTCAAAAAGGGTATTTTGGTCAATTGTAACGGTTTTTTTCAAAAAGGCTCAAAAAAAATATATATAATTAAAAATATGAAATCTGAAATCAGAAATGAAAAATGAATAATAAAATAATATTGGATGTTTATTGTATTTTTAGAATTAGGGCTAAGTCCTTTTAGGTGTTTTTTGCTTTTATCCATTTTTGGTCAAAGTAAGTACCAATCTCACAAGCAAACCATCTCCCTCACTCCACCCTTAAGCTCCATGCCTCCCTTCACTTCAGCCCCCATCAAGTGAACATCACAAAAAGCCTTTCATCATGACAAGCACACCTTTGAATCCAATAACATTCAATACACAACATATTTTTACCTTCTTTCTCTCTACACCACTAAATACACACTAATTCCTTTACTTCCCTCACACAACCCTTAACCCATGAGAGCTTGAGGCTACTCTCATTCAGACCCTAGCACACAATACTCTCCTCTCCTCTCTCTCAAAAAACGAAAACCCTCTCCTCCATCTTCTCTACACAATTTCTTCAACCATAAAATAAAAAAGCTTGATAATCCTTCATCATTTTTCAATAACTCTCCTTCCAAGCTTCCATAATCATCCAAGTTTCATCAAAATCCACCCAAGGAAGAGGATTTGCGTGAGGATCTAGATTGTTGGAGGTGTTCTTCAAGTGTTCTTGCTCCTATTTTACATCTTTATTCCTTTTCTAGTTATTTCTTGAGGTAAGCCTATTATCTCTTGCATTTTAATTATTAACATGTAAATCTTTCTTCTACTCCTCTTTCCTTTCTCAAAAGGCTTAGAGGACTTGTTTCCAACATTATGACAAGGACATTGGGAGCCTTGGGTGTTGGCAATGAGTCCTTGGCCTTGAGGGGAATTTTCTTGTGTTTTAACCATGTAGTTTGTATTTTCACACTCATTTTCTCACTTTTCCATAAATAGAGGGCTTTCACATATTATATGCATCTTTTTGTTCATATCATAACTTGCAAGTTGAATTTTGGCTTGATTTATGGGCGTAGGGGTTTCAGTTTTGAGCCTTAGAATTTAGGGTTTTTGTTGCTTTCTTTTCACTCCTTGATTTATGTAAATAAAATGCATGATGTGTTTGATTTGCATGATTTGTTCTATGTGTTGATTATGAGTTTTGGCATGAAAAATTTGGTGTTTATGCTCATATAGGGGTTCGGCCATAGAGCCCATTTTTGTGCATATTTTAGTGCTCAAAATGTGTTGTTTGATCTTGTGTAGATAAGTGTAATTGTGTTAGTGTGTTTTTGACTTTTAACCACCTTTTTACATTTTTACTTCACCATTTCATTAAGTAATTACCATTCACCTTTTTACATTTTTACTTTACCATTTCATTAAGTAATTACCATTCACCTTTTCACATTTTTACTTTACCATTTCATTAAGTAATTACCATTTACCTTTTTTACATTTTTACTTTACAATTTCATTAAGTAATTACCATTTACTTTTTTTTACATTTTTACTTTACCCTTTCATTAAGTAAATACCATTTACCTCATGCATTTTTACTTTACCATTCACTAACTTTTTACTAAAAGTTTTACTACTTGTCGATTTGCAAAATTACCCAAAACATTTTCACACTTTGCATTTCATCACTTGTGTGACACATTCTTATGTTTGCACATTAATACTTGCATACTTTCATATGCTTACATATTCATGCATTCATATATGCTTATGCCTCTTGCATTCTCATACTCTCTTACATGTTCATGCATCCATTAATATCATGTCTTGCATTCATTATCATATGATCATGCATTCATTAACATGATATCTTGCATTCATTTTCACATGTTCATTCACCTAACCTAGAATACTCTATGCCTATGATTAATTGTATTTCTTTGTTCTTGATGCCATTTGAATGTCTTGACTTAATTGTGCATAAACCCTTTTGCACAATCATGTGCCCTTATAAGACTACCAACATGTGTAGCATAGAGATATATGTGCCCCTCTTGAGATTGCTCCCAACTTGTGTAGTAATTCCCCTTCACACACAAACACAATTGTTTTGAGAACTTTGTCTCGCATCTTTGACAATTAAATCTCTTGATTATATCGGCATGCTTAATCTTGGTTGATGAATAATATGTTCACGATTGCTTGATTGTTGAAGTATGAGTCTTGTTCATTCATTTGCATTTGGTCATGGATTTAGAATTGATTTGAAGTGTTCTACTTCTTTTCCTTTTTCTAAAAACCTCTTTCCTAGATTCATTAATAAAAGAAAACCCTTTTACTTTCAAAACAAAAATAAATCAATCGTCATTAAACACCAATCGCGCCGTTGCCGATTAGGTCGTTAATGATGATGTTGTTTTCAAAAGGAGTTAGTAGCGAGACCATTCTAACCGTTGTTGTTCGGTCTTCGCAAAAGCTCTACCCTATTTTCGAAAACTTATTCATTTCTCAAAAATAAATCAATTGTCATTAAACACCAATCGCGCCGTTGCCGATTAGGTCATTAATGATGATTTCATTTTCAAAAGAGTTAGTAGTGAGGCCATTCTAACCGTTGTTGTTCGGTCTTCACAAACGCTCACCCAATTGCGAAAAACCCCTTAAGCCGTTTTCAAAACCAAAATCCGAGAACTACGTAGCTTTGATCCCTCTTCCAGTGAGGGTACGTAGGAGCGGGGTCCTGTCCCGTCAAGCACACCCTTTTAAAAAATCTTTGTTTTGTTCCGCTTTTCAAATATACAAAAAATATTCTTCTTCCCCCCGTTTTCAATAAAACAATTTCTCAAATGAAATAAAAAGAAAAGGAAAGAAAAGAAAAGAAGTAGAACAAACCGCTTTCAAACTCAAACTTTTGTCCAAACCACACATCAAGTTAATGGTTCCCTTTCGGTAGAAAGGAGGTGCGGGGTGCTAATCCCTTCTCCGTACCTAACCGACCCCCGAACCTACATCTCTAGTTTTCGAAAGACCATCTGCCTTGTCTAAAAGACCTTTTTTCAATGTTTTGGTCTTAAAATTAAAATATTGGTGGCGGCTCCAAACTTTTTCCACGTTGTCAAACGAAAAGTCCCAAACCGGATTTTTCGGGCGCAACACACTCAAAGTGCTTTGTCCACTTGTTGATGGCTATCCTTGCCAACTTGCTTTGTCCACTTGTTGATGGCTATCTTTGCCAAAACTTGAAATGACCATTTTGCCCCTTCCCTCATATTTTCCTATAAATAGGACCTTGATCCTCACTTGTAAGCACACTTTGTGAGAAAGTCACTCTCAATAAACTCTCTAAGATTCATGACTTCAATTTACTCTTCATGTTCTTTATGATTCTTGCTCTTTTACTTTCTTGCCCTTTTAATTCTTGCTATTTTACTTTCTTGCCCTTTTAATTCTTGCTCTTTATTTTCTTGCCCATTTATTTTCTTGCTCTTTTAATTCTTGCTCTTTATTTTCTTGCCCATTTATTTTCTTGCTCTTTACTTTTCTTGCCCATTTATTTTCTTGCTCTTTTAATTATTGCTCTTTACTTTTCTTGCCCATTTATTTTCTTGCCCTTTTAATTCTTGATCTTTACTTTTCTTGCCCTTTTATTTTCTCGCCCTTTTACTTTCTTGATCTTCTATTTTCCAAGTCATTTAAATTCCTTGCAATTTACTTTTTAAGCAATTTACTTTCTTGTCATTTACAATTCTGCTATTTATAATTTTGCAATTTTCTCAATTCCTAACATTTATTTTCTTGCCATTCTAACATCTAATTCCTAACTCATTTACACATTTCGCACTTATGGCTTTCTTTACAATTCTTGCAATTTACAAAATCTTCCTCTTCTCCTCTTTTGTCTACAATGATCATGAGTGAGTAGACTTTCTTAGCCTTGGGGTTTTTGGCAACAATCAAATGATGGCTTCCTACTAATTAATTCCCGAGGCTATTTTCCACCTTAATCACTTTGTATTTTTAAATCTAATTTCATCACTTTTCATTATTATTTCAAAACACCACACGATGTACCGAAAGGGGAAGTGTGATTGTTGGATCTATGAAATTAGACAATAAAATCAACACATGAAAATAGTTTTGGTTTTATTGAGACACGAAAAGGTCTTTGCTTAATGGGTTCTAATAATAATCAACCATGAAAATAGGCTTGATAATTAGTTTAGAACACGCGTTTGTATTCCGAAAGGAAACTCTTGCTACAACCGTCGCCTTGTCTTAAGAAATATATCGTTCTTTAAACTGGAAAATTGTCGAAAGAATTAATAACGGAAACCTTATCATTTCGATGAAACTAATACCCCAAGTCTCTTTTTATCTTTAAAACATCAACAAAAACATTCCTTCTTTCTAAAAAGACTTTCTTTTTAGTTAATCAACTTTGGAAAATTAAATTGGTAATCACCTAGGCTCTCCCTGTGGATCGATAACTCTTTTATTACGCGACAAGACCGTGCACTTGCGGCCTATCAGTAATATGGTTTTGCTAAAATTTGAAAAATGTTGAAGTGACAAGTTCTTGCCTTGGAGTAATCAAAGTCACATATTATTAGGTGTGGTGTTGTGCTTCCATCTAATAGTGTGTTTTCCAACTTAAGATCTCTATGTTAAATTTCCTACAAGAAAATGAGATTTTCAAGTCAGCTAAACTTATGTTTGTTCCAAGGCTAAAATTTTAATCATGCAACAACACTGTTAGTATAAACAACTTTGAAAATGGTAAAGTCTAATATTTATGCAACAAAAAAGCATACAATATAAATTTCCAGCTGCCAGACCGAATCCATGAAATAATCTACTGTCTTTTCCAGTTTCCAGCCTCCACAATCACCAGCTCAAGGTGGAAATGAGTGATTAAAACATAGATTAATACAAAATAAGCAAAATAGAAATCTAACAACATATCACCAAGACATAAAGCAATCAATGGTTTATGTAGATGTCACACAACTCTGTGAAACATATAGAATAGCCCATTCATAAAAAAATTCAGTTATCTTACCACCAACATCAACAAAAAGGGAATCGTTTTTCAATAAAGAAAAGCATGCAGTCAGATACCCAGTTCCTGCAAATATACTCAAAAGGTGAAAATAATAAACACCGGCAAAAAAAAAAGAAAGATAAAAAAAATTGTAAAATAGAACATCAGTCCTTTCATATATAATATCTTCAAACCTATGTTTCGAAGAAAATTACACTTCTAAACTCCCATCTTCCCCTCAAACATAGGTCTTTCTGAAAAGATGGTTAAACAAATTTCATCAAATCCCAAACTAAACATTATCTTAATATCGGGAGCCAAATAAATAGCAAATACACCAAACGACTGCTTTGCAAAGTTAAGCAAAATGTTAGGGTAGCAAGAACCAACAAAAAAAATGTTCTTGCTTGTTGTCGTCAAATTTTAAGAAGAGAAGAAGATGAACAAACAAAAATCGTACCTGAGATGTGAGAGAGAACGAACACGATATTACAAGCTGTGAGAAAACAAGAATGACCATTATTAAGTTATACTTCAATTATTTATTTAATTGCATTTTACTAATTGTATTTAGTTAGTTAGTTATTCTGTTTTTAGAGTTTGTTTAGAAGATAAAGGGTAGTTAGAGAAGATAAATGGTACATTAGTATTATTTAAACTCAGCTGTACTGAGCTTTTGGTGTACATTCTCTGTTTCATATATAATTGACGCCACACTTGACTTTGCGATTCTGAGAAACGAGTTTCGTGATAATGAGGGAGAAAGAAAGGGGTTTAGCGATTCTGTGGGGAAAATAAAAAAGGGTTTTACGATTTGGGGTGAAAAGGAAAAGGGTTTTGGGACGGCGATTGATAGTGCGAGAGAGCGAGAAGGAAGGGTTTTGGGACGGCGATTTGGGAAGAAAAGGAAAAGGGTTTTGGCATGACGATTGATAGTGTGAGAGAGCAAGAAGGAAGAGTTTCTTTTTTAACAAAACAGTGATAATTATCGAGAGAGGGAGAGTTGGGAGCGAACGAATTTTTTTAGAATACGAGGCTTTTAACATCGGTTGTTGAAACAACCGATGTTAAAAGTCTGAGTGAAGCACTTTTAACATCGGTTGTTTAAACAAACGATATTAAAAATTGACGTGGAAACTCAAATTTTCCACTTAATTGCAAAAATGCCACCGCTTTGACATTTATCATCGGCTGTTCGAACAACCGATGTTAAAAGGTGCTTTTTAATGTCATTTTTCCACTAGTTTTTCTCTCTCTCTCTCGAGCTTTGTAACGACAAGGGTCTTTTGATCTATCAATGAGTTGGAGATTATTACTTGCCTTATTTTTCTGCTTGCGCAATGTATTATTCTTTGAGCTTGCTAAACTCTTATTCGGCTAACTCAGTAATTGAGTAACTAACTCGGAAGTTTAAAAACTCGTTAATTAGATAACTTTGAATATTAAATTTTGATGTGTTGTACCAGAGCATGAGTAGCTATTCCTCGCAAAAATTTTGCACTTAGGACTAAGTGTTGAGGAAAACCGCACACGTTAAAGGATTAAACCACACACCCAAGGATCTTTGAGGGAATATAGATAAACACACCGCAAGAATAAAGGAAAGAAGAACACTAATATTTTACGTGGTTCAACACCTCTTGCCTACGTCCACAGAAACACATCAACACAATTCATTCATCATTTCAAATAAGATTACAACAACTTGTAACCCAACCGCAAAATGTGTATCAATCTACAACTCTTACTCTGAGAGTTACAAAGAATGATAACACTCACATCTCACAACAAATGATCACCAACACTCTCCTCTCACTAGGACATGGTTGGAGATTCTTCAACTCTCTACATGATTACTCAAGGTCTCCAAATGGAGATCTCTCACCTCTCCATATGATCACCCAAAGGGTATGGGGATGTTTCACTCTCCATATGATCACCCAAAGGGTATGGGCAAGTCTTTCTATTTATAAGAGAGAACATGTCTTCCATTCATGTACTTAACATATAGTGGATATTAAATGTCTCACATTTTCAAGATTCTAGATAATCCATTCTCCAAAGGAAATGTACCTCCTCAATTTGCACTTATTTTCACTTGGAAAATTCAATTGATCATTTCCCAACATATCCTCCCTCAATTCAAATTTCCAAACTTCTTCATCTTCATTTTTTTTTCACCATTGTTTTGTTTGTCCTTCTCATGGTTTGCTTTTCTTGAGTAGCAAGTGCTCTTCTCATTTTTTCCGCATGACTTATCGCCTCAACATGTACATCTTGCATACTCACTTCGAACCAATTGAGTGTGTTCCTCGCCATACTTTTGATCTCAATGCTCTTTTACGATTATTGAGTATTTCACTTGTACTTGCACCGCTGTTAGCAACAACCAACAGAACATGCTGATTGGCCTCCACATTGTCAAGAAGACTTTCGATACAATGATCCCACATGAATCCACCACCAAACTCGCTGAGCTTCAATACTTATCTGAGCCGATCACTTGGTCGCACCAACGACTTTGTGCCAATCACCCCAAACCATTAGCTCTGATATCATTTTTGGGGAAAACCGCACACACTTAGGATCTTACATGGAAACATACACCACAAAGAAAGAAAGAAATAAAGAAAAGAAGGCACACAAAGAGATTTACGTGGTTCAACACATCTTGCATACGTCCATGGGAACACATCAAACAATTCATTCATCATTTCAAATAAGATTACAAAAACTTGTAACCCAACCCCAAAATGTGTATCACCCTACAATACTCTTACTTTAAGAGTTACAAGGAATGATAGCACTCACATCTCACAACAAATGATCACAAACACTCTCCTCTCACTAGGACATGGTTGAAGATGCTTCAAATCTTACATGATCACCAAAGGAGGAATACTTCACCTCTCGAATTGGCACTAGTGGAAAAAGGCATTTCATATCGGTTAAAACGACACTTCATATCGGTTCCTGAACCGATGCAGAAAAAGGATATATAAAAAATAGGGACTTCTAACATCGGCCGCGGAACCGATGCGAAAAATGGTTTTCATATCGGTTACCCGTAGATCCGTTATAAAAAGTCAATTTTTTATCAAGTATAAGCGTATTTTTGACATCAGGTTTTATGTGAACCGATATTAAAAAGTACTTTTGGCATCGGTTATCTAGAAGAACCGATATTAAATATTGATTTTTAACATCAGGTGATTTGAGAACCGATGTTAAAAGTCTTTTTTTTAAACACACTATATTTTACTAACGCCAACATGTAGAGTCGCAACAGAATCCAAAACAAGACTTCAGGATCGTCAAAAGCAGAAGCATCCCAGCCAAGTTAGGTGGAGAGAAAGCTACAAAAACCATCATCTGTACCACAACAAAATATCACATAATTGGCTAATTAAACACTCAACATTTGCTTACTAATCAGTGCGCAAGCAAACACACACCCAACATCTTCTTACTTATCAGTACATAAGTATAGAGAAAAACATGCATATGGATAATTCCAATGGGCATAAAGAGTAACATTTCGACTATCTATATCTTAGGCTAAACTTACACAGCAAACCTTATGGTGGTTAATATTTCAAAATTTAATACAGCCAAATGTTACCCAACAAACTAAAAAGGTGGGAGACAAAATTTAATAGATATGAATCTTAATAAAGTACCAAAGCATTATATCACCCTTTAAATTCTGCATGCAATAATCATATAGAAATAACCAAGGTAGTTAAATTCGAGTTTCTATGTGAACTCGGGAGGGGATCCAAAAGTCGTAACTCGTAGAGTCGTAACACGATTCGTAAGAGTCTACATATTTACAAACTTATATAGATGTGGATATAAATTCATATATATGCATATAAAATACCATTAGTAAGCTCAAATTCAAAATACTAATAAGAAAGTCATACATAATTCAAAGTACTACAACTTAACAAGTCATACATAATTCAAAATACCACAACTTAACAAGTAATAACTCAAAATGGCAATTCCAAAACACAAGTTTTCAACAAAAAGTGCCAAAAGACATAATGACATAAACACATAGAAATCTAAAGTAGATCTTTCAAGACAAAATCATGTTCACCCATGATGTCTTCTTCTTCATCCTCTCTAATTCTCATCACTGAAAGTAAAAATAAAAGAAAGATGAAGGGGATATGAACATCACTGAATAGAGTAAAAATAAAACAGAATGAATATGAAAGAAAGAGAAATCAGAACGTTGTAGGTGCAGTGCAGACGTGAACGAAAACGTCGTGAACGAAAGAGAAAACAGAATGAATATAGTAAAAAAAGAAGAAAGATGAAGGGGATACCTTGAAGGAAGAAGCAGAGACAGGCGTCGTGACTCGTGACTCGTGACTCGTGAACGAAAGGTGCAGTGCAGTAAAGGAAGAAGCTTTGTTGTTCTTCCCTGCGCTATGAAGAAGCTCTGTTCTTCGCGGGAAAAAGAAGAAGAGGAGAATGCGACACTGACTCAGTGAGAGGGAAAGAAAAGTCTTATATGTTTTATTTTTAGGGTTTTCACTGAGAGGGAAAGGAATAGTTACTCAGTAACTATCAGTTACACAGTAACTCTCTTAGTTACACTATTAATTAGGTTTTTAAAAAAAAAACATGGGCCTGATTGACCCGGTAACTATTAGGTTTTTTAAAAAAAAAAACATGGGCCTTATTTCGCAAAACGTGTAACACCCCTTTTCTACCCCTTAATTTACACGTCATTATCAGAGTATTTTCATTTTCGAAAATAATATTTAATTAGTAGAAAAGAAATGTCACATCTTCATTTATAAAAACTCATCGCCTGCACCATTAAAATTTGTGCAACAACGCAATCGTCATAAAAGTTAAACTTCAAAATAATCTCATCACAGCGGAAATAGCAATAACTCACCAAAGTCGCTCAAACACGTCTCAAAACATCAATAAAATCATTAAACAGCTAGTTAAATAATTTATCAACTTCAACCCCGCCCCCTAGGTGCTACAATATCAGAGAGCGACTCAAAACATCCCAACAGCTAATCAAGAAGGCAGCAGGACCTTCACTCGCGGTTACCTGCAGCGTTGCCACGATAGAGCAACATTCCAAGCAGAAGGGGTGAGAATTTCAATAAAACATTATCAAGTGCATAATAGAGAATGAGAACAAGCAATCACACAACATCATCACACAACATCATCATCATCACCACGTCACTATCACAAACACCAGCTCAAACCACGAACAATAACAACTCACAGTCATGATTATGCATGTAAATGCAACCCACACCTGGGTATATGCATGATGGTACCATACTCGTCACAATAAGAGGCCGAAGCCTATTCGTCGCAAGAGGCCGAAGCCTATTCTTCACAATATGCACATGCTATGAGACTCTATGGACACATGTGCAATTCACCACAACACTCACCTGGAGTACTCATCATCATCGTCATAAAACACTCATAGAGTGTATTCGTCGCAATTCATCACAATCACGTTACAACATCATTATAATCATACTCATAGAGTATATTCGTCACAATCATCGTAATCACATCACATAATCATCATAAACATCACATTCAAAATTGGAGTAACACACCTTTAAATTTAAGCAACAGTACTCTTAAGTCTGAGAGAAACGACACACTTTAATTTGGAAAACCAGCACCTTTAACTCAAGAAAATAGCACCTTAAATTGAAGAACACGACACCTTCTTTTCAAAAACACAACACCTTTAGTTGAAGAACACAGCACCTTTATTTCAAGAAAACAACCACTCCTTTAATTGAAAGTGGCACCACATTTAGATTTAGGAAACACCACGTCTTAATTTTGGGAAGCATCACCTTTGGTTTAGAAACGTCTCTTTTTCATGCTTAGAAAACATCGCACTTAAACGGAGAAAACATCATAATTCCATAGCGGAAAAACATCACATTTGAAAATTGAGAAAACAGTGTGAAAACAGCAACAAAACAGGGTGAAACAGCAGCTCGCGCTTGAGGCGCGAGTGAGGCGCGAATGGACCCAAAAATTTATTGTCTCAGCGCACCGTGATTGCGCTTGGGGCGCGAGATCAATGCAGGTGCAGCGCGACTCAGCAGAAACAGTTTGTAACGCGCAGAAATGTCTATAACTCGAACAATTCATCAACATCATCACAGTTCATCAAACATCAACAATTCTTCAAACTATCATCAACATCGAAGCACAAAATTACACATGACACATCATCAATTCATCAAACAACATCACCATCATTCAATTCTTCATCAATACTACACCAATTAATCTCAATTTCACAACAACATCAAAAATTCATCCAACAACATCAAATTCATCAATAACCTCAAATTCATCAACATCAACGAAAATTCATCAACAACATCAATTCATTAATAACATCAAATTCATCAATGACAACCCAATTCATCTCAATTACATCAAAACACCCAAAACCCCACAAAACCCCAATTACATACCTAATTATATTAAATCGAAACGCTCACCCTTACCTCTTAAACGTAAGCTCCGTAGAAGAAGATTGAAGACACCAAAGAGTAACTACAGCAACACAACGAGCAAAGCCTTGGAATTCCTCCCTCCAACTCGCGAAAACCCTAACCCTTAGCTTTGGGAAGATCCAATTTCGTTCTCACCTCCCCTGGCTTCTAACTCAGGAACTGCTCTCTTATCGAAGCCCTCTGAAATATGAGAAGAACGCAACAAACCGCGTCGCAAACGGAGTTCTAGAGAGAAAGTTATGCTCAAAAGAGTGAAAATGGGTAAAAATGACCCAATCTGCGAAAAACGCTGCATAAATAGCAGACTCGCGCGCGTCTTGCGCTCGGAGCGCAACTGCAGCGCGAACAGACAGCAACCATACGTGACTTGCGCGCGGAGCGCGACTGCAGCGCCAGTCACGCGCAAAACACCCAACACCTGCTTCGGCGAATTAATTAAAATAGCAAACGACATCGGATTTTAACAAATGACCACTCGTTGGAAAGATCTCGGAGTGTAGTTTCTATCTATGATTTTTAATTTCCAAAATAAGTAACCATTTGGTACAGATTTTCAATATACTACAACGAGGTACCAAACTTGGACAGAACTTCTTACTCAACTTGCAACCAAACTTCCTTTCTCATTTCTTAATGAAATTTGATGAAACCAGTGCCTACTCTGTAGGGAATTCAGTCTACTTTCCAACTAAACAAGAACCATACAAAACGGAGTTCAATTGAGAATGTAAAACCTGCAAAACCGAACCTCAATTCTAATCATTTCTACCATGGTTCCCATGCCAATAACTCTCTAATTTCTTCAATCATTCTACCAATTCATCTCAAAAATAGATTTTAATAAAATTGGGGCGTTACAACTCTCTCCCACTTAAAATATTTTCGTCCTCGAAAATTTACTCCGACTCACGAGACAAAACCCAATCTTCTTGTCACCTCTAACCATCCTTGTCCGTCATCTATCGTATACTTAGCATCAGACCAAACACCCTTCTCCACATTTTTACTCTTAATTAGCTGTTCTAATCTGTAGGTCATCAAAGTCCTACTCAACCACTCAAACACCTTGACACTTCACTTAGGCAACTACACCTCATCATCACTCACCTCTACAACTACCTCGGTTACATCTACTTCGCTTCACCACCACTCTCCTTGCCACCCATACGCTGCACTTAGGCACTCTATGCTTCAACCACACTAGCTTCTTCATACATCTACACTTAAGCTTATATTCACCACACTTCAACAGCTACACTTAGGCTTATATTCACCACACTCCAACAACTACACTTAGGCTTATCACCTACGCACAACACTTCACCTCGACACTATGCCCAACATGTAACTTCGACACACATGCCCTTCGACGTACACATTCCTTCGACGCACACCCACACTTCGACACATTTAACCTTCGACTCACACGTTTGACACCTACATACTTCGATAACACTGCAACACTACACTTCGTCACACTTATACGTCGACTTCCATATATTTCGACCCACCTTTAGTCAGGTAACTACGCCTCGGTTCCTATGTCACCTTACACACCTAACCTTTATCTCTTCTCGTTTCTTTGGTCCTCACACTATGATCGAACTTAGCTACGATTACAACACCCATTCACTTGAAATTTGTGCAACACCCATTAAAGTACTTCAACGAAAGTGACAACACCAACAACAACATCTTTGCACTGAGAGTTCCTCAACTCCCATTCCTCTCCTAGGTCTCTCATAGGGCCGACTCATCAACAACACATCATAACTTCAGCAAGGTGAAGCACACACCACAACAATCACATCAATCACAATTAATTACGCGACTCCTTCGTCAATAAAGGACTAAGTCAACGTCCATAGGGACCAAACGACACATAAAATCGAGACAGCAACCTCTCAAAATACAGTAACAGTACTAAAGAAAAATAGGAAAGCAGCCCTTTTAAATTTTACGAAACGACAGCACTTGATTCAAGAGAACATCATCTTAATTTTAAGAACTCGGCACTTTAAATTATTAAGAAAACAACACGCTATGTAAACAGCACATTTAATTTGAAGAAAGCAGCACTCTAAATATAAGTAGACAGCATCATTTAGATTTAGGGGAAACAACTCTTTCAACTGTAAGAAAACAGCACTTTAGATCGTAGAAAACAGCACACTTTAACTTCAAGAAAACAACATTTTTAATTGAAGAAAAACAGCATCCTTAATTCAAGAAAATAACACCTTTCATTGAAGAAGACAGCACCTATTGACTTAAGAAAACATCACTTTTAATTGAGGAAAACAGCACCTACAAAAACAGCGCTTAAGACAAAACTGCGCATAGAAACAGCATGCAAAACCGAGTGAATAACAGCAACCCATTTACTTGTAAATACAGTAGCTCATATATCAAATTTAAACAATGAAACAGCAACACCTTTTCAACATAAAAACAGCTTACTATTATTTTCAAAAACAAACAGCACTTTAAACAATGTAAAAACAGCACACCATTGTTTCCAAACAAAACGGCCACTCGAAACAGTGTAAAAACAGTACACTATTTATTTTTAAAACAAAACAGCAACACATACACACGCACCCACCGGGACATCTCCAGAATGACGCGTGCAAAATAAAACCACTCGAGCCAAAATATTTAAAATTGAATTTGGGCACGCAAACGCAAAAGATGGCACGGTAAAATATACTCCGAACTCGAAGTTTACACACAATTAGAATTTGGCGCCTATACACCCGTGGGGATGTATAGAATACATACTTTCAAACATTTAATTTTCTTTTTAAAACGTCTCAACTCATTGTATTCACACATCAAAACATACAAATTAATTATTAAAATTTATAACACATCATACTCCTCATCTTAATTCAACCTCAATCATCATCAAACATCAAGGCACGAAATTACACGTGACAACATCAACATCACAACTCATCACAATGTACTCAGTTCCTCATCAATTTTACACCTACTCATCAAATCACAACAATACTAAAAACACCCAACGGCAAACAAACAAAATTCACCACAAAGTCTTCGTCGAAAATCGACGAGAGACACAGAAAACACACCAAGCAAGACATTACAGTCATACACAAAGTACTCAGAGTAAACACACACATAGCAGCAATAAGACACTAAGCAGCGCCAGTATCAACAATAGCAGTCATACCGTCTGACCAATTTAGCTAATCACTGCAACACAAATTATGGTTAGAACGAGTGCCAAGACTCGAGAGATAGCTAGACTCGACACTGGACAACTTGGCCGGACAGACCGAACTGCTCTGATACCACTAATGTAACACCCCTTTTCTACCCCTTAATTTACACGTCATTATCAGAGTATTTTCATTTTCGAAAATAATATTTAATTAGTAGAAAAGAAATGTCACATCTTCATTTATAAAAACTCATCGCCTGCACCATTAAAATTTGTGCAACAACGCAATCGTCATAAAAGTTAAACTTCAAAATAATCTCATCACAGCGGAAATAGCAATAACTCACCAAAGTCGCTCAAACACGTCTCAAAACATCAATAAAATCATTAAACAGCTAGTTAAATAATTTATCAACTTCAACCCCGCCCCCTAGGTGCTACAATATCAGAGAGCGACTCAAAACATCCCAACAGCTAATCAAGAAGGCAGCAGGACCTTCACTCGCGGTTACCTGCAGCGTTGCCACGATAGAGCAACATTCCAAGCAGAAGGGGTGAGAATTTCAATAAAACATAATCAAGTGCATAATAGAGAATGAGAACAAGCAATCACACAACATCATCACACAACATCATCATCATCACCACGTCACTATCACAAACACCAGCTCAAACCACGAACAATAACAACTCACAGTCATGATTATGCATGTAAATGCAACCCACACCTGGGTATATGCATGATGGTACCATACTCGTCACAATAAGAGGCCGAAGCCTATTCGTCGCAAGAGGCCGAAGCCTATTCTTCACAATATGCACATGCTATGAGACTCTATGGACACATGTGCAATTCACCACAACACTCACCTGGAGTACTCATCATCATCGTCATAAAACACTCATAGAGTGTATTCGTCGCAATTCATCACAATCACGTTACAACATCATTATAATCATACTCATAGAGTATATTCGTCACAATCATCGTAATCACATCACATAATCATCATAAACATCACATTCAAAATTGGAGTAACACACCTTTAAATTTAAGCAACAGTACTCTTAAGTCTGAGAGAAACGACACACTTTAATTTGGAAAACCAGCACCTTTAACTCAAGAAAATAGCACCTTAAATTGAAGAACACGACACCTTCTTTTCAAAAACACAACACCTTTAGTTGAAGAACACAGCACCTTTATTTCAAGAAAACAACCACTCCTTTAATTGAAAGTGGCACCACATTTAGATTTAGGAAACACCACGTCTTAATTTTGGGAAGCATCACCTTTGGTTTAGAAACGTCTCTTTTTCATGCTTAGAAAACATCGCACTTAAACGGAGAAAACATCATAATTCCATAGCGGAAAAACATCACATTTGAAAATTGAGAAAACAGTGTGAAAACAGCAACAAAACAGGGTGAAACAGCAGCTCGCGCTTGAGGCGCGAGTGAGGCGCGAATGGACCCAAAAATTTATTGTCTCAGCGCACCGTGATTGCGCTTGGGGCGCGAGATCAATGCAGGTGCAGCGCGACTCAGCAGAAACAGTTTGTAACGCGCAGAAATGTCTATAACTCGAACAATTCGTCAACATCATCACAGTTCATCAAACATCAACAATTCTTCAAACTATCATCAACATCGAAGCACAAAATTACACATGACACATCATCAATTCATCAAACAACATCACCATCATTCAATTCTTCATCAATACTACACCAATTAATCTCAATTTCACAACAACATCAAAAATTCATCCAACAACATCAAATTCATCAATAACCTCAAATTCATCAACATCAACGAAAATTCATCAACAACATCAATTCATTAATAACATCAAATTCATCAATGACAAGCCAATTCATCTCAATTACATCAAAACACCCAAAACCCCACAAAACCCCAATTACATACCTAATTATATTAAATCGAAACGCTCACCCTTACCTCTTAAACGTAAGCTCCGTAGAAGAAGATTGAAGACACCAAAGAGTAACTACAGCAACACAACGAGCAAAGCCTTGGAATTCCTCCCTCCAACTCGCGAAAACCCTAACCCTTAGCTTTGGGAAGATCCAATTTCGTTCTCACCTCCCCTGGCTTCTAACTCAGGAACTCCTCTCTTATCGAAGCCCTCTGAAATATGAGAAGAACGCAACAAACCGCGTCGCAAACGGAGTTCTAGAGAGAAAGTTATGCTCAAAAGAGTGAAAATGGGTAAAAATGACCCAATCTGCGAAAAACGCTGCATAAATAGCAGACTCCCGCGCGTCTTGCGCTCGGAGCGCAACTGCAGCGCGAACAGACAGCAACCATACGTGACTTGCGCGCGGAGCGCGACTGCAGCGCCAGTCACGCGCAAAACACCCAACACCTGCTTCGGCGAATTAATTAAAATAGCAAACGACATCGGATTTTAACAAATGACCACTCGTTGGAAAGATCTCGGAGTGTAGTTTCTATCTATGATTTTTAATTTCCAAAATAAGTAACCATTTGGTACAGATTTTCAATATACTACAATGAGGTACCAAACTTGGACAGAACTTCTTACTCAACTTGCAACCAAACTTCCTTTCTCATTTCTTAATGAAATTTGATGAAACCAGTGCCTACTCTGTAGGGAATTCAGTCTACTTTCCAACTAAACAAGAACCATACAAAACGGAGTTCAATTGAGAATGTAAAACCTGCAAAACCGAACCTCAATTCTAATCATTTCTACCATGGTTCCCATGCCAATAACTCTCTAATTTCTTCAATCATTCTACCAATTCATCTCAAAAATAGATTTTAATAAAATTGGGGCGTTACAAAACGGGTCAGAAACGCAGAACACGTTCTGAAGCGCCGTTTCCACCCGTTTTCGCGACTTAGCACTGCGTCTTCACCGATCCTGCCCAGTTACGATTTCCGCCATGGATGAGCTCGCAGAGCTCTCTGAAACTCGTAAAAACGTGCGATTCTACGAATCAGCACGCGAATTTGACTACCCTGGAAATAACTTTTAATTGATGGCAACTATGTGATTTTCAGAAGCAGGTGTTCAATATGATTTTAAAAAAATCATTCATATATGCATAATACCTAAATAAAACTGAAGACAAGTCCATTTAAGCAAACATGAAAGTCAAGCACATTAACAGTAACTAACCTTCTTAGCCTTGGCAACAACTTTTGCAGATTTACCATACTAGTCTTCTCTAGCAGAAAGCTGATGACTCTTAACTTTTTGTCCTTCAAAATCTGTGTGTCGCAATACCAATGTGTTTCAATAAATATTGGCAAACTCTCATCTTTTGATTCCAAATTCATAAGCAACGAAATACAGAAATCATATTTTGTAAATATCTCAACATGTGGTTTTTTTTTTCACTTTTAAATTTCATGATTCCTCTTAACCTCTGTTGACAAAAATAATCATTCCATACATCTCTATCTCAAGTCACAACTACATCAAAAGGCACTTTCATCTAAGCACAAGGCTTTAAGTCCTTTCAAAAGGGACTACAGAATACTAACAAAGAAGAAAATTAAACATGACATAAAACTTTGAAACAAGTGTAAATGAATGAATTACATTGTAAATGTAAATGAATGTAACAATAACAAACCATTCATTAATGCAATCCAAGCAGAAAAACTCCTTCTGACAGCTAGAACAATTGATGATAATGGAAGAATCAGTTCTCAGTCGCCAGTGACACTTGTTCCTCTTAGTATTCCCTTTCTTCATGTTTGATCCATTCGGCATAACCTAAAAAAACGATTAGTGAAGAACAAAAAAAACAGAGAAAAGAGTTAACTGAGTAAACTAAACCCACCCGCAACTTTCCAACAGGGACTCTATTAACATTTTTGGACCTGAAGTGACGAGGTCTAGCACAAATAGCCTTATTATAATCAATCCCACCAACTTTCACATCAACATTGTTGTGATCATGTTGTGAAGTTGAAGCAGTAGATATTTCCGTCACACCATTAGCTAGGCAATTCTCTTCTCAACTCTCCTTCACTTTATTGACGCAATTCCCCTTTTTCTTTCTCTTCCATTTTCTTCTTTTTCTTATTAATAATTTTCTTCTTCTTCTTCTTCTTCTTCTTGTTTTTGTTGTTTTTCTTTCTCTTCTCAACTTCTCTCTCTAGAACCATCCTTATCAGCTCCAACTGCGTATCACATTGCTCAATTATGCCTCTTTTTGCATCAATTTGCTTGGCAATTCTGAATAAAACATTACACACACATCTTAGTGGCGAATATCAATGTTCCCAGTGACTACCTAGTATGTAATGAAGAGAAAATAAAAAAAAGAATAAAAAATCTAAAATAAAATATAGTAGTAATTGACTATGCAAAACAGGACTCGGACTTGACGATGCTCAAGGTCCATTAAGCAACACTCCCAATAGAAACTAAAACCAACTATCACTAATGGAAAAAAGACATTTCATATCGGTTAAAATTGACATTTCATATCGGTTCCTGAACCGATGCCGAAAAAGGAGATATAAAAAATAGGTACATTTCATATCAGTTTCTGAACCGTTATGAAAAGTTGTTTTTATATCGGTTGCACCTAGAACCGTTATGAAAAGTCCGTTTTTATCAAATATAAACATATTTTTGACATTGGTTTTTTGTTGGAACCGATATAAAAAGTACTTTTAACATCGGTTATCCAGAGGAACCGATATAAAAAGTACTTTTAACATCGGTTATCCAGAGGAACCGATATTAAAAGTGGGGTTTTTTTTTTAAAAAAAAATGTGTTTCTGATCAACATACATGAGACAGGACTATATACTGTATAATCTCAAATATTCATATAATTAAAAAAAAACTTCAATTTATTAAAAAACTCTTTCTCAACAGTAGATACTACAAAATAATTAAACAATGTTATAATACAAACTCGCACATATATTACCAAATCTATGTTGCACAATCTCAAATACCTAGCATACACATTGACTATTTTCCATATCTCATGTTCAACATGATTATAATCTGAACTACCCAATTTTAAGCTTGAGCTTGAATACTCCCTATATAAGCTAAAGCATGACCACTCCTGTTGGCTTCTTTGAAACAATGCTGAAATTGGACATTCCAATTGCTTGATTTGATTTCCTTAATGATTCTTCTCACCATATTCCAGCCCTCAATGCTGCCCAGCACTCCTTTCTGCAGATTTGCCCTAAGTCTCACGAGCATAAGTACCTGCAAAATTGCACAGAAATTTGTAGGCAGAGGCAATTGTAAAACTTCCATCTTGTACTTCATATCAGTCGTTTCCGCAGTTATGAAGAAGAACAAAATTGACAGACACTTCGCTACTTGTTGAATCATGAGTTCAAACTTACTGTGTCAGACTGAAAAAGAAGTACCACACCAAAATTTGGCTAATCAAATGCATAATCAATTTCTTGTCATGCATATAGCTCCATATAAAACATGAAAAGATGTTTAATGTTAATGTATCAGTGTTCTTTAAGAGATGTCTCAAGGACCCTTATCCATTCCAAAAGGGACCGCATGGTTCGTGCCCAGGGGCGCACGACCCGTGCTTGATACATCTTAATTTCCTTTCCTTTTTGCGGAGTGGGCGCACGGTTCGTGCCAAGGGGCGCGCGACCCGTGCGACCTGTATCAGTTTCCAAATTCCAATCCGATTCTCATTCCGCTTTTCCGTTTCTCGCCCAAATCGAATTCCGATCGTAATCCTACCTGAAAACAGATTCAATATACCACATTCCAGACTATATTCCAGAAAAAATTCAACATCACATTTATAAACAATTTCATAAAACCGTGAAAACGTGATTTTAAGTAAAACGGTTAACCGACTCAATAATCGTTTTGAAAGTCAGATTTTCGCATAGTGACCAAAACGAAATATGTTCAGAATATCGAAATACCCCTAATCGTGAGTAGAACTCACGATATGCCGAAATCCCGAGTATCGAACTGGAGTACTTGCTTGTCGAACCGAATCACACGAATTGTCCCCGCTTGAGCTCAAACCGTTTCTAAAACAGCAGCACCGCTTCAGTCCACTTCGAATCCAACTACAACACAACTCTGAATCTTCTTCCAATACTGAAAATAAGTTCAGAACTTCCTCCTCTGTGATTCACACTGAACATGCAAAACAAATCAATGGTTTAAAGCTCTATTTCCTCCACTTCTAGCTCAAATCCGAAAATGGCAAAAGAGGAATGAGGGAGTATTAGCTGCTGAAAATGGACTCATTGTGAAGAGCACGAAAAATGGATGAGGATGGTGGAGGAAAAACTTACATGCACTGAGTGTCCTTGCTGCTCCTTCCCTTTCTTCCTCCTTCTCCTCCCTTGTTCTCCACTCTCTCTCTCTCGACCTCCTTTCTTTCTTCTCTTCTGTTTTTCCTTTTCTGATTTCTTGTGACTGAATGAGAAGTGAAGTGGATGGGTCAGCTGGATGGAAA
Source organism: Astragalus membranaceus (assembly GCA_039519185.1). Taxonomy (NCBI): domain Eukaryota; kingdom Viridiplantae; phylum Streptophyta; class Magnoliopsida; order Fabales; family Fabaceae; genus Astragalus; species Astragalus membranaceus. Next base: position 57,107,120 of record CM076852.1, read on the forward strand.
GGTATGGGCTGAGGGCTTAAGTGTTGGTGAAAAGACCAAAATGCCCTCGGCCCATTAACTTATGTATTTGAGGTCAATATCCCAATAATTCTACGGTTTTGTCGCTAGGGAAAATTTACATCGACAAGTCCGATTCTGAATTGCGAGTTATTATATCCCTCGACTCGGAATTACTTATAATCCACGAAAATCATAATTTTAAAAAAATTAGGGATGTTACATTCATGACTCTTTGGTATCGTTGACTATGTTTAAATTCAAGGAATGAGGTTTTATGTATTTATCATAACCTTAGTTGAGTCTATTTGGGAATTTAGTTTCCGTTGGTGGAATCCAAATTTAAATGCGTATACTCTGATTTGATAAGATGATGGACACTTTGAATTTTACTGACGAATAAAATTTAGGGTGATACAACTATTATTGTTATACTTTTAACATGATGTAAGACGTACTCACCCAGTCTTTTCTGTGTGTTTTCTCTGGTATGATTTGTGTGCAGGGTATCCTCAGGACAAGACTGAGGAGTGTTGAGGGGTTTGGTCCATGAGGATGAAGTAATGGAGAATAATTATTTCACTTATGTTACGATGTTATTTGTCTTGACTACTTCTATGAACGGCTCTGGAAGTGTGTTGATGAACGACGCTGGAAGTGTTGTTGATTTTAGTAATAATAATAATAATAAATAATATAGTTATTTAATTATTTTAATAATTATAAATAATAAATTTGATGTGGCTTGCTGATGTGGCTTCATTAAATGATGTGTGCAAGCTGAGTCAACTGCCACGCCATTTAATGAGAGCCACATCAGCAATTTTTTTTGTTAGAGGGCCAATTCAGCAAAAAAAAAAAAGAAAAACTCCCTTTGGACTAAATGTTCTAAGTTTATTAAAATAGGGAGACTAAATGTCTGAGTTTTAAAATAGGGGGACCAAATGTCTGATTTTTTGAAAATAGAGGAACCAAAACTATAATTTAGCCAAAATTATTTAGGGGTTTAGGTATTGGAACTAGGTGGATCTAGAAATAATGACACTTAATTTATTTTGAAGATAACAAGTATCATTAAAGAACAATTTAGTTCTATTGTTTTTTCTAGTATGCAGAGCTTATATTTCATCCTAGACAAATGATACTGAGTAGTAGCAGAAGAGTAGGGCTAGGGATAAGCCGACTAACATGTACAACTCAGCCTACGTCAGACCCAGGAAGACTCAAGTCAAGTGTACTCACGTCAAGAAGACTCAAAGTCGAGAAGACTATGAGGTATGAAGACTTAAAGACAAGAAGACTAACAGTAACTTTTGTAGAGTTTAGAATGTAACACCTCAATACTCTTATTAATATGTGTGCATTTAATAATAGTTTTTTGTGTGCTTATTTTAGTAAATAACATATTTTAATGGTATGCTGTTATTTTATTTTTAAATATAAGCCAATGGTTTATTATTATTTCTGTAAAGTATAAGTTTAATGATTTTAAAGTCTTATGTGTATTTGAATTATTAAAATATGTTAAATTAGTATTTAATTGTATTTGTAATTAATATTGATAATATATTATTATTTTATTTAATTGTTTTGTTAATAGAATAGTTAGTATTTGAAATGTTATTTATCCAAAAAAATTATTTTGGTCTATGGAAATATTAAACTGGTAGGTACAGTGAAAACGGATTTTCAAAAATTTCATAAATACAAAGTTTAGGCTTTTATGTCTACGCCCAGGTTTTTTATCCCACTACTGCAAAACCTAAAGTTCCTAATTCCTCTTATTCATTGACAAGAGCAATGCCGCACACCTCTATTTCGTTTATTCGTATTCCTTTTCTCTTCCAGCGATCGAGTTGATTTCTTTTCTCAATTCATATCTAATCTAATACACTTAAAATTCAAAGCCTGTTCCTCCCCTTCAATTATTACAAATGAATAAACTATTTCATTGCGATTATTCTTCCCACCTCTTTGATTTCATTTAATGCTGCCCAACATTCACTGTACAACTCGTAAAGTGCCGTCAATTTGGAAAGAAAATGACCAATCAGAAATGTGCATTATCTCCTTATTCATAGTCCACGTTTAGAAGAAAGAACTTGCGAATCTATAAAATATTGACTAAAGTGTTGGCTAGTAGATGAAAAAAAGGTGTTACTAAGGATTATTTCTCCTTGTCAATTGGCGTTCCTTTCGGGTCGGCAGATTTTTGATGGGGTGTTGGTGGTCAATGAGCTGGTACATCTGGCTAAGTGAAGGAAGGATGAATGCATGCATTTTAAGGTTGACTTTGAAAAGGCTTATGATTCTATTTCTTGGGGGTTTCTTGAATACATGTTGGGTCAGATGGGTTTTGGTGCTACATGGATCAACTGGATTAGATCTTGCTTATACCTTATACAGCCCTTGGATGTCTGCTCTTGTCAACGGGAGTCCTACTGAGGAGTTCCAGATTCATAGGGGTCTTAAGTAAGGGGACCCCTTATCTCCTTTCCTTTTCCTCAATCTTGCTGAGGGCTTAACCGGAATGGTTCAGAAAGCGGTGCGTGATGGTTATTTCTCCGAGTTCAAGGTTCATAACCGTCTTAGTTTTTCGTTGCTACAATTCGCAGATGACACTATTTTGGTTGGCAAGGGCTCGTGGGATAATTTATGAAGTATAAAGTCTATTTTCAGAATTTTCAAACTTGTCTCTGTCCTCAATTGTATTTCACTTTATATGTTCTCTTTCTTCAAGGCCCCCAAGATTGTTATCCATGAGCTTGTTAAGACTCAGAGGGACTTCCTCTGGGGGGTAATAGAGAGGGTCGGCCCGTTTATTGGGTGTCTTGGGAAAATGTGTGCAGACCTAAGAAGGATGGTGGTTTGGGGGTGAAAAATCTGGAAACATTCAATTTGGCTCTTTTGAGTAAGTGGAAATGGAGATGCATAAATGATATTAATGCTAGTTGGCGACAACTTATCTATCATCGATATGTAGATTTGAGGTTTGTTTTCACGGGGCTCTTTCTTCTACAGGCGGCACTAAGGATTCTTTATGGTGGAGATATTTATTGTAACACCCCAATATTTCTAACGTGTAGATACACAGAGATGCACATCTGTGTCAACAATCAGAGGACACGATCTCTGTTTAGATATTGAACATACTAAATTTTTCTGATAATAAAACACAATGTCTAGGATCAACCTGTCTTGAAGTCCCTAAAATTTAACTTCGTTCTCAACTTAACAAGGAATACAGAGTCTATTGTTCAATATCATAACCAGAGAAGCGGAATAGGTTTATACAACTCATATCAATACAAGTTACATAACCATAACGGAAAGAAAATAACAAGAGAAACATAATCGGAAACTCAAGTCTACAAGTCTTCGGCATCTCCATAAGCATGTCACCTACTTGTGCTGCCATGTCTTCCTCTTACCCTATTTCTCTATAAAAACCACAATATCGATAGGGTGAGATAACACATCTCAGTGAGTTCTACCGTAACCCCTCACCATCACTCGGTTCAATTATAAAACCGTTGCAACATAGTTTAATTTATAAACCACTTGCTCATATAACCGTAGCCCGTTGTCGACTGTGCAACAACCACAATCTCGGCATATAATGTGCTATTCAATTATTTTCAAGCCTTGTAAGTTAATTTATAATTACAAGCTTACCAATCGAAACACCGACCGTCCAACAACCACAATCTCGGCGAATCTTGTACCTAGCATAACATCGGTCGTGCAACAGCCACAATCCCGATAAACCCCCGCTAGTAATTTACCTAACGTCCAGGGCCTAGGGTAGGGGCTCATGACCTTCCCGGCCTAGTATGCTATTCGTCGGATTGTCACCCGACATAGATATAATTTATATATCATACCCGCATTGGGCCGACTCCTATGTTCGATATAATATATATATCGTGGTACCATAACCGGTCTAGATGAGACTACAAATATCCCACGTCAATTATGACTCAACGACGAAAACCGTTTGGATCGTTTCTTTTAGAAAACCTTTGTTCGCACATGCAAGTTCTAATTATGTTTTTCATAGTATTTATAGGTTTGAAGACAATTTTCCAAAACTCATTTTGAGCATGTCGAAAGCAATGTTTTATAAGTTAAGAATCATCACAAATGGTTGGGAAAAAGATTAGAATAGGTTTGGAATCGAAAGGAGCGGCGAAACGAAGTTTTGGCATCCGGTAACAGAAGTATGCGCACGACCCGTGCCCAGGGGCGCACGGTCTGTGCGCGCTGCTAAATTTTTCTTAGGCATCACAGAAGAGGGAGCATGATCCGTGCCCAGGGGCACACGGTCCGTGCGTCCTGTGCAGATTCACAATCGGCTTCGTTTATTTCATTCCGCTTTTCCGATCGTATCCAATCCGTAACCCAATCAAAATTCCAACAACACAACCAGAATACAAGCACATTCCAGTACAATCAAATCCACATAATACCGATATAATTTTTATAAAAACCGTAAAACGTTATTTTCCGAAAAACGGTTTCGACTCAATAATCTTTCGAAAATCCAGTCTTCACGTGAAATAACCGAACGGTGACCACTCGAACAATCCCTGTAATCGTCAAAACCGCTTCAAAACGAAAACCAGCTCACTATGGACTCCGAAAATAGTAACTTCCTCAGTCAATCCCTCCTTGAAGTCGACAATGTGTGGCTAATGGTGCTTCCAAACTGAATTTCAGGGATTCCTAAACACATGCAATGAAATTGACATCAAGTCTTGGTCATAGGAGCTCAAAACTCCATTTTTGCTCCTTGAGAGCTAGGAGGTTCGAAAATGGTGAATTGAGAATCAGGAGGAATGAGATGATGAAAGTTAGCTGGTTGGAAAGAGGATCAAAAACTGAATTGAAGGGACAAGTTTTCACTTACATGCAATGAGCTTGATGGAGGTGGTGCTCATCTCCTCTTCTTCCTCCTTCGCCCCACTCCCTCCTTTCTCTTCTCCTATTCTTTTCTATTCTTTCTTCCAGCTGAAAATGAGAGTGAAGAGAGGCCTATTATGTTTAATGGGCTGAGGGTTAAATGGTTGGAAAAGACCAAAATGCCCTTGGCTCCTTAATTCATTCTAAACCGTTATTTTTGCCCAACTTCTCTCAAACTTGCACCTTAATTTTTATGGTTTATCCACTAAACGTTGCTTTCTCGGCTATTCCATATCAATGACATGATTTATCTTTCATTCGAATAATAAATCACTCGTAAATTTCATAAATTGAATTTAACGAAATTAGGGATGTTACATTTATTACTTTTGGAAGACGACATGCCTTCGTGGTAGGGAGCCTTTGTTTTGCCCTTAGGCCGGTGATGGGTACGGGGAATTTGATTTCCTTTTAGTTGCACAAGTGAGCTAGCATTGAGATTTTAAGGACTTGTTCCCTAGCCTTTTCCAATTGGCTAAGCTTAAAAATGGTAGTATTAGGGAGCACGGGTATTGGCTGAATAACACTTAGTGTTGGAATCTCGACTGGGATCGTGCTTTGTCTGTCGAGGAGAGGCCTGACCTTGATCTGCTTTTGGACACCTTAAATTATATCCATCCCAACGATTTCGAGCAAGATCGATGGCAGTGGAGGCTTGATAATTTCCACGCGTTTACGGTTAAATCTTGTTATGCTCTTTTGTTGAGTTTGGCGAAGTACGATAGGTTGGATAGCGACACTCAAAGTGCTTTAGATGATATGTGGCATGATAGGCTTGATTATTTCTAAGGGTATTATTAAGGACCGTCATAGGACCTGTTGTCCTTTTTGTTTTGAGCAGAAAGAGTCTATTTTCCATTTATTTTTTCTGTGCAGGTGCTATCGGTCTGTTTGGATTTCTATACATAATTGGGTGGGCATTACGGTAATGGATTCACTTGTTGGTGTCGAGCATTTTCGGACCCATGGTCTGAGGTTGGATTCCAAGAAGGTTGGTAAATTAAAGTATTTGCTTTGGGTGGCAGTTACGTGGTGTATTTGGGTCCACCAAAACCATATTCTCTTCAGGGATCAATTCTTTAACTCTCAAGTGTTTATCAATCATGTTAGAAATATATCCTGGAGCTGGTTCATTAGCATAGAAGGCCGCAATTCAACTTTAAAGATTTTAGATTGGTGGGGAAATCCCCTTGTTTGTATGAACTCGGTGTAATTTGGCTACTTGTCTCGTTCTTCCTAGGGTACTCTTTTTCCTCCTTGGGTCTTTTTCCCATGAGGTTTTGGCCCATAGAGGTTTTAACGAGACCCCTTGTGTATGTAAGGGTTGGTGTACCTCTAGTACTTCTTTCTTTTTATTAATATATATTTTGCATATTAAAAAGACTAAAAACTTGCGAATCTCTTGGAGACAATTTAGGTAGGGATAATATTTTTTCTACCCCCGCCATCACCTCTAATACCCGTACAAATTTTTTTATTCTCATTTTACCCCTGTGAAATTTGTTAAACAGGTTTATCTAATTAAGAGATAAATTGGTTTTCTAAAAAAATCCAAAACAGATTTATATCTTAACTAGATAAATCCGTTTAACATGATCTTTTCAGAACGGATTTATCAAATTAAGAGATAAATTCGTTGTTATATATTGAATAACAAATTTATCTCTTTGTTAGATAAATCTGTTGTTGATTTTTTCAAAATGGATTTATATAATAAAGAGATTGTTCCGGACTCGGCCGATGGCCCAATCCTCGTCATGGGCCCAAACCGGCCCACCTCTCCGCAGCTCCACTCGCCAGGGGCGCACCGTAGGCGCAAGAAGCGTAATCAACAGTCAATATCGACTCGCTTGATCCCACGGCTCAGGAGCGTTGCCTCGCTCTATAAATAGGAATCAACCCCACTGCTAGGTATACATTCTGACACATTTCCTATTTTGCTTTGACCTCTTCCTCCCTGACTTGGGCGTCGGAGTGTCTTGGCAGGTACAACCCAACCAGAGCTCTGCTCCCGACTTCACCACCGAGCAGAGCGACCAAGCATCAGATCGACCTACCCTGAAACGATCAAGGTACGGATCATTTGGCGACCACAGTGGGAGCCCCAACACTATCCCACCTCATCTTTTGAATGGCACCACGCGGAAGGCCGCCCACCAAGCGGGCCCCGCGCTTGCAAAGCGTGGCTGAGATTCCTACCCAGCCACACCCTACTCCGGAAGGCATCTCTGTAACCGTGGAGGAGAGCGCAGCTATCCCCCCTCCCGGACCGACCTTTCATGAAAACATCACTATGCCCGCCGGCATTGTACAACCACTGTTAGAACTACTCAATGAACGAGCCCAAGCCATGGCTTAGCAAGTGGAGCGACTGATGCAGATCGAGCGAGAAGTGGCTTATGCCCGAGTTAACACCACACCCGAGCCCCATCAGGACGATGGTAATTCTCCACCTCGACCCCCCTGCGGAGACACCTCGTCCACAGATTGCCACCTTCTCCATCGGATCCTACCTACTGGCCGGACGGATCGCCCACCAGAAGCTCTTCCTGCGGGTCCTCTCATTCCCCCAGGTACTCTCAAAGCAGGTCACCAGTAAGACGTGATCATCGTTACAACCATCGACGGTCTCCCGAGTGACGTGACCATCGAAGTCGCCACTTCGAGGACTCATCGCCTCGTCGGGGGAGCGGTTGCTCCTGTTTGGGACCCTTCATCAGAGACGTAGACGAGTATCCGATCCCACCCTCTCTCAAGAAGCCTCCAGTTTTGAACATGTACGAGGGAATCGGAGACCCAGTTAACCACTTAGACTACTTCGACCTCATGATCCAATATCGGGGAGCAAAGGACCCGGTCAAGTGCAAAATCTTTCCACTAACTCTCGAGAAGTCGGCTTTGGTGTGGTTTAGGGAGCTCAAACCAAACTCTGTGGCGACTTGGAGACAGCTAACTCGGCTTTTCGCTGCCTGATTTACCGCGTCGAGAATTAAGCCCAAATCGGAAGAAGTGCTCAAGGCGGTCAGGCAGGGCGACAAAGAAACGATCCACGAGTATGTAGAGAAATATAACAAGGAAGCTGCTAATGTAAGAAATCTGGAAGATAAAATGCGATTATATTTCCCTACAGACGGCCTCAAGCGCGGGAGCTTGTTCAAAATAGAGATTGGCGTAAACAAACCCCGCAACTTGGGCGACTTCCTCCGAAGGTCGCAAAAGTATATGGATTACGAAGAGGCCGACATGGCAAACCGAGCCGTTGCCCGCCACGGCCCCGAGAGGGAGCAGGAAGGGCGCGACCAGAGGCATAAGAAGGACAAAGGAGGATCGTCCCGTGAATTTCTGCCTCAAAGGTTCACAGAGCACACTAAACCAAACACCAGCCGAGCTCACATCCTCTCCAAATGCGCCAACACCGAATTCAAAGACATGAAGAGACCAGAACCGCTCGCCCTGAAAGAAGTACAACGCCCATCGTGCAAATACCGTGGGTACCACCGTAGCAACGGTCATGACACTAACAACTGTATGGCACTCAAAGACGACATTGAGGAGCTGATTCGAAAGGGGAAGCTAACCCAATACATCAAGAAAGGCCAGGGTGAGAACAAAGACGAGAAGAGCGAGAAAAGCAAACCCGCTCCCCTCGCAAGGGGAAAGCCATGGTGAACGAAGTTGCGAAGGCAACCAAATATGACAACAGCGACTCTGAGGGGGAGAAACCAATAAATCAATGAAGAGGTGATGGAAGGAAATCATGAGTGTCGCCTCGACCTCCGCCCCAAGAGTTACGTTCAACAGGCTGGTTTTAGCATTCAGAGATGACGACTTGCTAGACGGCAAGACAAACAAATACGTTCCCCTGCTGATCACAACAATGATGGCTAATGTAGAAGTCAGGCGAATCTTGGTCGACCAAGGGAGTCCACCGACATCATTTTCGAATACCTATCGGGGCACAGACCTCACCGGTTTCAATGATTCGTCCATCACACCTCTCAGCCATCTCGAGCTTATGGTCACATTCAGCGACGACAACGCACAAAAACCATTATACAGCTCAGTGAAGACTCCTTTCCTGGTCCTCCCCTCCAAATCTGTATATTAGTGTATCATTGGCCGACCCCCTCTCGGCCGACTTGGAACGGTCGCATCCATTGTACACCTCAAAATGAGGTTCTACTCAAACACAGACGAAGTTGTGATGTTGCAAGCAGATCTCCAGTCGACGCAAAGATGCCACTTCATGGGCCTTAAACAACAAGGGGAGGTCGAGTTAAAGAAAGACGTAGCAAGCAAGGCAGGGGGAGCCCACCAAGTTAACGTGGTCGACCTAGATGCTCGCTACGACCTTGACAGTGAGGAGGAAGAAGGAGATGACGCCTTGACCAAGGAATTGAAGAAATGAATTAAAAGGCCAGAACTCGGTGGTGAAATCACTCAAGTACAATTAGACGAAGACCCGCCAAGACTATCAGAATTGGGGCCGACCTACCAGACGAGGTAAAAGAAAAGTTGATTTGATGTTTAAAGGATCATGCCAACCTATTCGCGTGGAGTGCAGCTGACATGCCGGCAATCCAGCCAGAAGTAGCATGCCATCAATTGGCAGTAGATCCACAAGTTAAGTGGGTCACCCAACAACGACAGGCCAAGAGAGAGGACAAAACTCAAGCCGCCAGAAAAGCTGTAGAAGATCTCTTCGAGGTCGGGTTTGTGAGGGAGATAAAATACACTACCTGGCTATCTAATGTCGTGCTAGTCAAGATATCAAATGGCAAGTGACGCATGTGCATCGACTACACCGACTTGAATCGGGCCTTCCCGAAGGATGCCTTCACGGCCCCTAGCATCGACAAGCTGGTCGATAATGCGTCCGACTTCCGTTTATTATCGTTCCTGGACGCATACTCAGGATACAATCAGATTGCCACGTATTCGCTCAATCAAGAGAAGACAACCTTCATGACTGAGAAAGGCAACTACTGTTACAAGGTGATGCCGTTTGGTCTGAAGAATGCAGGTGCGACGTATCAGAGGATGATGAATAAAGTTTTCCAAACTCAAATTGGGCGAGTCATTGAGGTATATCTAGACGATATGATAGTGAAGAGCAGGGCAGACATGGACCACTTGGCTGACCTCCAGAAGTATTCGCTGAAGCACGAAAGAACTGTCTCAAACTCAACCCTGAAAAGTGTATGTTCTGCGTGAGGGCTGGCAAATTACTTGGTTTTTATTTGACCGAGAAGGGAATTAAAGACAACCCTGACAAATGCAAGGAAGTAACCGACATGAAGGGTCACACTCCATTCAGGCTCCCTATTGGGCGTATCGCGAATAAAAGAACTATTCGATGCCAAGGACCCGATCCTTCAGAAATACCTAGCACCGGTAAGAGAATTTTTTAAGCTCTTTCTGTATGCCGAAGTGAAGCACGTTCCACGCTCGAAAAACACGAGGGCCGACATCCTCCCAAAATTGGCCAGTACAAAAAACCCGGGGAACCACAGGAGTGTGATCCAGGAGACCCTATCTCAACCAAGCGTGCGACTCGATATCCCCCCTGCGGCTGACATCTGTGTGATCGACACAAGAGAATGCTGGATCGATCCAATTATCAAGTATATCCAGAACGGAGAAGAATCCAATAATCCAAAAGAGGCGGCTTTAACAAGAAGACGAGCATCGTCCTACTCAGTCGTGGAAGGGAAGCTCTTCCGAAGAGGGTTCTCGATGCCACACTTAAAATGCCTAGGTCCCGAAGAAGCTGATTAGGTATTACGAGAAATACAAGAAGGTATATGCGGTCACCACTTGGGTGGGCGCTCACTGGCCAAGAAAGCACTTAGGGCGGGGTATTATTGACCTACAATGAATGAAGATGCAAAGAAGCTAGTCAAGAGATGTGACAAGTGCCAACGGCACGCTGATGTCCATATCACCCCCCTACCGAGCTGAACAGCATAACCCTCCCATGGCCTTTCGCATGGTGGGGGATCGACCTACTTTGCCCGTTCCCGGTAGCCCTAGGCCAGCTAAAATACTTACTAGTTGATGTGGATTATTACCAAGTGGATAGAGGCGAAACCCCTTGCGACCATAACCTCCAAAAATTGCATGAAGTTCTTCAAGAAGAATATCCTGGTCCGATTTGGGATACCAGAGGTCGTGGTCACAGATAATGAAACACAATTCACCGATAAGGGTTCCATAAAGATAATGACCGACCTCGAAGTCAAAAGCGCTTCACCTCAGTAGAGCATCCCCAGACTAACGGCCAGGCTGAGGCCGGAAACAGAGTGATCCTATGAGGTTTAAGAAGACAACTTGACGAGGAAAACGGGAATTGGCCTGAAGAATTATCGTACGTTCTATGGACATATCAGATGACCACATACTCCTCAACAGAGGAGCCCCTGTTCAAGATGGTCTACGGCACTGAATCGATCATCCTTGTCGAAATTGGGGAACTAAGTTGGAGGACCGCGAATCCTAAACCGCCCCAAGAGAACAATCAGGCCATTCGAGAAGAGCTCGATCTCGTCGAAGAACTCCGAACTCAGGCCGCCCTGCGAGAAACCCTGGTCAAACAGAGAACTACAACTCGATATAATGCCAATGTTCTCCTAAGAGAGTTTTACGGTTGGTCAGCTGGTCCTCCGCGGGGCTGACATCGGCCAGAAGAATGCAGCACAGGGAAAGCTCGCCCCAAACTGGGAAGACCCGTATCGAATCATTTCGAAGACAGGAAAGGGCACCTATCAAAACGAGACTATGAGCGGAGGGGCGATCTCGAGGACTTGAAAATGTAATTGACATGATTGTAAGAAACAAATTGAAAAACCGTGCGGGGTACTCTTTTCTCGACCGTCATGAATAAGATGAGGCATATTTTGTTAAATTAACTCTCTTAACTGTTTGATTGACATTCATATTGCGCGGTCGTGGAATAGGCCTACCGCAAGCCGTAAACCTCGAAGGCGAGTTCAGTCTATGCCGAGACTCGGTAAACTGCCTGCCAGGTCGAGAATTCTTGGACGATATAAGCAACTCCGAAGCGACCTAAATCGCATGTGGCAATCCCACGAACGAGTTCAATCTGGAACGAGATCTGGTAAACTATTTGGAGCAGATTTCAAGAAATGGCGGTCGCCATGCGCGTGCCTATACGCTCTTGATCGTTTGTATCGACCATAACGACTTTGAGCAAATATGAGAGATAAGGTAATATAAGAAAACCAAAATGACCAGAGGTTTAACTTACAAAGGTGCCGACTAAAGCCGGACTTTAAGATTGTACGATTATAATAATAGCGACCTCAGGGCGAGACATTACCTCTGAGGCCGCCCAAGTAAAAAGCAAAATGAAAAAGCGAAATAAATATAGATTTTTAGGGACCGGTGGAAATCACGACCGCTTCCTCTCCCTCCTCAGCGGGCGTCTTGATAATTTTTCCTTCCTCAACCACGTGATCCTCATTGCCGATATTGGGATCGATCTCAAGCCCTAGGTGTAAGAATTTGATTTGTGCGACAGCATTCTTGAACTGATCGCTTGCAATAGTCTACGCTTGAGCGGCAACCTTTCAGACGTCCTCCTCTGCCTTCCTCTTGGCTTCCTTAATAACTACAGCTTTAGACTCTTAGTCCTTGATCTTAGACTGTAGATCGGAAACTGTGCCCTCAAGCTCGAGAATCTTGAGATTTCCATCCTTGATGTAATACCCTAATTTTGTCCTATCCAAAAATAAGAAATTTTATTTATTTTTAATAAAAATAATTATTTTCTTTTTTATGTCGTGTATTATTCTATTTTAGTTGCCACAAGTTTTTAACAAAAATATTTTTATTAGAAGTGAAGAAAAAAATATAAGCAAAGGAGGAAATGGGGGGGGGGTCTGTTAAAAAAGGAATGGAGGTGCAATCAGGATTGGGCCATCAGAAACCCAACCCAACAAAAACAAAACTAGCCCAATTCGCCCAACCCATAACCCAACTCCTCCTAACCCTAATTTCTATCCAACCCATACCCATTTCCCCTCCACCAAAACCCTAATTCGGCCACCTCCCTTTACCCTAAAAATCATCCACATTCAATCCCCCCCTTAACCCAAAAATTCAGCCACACTCACTCACATTTCCCCTCCTTGATTTTCGACCCCACTCCCTCATTTCCCTCCATGGAAATTGCACTTTTTCCTTTCCCACACTCCACCTCTCCTCTTTTTTCTCAACTCCCACTTCCCCACTCTTCTCTTCCCAACGGCTCCAATCCCACTCTCTCCTCAATCTCACGCTTCCTCTCTCTTTCTCACACCCACACACTTCACTTTCTCTTTCTTTCATCTCTCACATCACTCATCACTTCCTCTTCTCTCCTTCTCTCACACTCAACCCTTCCCTTCTCTCTCTCCCCACTCCCTACGGCCCCCCATCTCTCTTTCCTCTCACACACTCATTTTTTTTCTCTTCCCTCACATCACTCTCACACACTCACGCATACCTTCCCCATTCCCCCACACATCCATCACTTCTCTTCTCTCACCAAAACACAAAATCATCATTCTCACCTCTGCACACCTTCTCACCCACATGCCTCCATACCTCCCCTTCGAATTCTTTTCACTTCCATGCCTTCACCAACCACTCTCACCTAACCCTAAGACACCATGCCCCTTTCCTCCTCAGAAATTTCTGCTCCCTCTGTCATATCAAGCCAGTCTCAAAGAAAAGAAGAAGCAACAGGGTATGGTGAAGGACAGTTTCGAAAAGAGAGAAGCACAGGACTAAAAAAAATCTCCAGGTATAAATAGGGGTCGATCCATTGAAGAAAGGGACGGTTTTTTTTAGAGAGAAAGGAAGAAGAAGAGGAGTTTTCGAAAAAAGAAAAGAAGGAGAGTCTAGGTTTAGTTTCAAATTCTGTTGTATTGAGGAAATCCGAAGAAGAAAGCTTCTCCTTCAACATTTCCGGATTTTTTGTTTAAGGTCTTGTAATGTAATATTTTATTTAATTATTGCTGTTTTATTTTTTTAGTTGCTGTAATTTTGTTCATGTAAATATTGTTGCTGTTTTATTTTTTTTTAGTTGCTGTAATTCTGTTCATGTAAATATTGTTGTTGCTTTTTATTTTATTTTTAATATTGTTGCTGTTTTTTTTATTTTTGTTGCTGTAAATTCGTAAATTATTTTTTTTAGATATTATTGTTGCTGTTTTTTTTTATTTAAAACTGTTGCTGTTTTTTTTATTTTTAATATTGTTGCTGTTTTTTTAAAATCGTTGCTATAAATTCGTAAATTCATGTTTTTTTTAGATATTATTGTTGCTGTTTTTTTTATTTAAAACTATTGCTGTTTTTTTCATTTTTTTAAAATTGTTGCTGTCATGTTTTTTAGATATTATTATTGCTGTTTTTTTATTTAAAACTGTTGCTGTTTTTATTTCTTTTTAAAAAATTATTGCTGTTTGTATTGTTACTTTTCATTTAAAATTGTTGCTGTTTTTTTTTTATGCTGTATTTTCGAATTAAAATAAAGTTCTGTTAAGGTAAAAATATTGTTTTCCTTTCTCAAAATAAATGGTTACTAATACCACCCCTTTTTTTTTAAAAAATAAAAGAAGAGAAATAATAATTATAATCATTTTCCCAAACAAAGCAGTAAAAACACCTCTTTTAAAAATAATAACCATGATAATAATGATACAAAAAAAAAACAATGGTAATTCTTTTCAAAATAATAATAGCGGAAACCATTTTCCAAAAATCAACTTTCGAAATAGAAGACCGCTTAATCAAACAACTCATTTCCCTAAATCATGTTTTCTAAGTAAAGCGTTTTTTTTCAAATAATCAAACGCTCAACTACTTTTTTTTTCACATCATATTTCTATTGGTACCCCCCAGGTTCTGATAATACAACCCCTGTTTTAGATTTAAACACCCATGTTAATTGCACCCCCACGTTTTTAGTAATACAGTACCCTTTTTGACAGCAAACCCATCCATTTTTTACTACAAGCCCATCTTTTTTAAATACAACCTAGTTCACGAAAACCGATTTGGTCTCACTGTTCGCACCCCCCATTTTTGATACAACACTCCTTGTTGTTAATTGTACCTCCCTTTTTTACTACCACCCATTCCGCTTTTATTTACATCGTAATGTTTCTAAACCTTTTTTTTCTTTCTTTCAAACAACCAAGCTCGTACACAAATAGGTTGTTGCTAACGGTCACTCTGAGTTTAGCTTGTTTGACCGATAGGAATAATCTCCATTTTTCGAAACGGATTAGTAAGCGGTGATCACCCTAAGGTTACTCGTTTGATCATCATGAACACCCGCCTAAACTTCAAAAAAAAAGGACTTTCAATCAACAAAAAAAACACACACAGACATAATCTCAAATCTTTTTTTTTTATCACGTTTCCCCGGTAAGCATTTTCCGAACAAACAAGCACGCGATCACAAATTGGTTATTTATAGCGGTCACTCTGGGCTCAGCTCGTTTGAACACTATAAACACCTTCTTTTTTTCGAACAAGCCATTAGTGGTGACCACTCTGGATTTATCTGTTTGGTCACCATGAACGGCCTCTAGTTTTCGCAAATCTTTCAATAAAAAAAAATACCAACACACAAATATTTTCTACCCGAGAACTACGTAGCTTTAATTTCTCCATCACACCTGGAGATACGTAGGAGCGGGGGCCCACTCCTGTCAAGCGCAAAAAACTAAATTTTTATTAAGTCTTCCTTTCCGTTTTTTTTGCAAATAATAAAAAGGGTAAATTAAAATGTTTTCTTTAAACTAATTTTTTTCTACACATTAAATTAAAAGGTAACCTTTTTTAGGATGTTGCGGGGTGCTAGTACCTTCCCCGCACTTAATCGACCCCCGAACCCAAAAACAAAGGTTTTTTTCAATGTTTTCCTAAAAATAAATATTGATGGCGACTCCATTATTCAAAAACAACGAAGAATCCCTCCTTCGGATTTTTCGGTCGCTACAGCTGGCGACTCCACTGGGGACTATTTAAGAGGGTCAAGCCTAATTTAGTTAAATGTGTAGACATTTGTTAGTTTAGTACTTTATTTACCCTTAGCCCTTCTACTCGCATGTCTATTTTATTTATCTATTTATTTGCTCTATTGAACCTTAGGGTAGAAAACCTTTGCACTATTATCTGTATTTCTTTTGCAGCATGGGTAGTTTAGGTTGCTTATATCACACACATCAATTACACTTGTTTATTGCACACACTCTTGAGCGGGGCCCTATACCCGGGTCTAAAAAAAACCTAGGACGAGTGGAGGCGATTAGTGTCAGTCATTCTGGATTTTATCTGTCTGACTCTCATGAAAGCCTCAGCCAGAGTACGCTCTTTCGTGGTATCCCACACCAGGTAGCTCGCTATCGTTGTGGGTCATATCACGAAAGAGATTTCAGCTCTGGAGACCCTTGTGAGGACGTGATTAGAGCCACCTGAGAGATTGATCACACAAGTAGCCCTAGACCGTGACCTATATATACGACCTAACCTATTTAGGACACAAGGGCAATTCACCTACCCGTTGAATCATCACAAAAACTTTTTTTTTTCAAAAAAAAATCAAATAATGAAAACCATTTACTCCTTTTTTACGTATATTTTATGTGACATGGTTAATGTTTCTCAAAATTT
The DNA here is from genome assembly GCA_039519185.1 of Astragalus membranaceus. Lineage (NCBI taxonomy): Eukaryota > Viridiplantae > Streptophyta > Magnoliopsida > Fabales > Fabaceae > Astragalus > Astragalus membranaceus. The sequence continues at coordinate 57,123,764 of CM076852.1, forward strand.
GAATCACCAAAATATGCTTTTATTAACGCATGTAACGTCTTTCTTTAATTCATCATACATCATCGTTATTTCACAAAAAATACAAAAATCCTCACATTGCATGCTATTCATCTCATTTAGGTTTGCCGGGAATTGTAAGAGGTTTGAAGGTTTTGTCATAAGCAAGGCGATATGGGATCAAACCGTGAAGCAATCCAAGCTCTGAACTACCCTATAGTAAAACAGCCTAATCTGACAAGTCTAAGGGAATGTGCTGGTCGATTGCCGCCCATCGAGCGCAGGTCTTTTGATCGAGTGTATGGGAAGATTATTATGTTACTACAATTGGACGTGCAAACGGAGGCCATTGCCGCTTTGAGCCAGTTCTACGACTCTTCATTAAGGTGCTTCACCTTCAAAAATTTCCAGATGGCACCTACCCTGGAAGAATATACACAGATCTTCGGCTTTCCTCAACAAGACAATGGACCCTACCAGTATCAGGGACAATACTACACAGATGAGAAACTCGCCTCAATGTTACAAACCAGCAAAGAGAACTTGAAGCTCCGGAAGAAAAATCGAAATGGCATTGCAGGATTCCCACAAGAGTATCTGGAAAGCCAAATGAAATCCTTCGCCGACACTAGAAATTGGGGTCCCTTTAAGCAAGTGTTAGCTTTGACCATCTTTAGCATTGTCCTATTTCCACGCCTTGAAAGATATGTGGACACAACAGCTATTGGTGTCTTCTTATCCTTCAAGGATGGAGAAAACCCACTCAATCCGATTCCAGCCATGCTTGCAGACACTTACTGTACTTTCACTCATTATAGTGAGCTAAGAGGAAAGAGGATATCTTGTTGCCTGCACGCCTTGTATGTTTGGCTTCTCACCCATGCTTTCGTTAACAAAGTCAGAGTAGAAGGCCCAATTGAAGACGCCAGAGGGTGTGATGTGAAGACAATGAACACTAGTGAATGGTTGCAAGTGCTAGGGGGCCTTCATGAATACAAGGTTCGTTGGCACCCATCATGGTGGAAAGATAGGCCCGCAGTAGTTTTTCAATGTGGAAACTTTCAAAACGTCCCGCTCATGGGGACAAGAGGATGCATAAATTACAATCCTTCTCTAACTCTAAGACAGCTGGGGTACCCCATGCGAAACCCGCCCACCGAAGACATGTTAATCCCTTTTTACCTCCATGAAGGAAGCCCAAAAGAGGTTGACATGCTCCGGAAGATTTCTCAAGCGTGGGATATGGTCGTCCGCAAGGGACAAGAGCTTACTAAGAGGAGCGGCGATAAGGAAACCACCTTTCGTCAATGGCTCCAAAAGAGGATCCAAGACACCCGATTGCCTTACCAAAGTGCACTATGGGTTGAGGAAGAAATACCCGAACCTACCTTCCCACTGTCGAAGATTTAGATAAGCTTAAAATGGCATTGTCAAAGGCCGAGGAAGAAAAGAAGGGCTTGCAGACAGAGTTAGAGAAAGTGCTCCTAAAAAACCAGAAGTTGGAGGAGGAGAACGCAAGTAAGTCAGTGGCCATTGAAGACAGCCGCAAGCAGCTCAAGATTGAACAAAGGGACAAACTAGACGTTCAAAAGTACCTAAGAGGGGCGAAAGAGGAAATAAAACGCTACAACCTGAAAATGAACCAAGCCATCGATGATGCATACAAGTGGAAAAAGTTATGGGAAGAATCAATGATTGCTGAAAAGACCGCACAGAGCCTGCTAATGGTATCAAAAAGAAAGTCCCGGATGATGGCAGCCGAGTTTGAAGAGCAAGTGAAAAGTATCAAGCAGGATAAAGATACCATTGAAGAGATACTCCGACAATACCAACAAGCCTTGAGAAAGGAGCATGAAAAATCTGATGAGCTGAACGACCATATCAGATATCAAGAGGAGGTTTACCACCAGTTGAAGACAAAGCATCTATTGGGAGAACCGCTTTGTGGAGTTGGTCAGCAGGATAGAAAACCATGAAGCCTTCATGGAGTTGAAGAATGAAAGCTTATACTAGAAAGATAGATTCTCAAAGTTGGCATGGCTGGCCAATCAAGCTATCACGGGAATCCCCAAACGTCTAAAGGAGGCTAACGCGGCAATGCACCTGTTTAACACCCCGGTCCAAGTTTCCGAATTCATGGAGTTTTGCGAGGTTCTGATTGCCGAACTCCGGGAGAAGGCTGACAGCACTACTAGTAGAAAAAGAGGGAGGAGTGGAAAAATGAAAGCCATATGTATTTGAGTGAAATTTAAAGAACATTGTACTTTTCTTTTCGAAGTTTTATTTCCAAAAATGTTGTACTTTCATCCATCAATGAAGTTTGTTTGTCTCACATGCTGATCCTTTATCTTGAAAATATTGTGGAACTTTAATCTGTGTACTTATGACAAATCAGGATGCGCTTGCAATTCCCGACCTAAAACAATAAGACTCATGCACACATGCATCATTCGCATTTTCATCCATTCATATGCTCATACATATACTCATACCATGTGTCCCACCAACAGAGAGTAAAAGACAAGCTGGTGCGTCAACATCGCTATTGGACTCGTTCTCAGGCCAGAAACATGGAAGAAAACCAGGACAATCCGCCTCAAGATATCCCGGATCAAGGCAATCCACCTCAGAACCTAGGCAATCAAGAGCTTAGGGCAGAGATAGATGGGATGAAAGAATAGATGACTGAAATCTTGAAGGTTCTACAAGCTTTGAGGGACAAAGACACAAGTGAAGATGTCTCCGCTGGGAACACGGAAAATCAAGTTACCAACCCTCCTCCTCCCAATGGACTCGGGATCCCGCATACAGTGCCCCCCACTGGGACTAATAACCAGGGTTACATATGGCCTCCTTACGGACTTCCACAAGGTTACACACCTCCGACAGTCGATGCTAGTCCAGAAGACGGTCCCTCAGGAGTCGCGGGCCAACAACAGCTTACACCAACGGGTCACGAAGGTAATCCAGGGGCACCACAAGTTCAAAACCCGACCCCCGTCGTCATACCACAAAGACTCCCACTTGGCTGCCCTCCACCGCCGATAGTTGACGCTCAAGCTCAGGGTTCCAACCTCAGGAATCCCACTCATTCACATACCCCAAATGTGAACCCAGCCATAGTTCCGATGATCCATCCTTACTATGGTATGAGTGGGCTCCCTCACAATTACTCTATGGAGAACCCTCAAGCCAAAGACAAACTACAAATACTTGAGGAAAGGTTGAGAGCAGTCGAGGGATCCAATGTTGGTGCGAGAGATGCTTATGACTTGTTCCTCGTCCCTAACGTAGTCATCTCTCCAAAATTTATGGTGCCAGACTTCGACAAATATAGAGGGTCGACTTGCCCTGTAAGTCACTTAACCATGTACTGCAGGAGGATGGCGGCGTTTTCTCACGACGACAAATTGCTCATTCACTACTTCCAAGATAGTCTGTCTGGGGCAGCTTCGAGCTGGTACATGCAATTAGAACGTGCCCATATCAGATGCTGGAAAGACCTAGCCGATGCATTTTTGAGGCAATACAAATATAACATTGACATGGCTTCCGATAGGACACAATTGCAGAGCATGACGAAGAGACACAATGAGTCCTTCAAAGAATATGCCCAACGCTGGAGAGGTTTGGCTGCACAGGTGGTACCACCTTTGTTAGAAAAAGAGATGGTATCAATGTTCATGGATACTCTTCAATCACCTTTCTACGACAGGTTGATTGGGAGCGTGTCTTCGAACTTTTCAGATATGATCGTCATCGGAGAAAGATTAGAGAATTGATGGAGAAACGGGAAGATTGCATATAGCTCCGCTGGAACCAGCAATCAGAAAAGGCCCTTCTCAGGTTTTCCTAAAAAGAAAGACGGAGAAACCAATGCCATCTCTGGATCAGGAAAGCCTCCCTACAACAACCCCCGACAGACTTTACAAATACCTACTCAAACACCACAAGCCCCACCTCACCAAGTCAACCCAGGCTATGAGACAAAGCGAGTATAAGGTGGTTGATCAATTGAACCAAACTCCCGCAAAGATATCTCTGTTGTCAATATTGCTCAGTTCCGATGCCCATCGTGCAGCATTGACAAAAGTATTGAATGAGGCCCATGTCGCTCATGACATCTCGGTCGGCCAATTTGATGGGATCGTCGGAAACCTTGTTGCAAGTAATTATCTCACCTTTACTGATGATGAGGTTCCAACTGAAGGAAGGGGGCACAACAAGGCCCTACACATATCTGTGAAGTGTGGAGATTATTCTCTTGCTCGGGTACTCATTGACAATGGTTCATCTTTGAATGTATTACCCAGATCAACCATGGAGAAATTAGATGTGGACTGTTCATACATGAGACCAAGCTCCATATTAGTCAGGGCCTTTGGCGGATCGAAAAGGGAAGTCATCGGAGAAATGGAATTACCTGTGCAAGTAGGTCCGGAGCACTTCGTGGTGACCTTCCAAGTAATGGATATTGCCCCATCTTACAGTTGTCTCTTGAGAAGGCCGTGGATCCACTCTGCAGGGGCAGTTCCCTCTTCTTTACACCAGAAGCTCAAGTTCATAGTCAACAATAAGCTGGTGGTTATTTTCGGTGAGGAAGAAATGCTGATAAATAAGTCCGCTCCCACTCGTTACATTGAGGCTGCTGAAGAGTCTTTCGAGACTGCCTTCCAAGCATTGGAAATCGCCAATACATCTGCTATGTTAGAACCCAAGCTATCCAAGACTGCCGTGATGGTTGCTAAGTTCATGTTAGGAAAAGGCTACCAAGCTGGAGGAGGCTTGGGAAAAACCGGACAGGGGATCCTGACGCCAATACAGCCAGAGGAGAACAAAGATAGGCATGGGATAGGATATCGGCCCAATCGCACTGACAAGAGAAGGATTGTGGAGGAAAAGAAGGAGCGGAGGTTAGCCAGGCTTGAGGACAGGGTGCCAAATACGAAGAGGATCATCATCTGCGACATCAAGGAAAGCTTTCGGAGTGCGGGAATGTTGAACCCCAGCCAGATCGCCGCAGTTGAGGACGATCTAAGCGGTGAAGAAGGTGTCGTCAGTCTTGTACGCCCTTGTCCTGCAAACAAAAGGCTCAAGAATTGGGAGATCATTGATTTTCCTGTGGTTTTTAGTTCAAAGTAATGTTTCTATAATGTAATCCTCTGGCTCTGCCCAAGGCCTTAGGATATTTCATTCGGGCACGCATGTTTTCCTTTCAACATTAATATCAATGCAACGTTATTTCAGTTCCCAATAAACCCCCGTTCTCCTTTTCTCTTTACATTCGCTTCTTATTTTCTTTCATTCGTTTTTTTTATTCCGTTAATTTACGCTAATGCAGATCCGAAAAAAATGTCATTGAAAATAACGACGTCAATAATCCATATTGTAACTTTGGTCACCCCATTAATCAAACTGAGGAGGATGTCGAGGATAATTGGGAAACCCCTCCAGAGTTAATGAGAATGATGGAACAAGAGGAAAAAATAATCGAACCCCACGAAGAATCAACTGAAACGATCAACTTAGGCACGGAAGAAGACAAAAAAGAAGTCAACATTGGCACCACATTGAAAGACAGCGAGCGAGAGAAATTGGTTAGGTTGTTGTTTGACTATGTTGACGTCTTCGCATGGACATACCAAGGCATGCCTGGACTGGACCCCAACATAGTCGAGCATAAGTTACCAGTAAAACCAGAATGCCCGCTGGTAAAACAAAAGTTAAGAAGGATGAAACCAGAAATGTCGCTGAAAATCCGAGATGAGGTTAAGAAATAGTTCGATGCTGGGTTTTTAGCAGTAGCAAAATACCCTCAATGGGTAGCCAATATTGTACCGGTCCCAAAGAAAGACGGTAAGGTTCGGAAGTGCGTCGATTATCGAGATTTGAACAGAGCCAGCCCCAAAGATGACTTCCCTTTGCCTCACATTGATGTCTTGGTAGATAGCACTGCACAACACTCTCTGTTCTCCTTCATGGATGGATATTCCGGATACAACCAAATTAAGATGGCCCCTGAAGACATGGAGAAAACCACCTTCATCACCCTCTGGGGAACCTTCTGTTACAAAGTAATGCCATTCGGACTGAAGAATGCTGGTGCCACGTACCAAAGGGCAATGGTCGCATTTTTCCATGATATGATGCATAAGGAAATAGAGGTTTACGTGGATGACATGATTGCAAAATCCAAGACTGAAGAAGAGCATATCGTCAATCTGCAAAAACTCTTCAAACGTCTCAGGAAGTTCAAACTCAGATTAAACCCTGCCAAATGCACCTTCGGTGTAAGATCGGGAAAGTTGTTGGGTCTCATAGTCAGTCAGAGGGGAATAGAAGTAGATCCAGCCAAAATACGAGCAATACTAGAAATGCCGGTACCGAGTACTGAAAAAGAAGTTCGTGGTTTCCTGGGAAGATTGAACTACATCTCTAGGTTCATATCGCAGCTAACATCTACATGCGAGCCTATCTTCAAGCTTTTGTGCAAAAACCAAGAAACAAAGTGGAATGATAATTGCCAAGAAGCCTTTGAAAAGATCAAGAAGTACCTCCAAAATCCACCGATTCTGATGCCGCCTGTGCAGGGCAGACCTCTCATCCTGTATCTAACAGTGCTAGACAAGTCAATGGGTTGTGTACTGGGGCAACATGATGAATCCCGAAAGAAGGAACATGCCATCTACTATCTAAGCAAGAAATTCACCGAGTGCGAGACAAGATACTCATTGTTGGAAAGAACGTGTTGTGCTCTGGCCTGGGATGCACGTCGTTTGAGGCAGTATATGCTGAGCCACACAACTTGGTTGGTATCTAAAATGGACCCAGTCAAATATATTTTTGAAAAACCCGCACTCACAGGGAGGATCGCTCGCTGGCAAATGCTATTATCTGAATACGACCTTTTATATGTCACCCAAAAAGCAATCAAGGGTAGTGCATTGGCTGAGTACTTGGCACACCAGCCCATTGAAGATTACCAATCAATGCAGTGCGATTTCCCAGACGAAGATATAATGGCTCTATTCGTAGAAGGGAATCCTCCGGACAACGAAAGGTGGAGAATGTTATTCGACGGCGCTTCTAATTTATACGGGCACGGGGTCGGAGCTGTACTGATCTCTCCTGATAACCGCTTCATACCGTTTACCGCTAGACTGAGTTTCTACTGCACCAACAACATTGCAGAATATGAAGCGTGCGTCCTAGGCATCAAAGCAGCCCTTGAATGGAAAGTCAAAAGACTCGATGTATATGGGGACTCAGCTTTAGTCATCCATCAGACAAAAGGTGACTGGGAAACCAGGGATTCCAAATTAATTCCTTATCATGATCACATCCAAAAGATGGTTGAACAATTTGAAGAGATCACTTTCCATCATCTCTCTCGCGAAGAGAATCAGTTGGCCGATGCTTTGGCGACTTTGTCATCAATGTTCAACATCAATAACAACAAGAGTCTGACATTCATCCGAATCCAACATCGAGACCTACCAGCACATCATTGTGTGGCAATCGAAGAAGAGCCTGACAGTAAACCTTGGTATTACGATATCAAGCACTATATCACAAACAGAGAATATCCTCCTGGTGCCACCGAGAATGATAAGAGGACACTTAGGAGGCTGTCAATGGGTTTCTTCTTAAATGGGGAAGTGCTTTACAAGAGAAATCACGATATGGTCCTTCTCAGATGTGTAGCAGAAGAAGAAGCAGAAAGAATTATGAAAGATGTCCATGAAGGCTCGTTCGGCACCCATTCTAATGGGCACACCATGGCAAGGAAAATCCTAAGGGCTGGCTACTACTGGTTGTCAATGGAGACTGACTGCTTCAACTACGTCAGAAAATGCCACAAATGTCAAATCTATGCCGACAATATCCATGTACCACCTGCCTCTCTGAATGTCCTAACAGCACCATGGCCATTCTCAATGTGGGAAATGGATGTCATCGGTCCTATCGAACCCAAGGCATCAAACGGACATCGTTTCATTCTTGTCGCTATTGATTATTTCACCAAATGGGTCGAGGCCGTTTCTTACGCCAGTGTAACAAAATCAGTGGTTGTCAGGTTCATAAAGAGAGATTTGATTTGCCGCTACGGTCTTCCAAATAAGATCATCACGGACAATGGGACCAACCTGAACAATAAGATGATGAAAGAGTTGTGTGACGACTTCAAAATCCAGCATCATAATTCCTCCCCATACCGTCCAAAGATGAATGGGGCAGTTGAGGCAGCAAATAAGAACATAAAGAAGATCGTGCAAAAGATGGTAGTGACCTTCAGGGACTGGCATGAAATGTTGCCCTTCGCTTTGCACGGGTATCGGACCTCTATCCGCACATCAACAGGGGCAACACCATTCTCACTAGTATATGGGATGGAAGCAGTTCTTCCCATCGAGGTGGAAATACCCTCCCTGCGAGTGCTAATGGAAACAAAATTGGAGCAAGCAGAATGGGTTCAAGCTCGTCTGGATCAGTTGAACCTCATAGAAGAAAAGAGAGTAGTTGCTTTGTGTCATGGGCAGTTGTACCAACAAAGAATGAAAAGGGCTTATGATAAAAAAGTGCGCCCCCGCCAGTTCCAAGAAGGAGACCTCGTGCTCAAGAAGATGTTGCCTATCCAAAAGGATTCTCGTGGAAAATGGACCCCTAACTATGAAGGACCTTATGTGGTAAAGAAGGCATTCTCTGGAGGAGCATTGATTCTCACAAAAATGGACGGTGAAGACCTCCCACTCCCAGTGAACTCGGACGCAGTTAAGAAGTACAATGCCTAAAGAAATATATGGAAAAAAGAGAAAGATGAGCCAAGCAAAAATAAGCTCGCTAGGTCGAAAACCCGAAAGGGCGACCTAGGCAAAAATTAGAGCGACCCGGTGGACTGAAAACTCTAAAGAGCAGTCCAGGCAAAAATTAGGGTCAGAAGTTGGACTTTGAGCTACAAAGGCAGTCAATACCTCCGAAAGTTGGATAAGGAATGCTCAAAGTTATGTTAATGGGCGATTGGCGTTATTACTTCAAAGATACAAACAATCAAAGGATCAGCTTTCCTTGTTTTCTTTTTCTTCTCTTTCTTTTTGTAGTTTAAACTCCCAATGTAATTTTCAGCCAACGCGACCTTCTGCGCGTTTGTTTTCCATTTGAATATTAAACACTTCCTTTACTCTCTCATTTCCCTATTATCATAAAAATAACGTTCATGGTAGACAATACTGAATTGCGAAACAAGTGCATGATCATAAGCATTATAATCGTTGCGAAATTTCTAAAAATCACAAAAAAGAGATGATCTCTCATAAAGTTGCAAAAAGGACAAGTGCATAAGCACTTCAGCAAATCTTAATAACCCGCACTTTGGCACCACTCCTTGAGGCAACCCTCGTATCCCACGTCAAGAGTCATGCGAGTTTGATGATGCCAGCAAAGTCAATAAAGAGCTAAAGAGCAAAAAGAGCAAAAGAGCAAGAAAAGAAAATGAAAAAAGAAAAAAAGCCAAGAACAAAAGCCAAAAACAAAATCATTCCACATCATGTCATCAATTACTTAACTACATGCACGCATGCATCATTCATTGCAAGTGTCTGTTGAGATAATTTTAGTATGTATCGTTAGCACCAATTCTTCAGACCCCCGGCGGTCCTTCAGAGCCCAGGCGCTCCTTCAGACCAACAATGGTCCTTCAATCCAGATCGCACGTCGCGTTATCGAGCAACCGACGGATCATCCGGCCCCAGGCCCTTCAGACTAGCTGTGTCCGCCTAAAAAACACAGTGCACGTCCTTCGTGGTTATATCAGTTCCGGACCTGATTAACCCTAATGGCCGCTCGAAAAGAGGCCACCCCCAGACCGTATTACTAGTACCATAAGCTAGTTGCGCTCCTTCAGACCCATCGGTCCCTCAGGCTTAGGCATGCCCTTCAGACCCCGACGGTCCCTCAGTCAAACGCAAGTCGATGCGCCAAGCATTGATTTTGAACTAGACCTTCAGAGCCCCAGTGCTCCTTCAGAGCCCCAGTGCTCCTTCAGAGCCCCAGCGATCCTTCAGATCCCCAGCGATCCTTCAGATCCCCAGCGATCCTTCAGATCCCCAGCGATCCCTATTTACTTTCTGTCTAAAGCAACCCAGTTTTCATAAGTTTCAAAAAAAAACAAAAAAACCTCAGTCTGGACACAATAAGTGTCTTTCTATCTTTATTTCTATTTTCCTCGAGAAATTTGGAACCCCTCCCATTTCCTAGCAAAATATAAACAAAGAGGGGCAGCTGTAATACCCTAATTTTGTCCTATCCAAAAATAAGAAATTTTATTTATTTTTAATAAAAATAATTATTTTCTTTTTTATGTCGTGTATTATTCTATTTTAGTTGCCACAAGTTTTTAACAAAAATATTTTTATTAGAAGTGAAGAAAAAAATATAAGCAAAGGAGGAAATAGGGGGGGTCTGTTAAAAAAGGAATGGAGGTGCAATAAGGATTGGGCCATCAGAAACCCAACCCAACAAAAACAAAACTAGCCCAATTCGCCCAACCCATAACCCAACTCCTCCTAACCCTAATTTCTATCCAACCCATACCCATTTCCCCTCCACCAAAACCCTAATTCGGCCACCCCCCCTTTACCCTAAAAATCATCCACGTTCAATCCCCCCCTTAACCCAAAAATTCAGCCACATTCACTCACCTTTCCCCTCCTTGATTTTCGACCCCACTCCCTCATTTCCCTCCTTGGAAATTGCACTTTTTCCTTTCCCACACTCCACCTCTCCTCTTTTTTCTCAACTCCCACTTCCCCACTCTTCCCTTCCCAACGGCTCCAATCCCCCTCTCTCCTCAATCTCACGCTTCCCCTCTCTTTCTCACACCCACACACTTCACTTTCTCTTTCTTTCATCTCTCACATCACTCATCACTTCCTCTTCTCTCCTTCTCTCACACTCAACCCTTCCCTTCTCTCTCTCCCCACTCCCTACGGCCCCCATCTCTCTTTCCTCTCACACACTCATTTTTTTTTCTCTTCCCTCACATCACTCTCACACACTCACGCATACCTTCCCCATTCCCTCACACATCCATCACTTCTCTTCTCTTACCAAAACACAAAATCATCATTCTCTCCTCTGCACACCTTCTCACCCACATGCCTCCATACCTCCCCTTCGAATTCTTTTCACTTCCATGCCTTCACCAACCACTCTCACCTAACCCTAAGACACCATGCCCCTTTCCTCCTCAGAAATTTCTGCTCCCTCTGTCATATCAAGCCAGTCTCAAAGAAAAGAAGAAGCAACAGGGTATGGTGAAGGACAGTTTCGAAAAGAGAGAAGCACGGGACTAAAAAAAATCTCCAGGTATAAATAGGGGTCGATCCATTGAAGAAAGGGACGGTTTTTTTTTAGAGAGAAAGGAAGAAGAAGAGGAGTTTTCGAAAAAAGAAAAGAAGGAGAGTCTAGGTTTTGTTTAGAAAAGAGAGTTTGAGAGTTTTTTTTTTTACTGTTATTCTTTTTCTTCTCTTTCACAATTTTTTTTAGTTTCAAATTCTGTTGTATTGAGGAAATCCGAAGAAGAAAGCTTCTCCTTCAACATTTCCGGATTTTTTGTTTAAGGTATTGTAATGTAATATTTTATTTAATTATTGCTGTTTTATTTTTTTAGTTGCTGTAATTTTGTTCATGTATATGTTGTTGCTGTTTTATTTTTTTTTAGTTGCTGTAATTCTGTTCATGAAAATATTGTTGTTGCTTTTTATTTTATTTTTAATATTGTTGCTGTTTTTTTTATTTTTGTTGCTGTAAATTCGTAAATTATTTTTTTTAGATATTATTGTTGCTGTTTTTTTTATTTAAAACTGTTGCTGTTTTTTTTATTTTTAATATTGTTGCTGTTTTTTTAAAATCGTTGCTGTAAATTCGTAAATTCATGTTTTTTTAGATATTATTGTTGCTGTTTTTTTTATTTAAAACTCTTGCTGTTTTTTTCATTTTTTTAAAATTGTTGCTGTCATGTTTTTTAGATATTATTATTGCTGTTTTTTTTATTTAAAACTGTTGCTGTTTTTATTTCTTTTTAAAAAATTATTGCTGTTTGTATTGTTACTTTTCATTTAAAATTGTTGCTGTTTTTTTTTTTGATGCTGTATTTTCGAATTAAAATAAAGTTCTGTTAAGGTAAAAATATTGTTTTCCTTTCTCAAAATAAATGGTTACTAATACCACCCCCTTTTTTAAAAAAAAAAGAAGAGAAATAATAATTATAATCATTTTCCCAAACAAAGCAGTAAAAGCACCTCTTTTAAAAATAATAACCATGACAATAATGATACAAAAAAAAAACAATGGTAATTCTTTTCAAAATAATAATAGCGGAAACCATTTTCCAAAAATCAACTTTCGAAATAGAAGACCGCTTAATCAAACAACCCATTTCCCTAAATCATGTTTTCTAAGTAAAGCGTTTTTTTTCAAATAATCAAACGCTCAACTACTTTTTTTTTTCACATCAGATTTCTATTGGCACCCCCCAGGTTCTGATAATACAACCCCTGTTTTAGATTTAAACACCCATGTTAATTGCACCCCCACGTTTTTAGTAATACAGTACCCTTTTTGACAGCAAACCCATCCATTTTTTACTACAAACCCATCTTTTTTAAATACAACCTAGTTCACGAAAACCGATTTGGTCTCACTGTTCGCACCCCCCATTTTTGATACAACACTCCTTGTTGTTAATTGTACCTCCCTTTTTTACTACCACCCATTCCGCTTTTATTTACATCGTAATGTTTCTAAACCTTTTTTTTCTTTCTTTCAAACAACCAAGCTCGTATACACAAATAGGTTGTTGCTAACGGTCACTCTGAGTTTAGCTTGTTTGACCGATAGGAATAATCTCCATTTTTCGAAACGGATTAATAAGCGGTGATCACCCTAAGGTTACTCGTTTGATCATCATGAACACCCGCCTAAACTTCAAAAAAAAAGGACTTTCAATCAACAAAAAAAACACACACAGACATAATCTCAAATCTTTTTTTTTTGATCACGTTTCCCCGGTAAGCATTTTCCGAACAAACAAGCACGCGATCACAAATTCGTTATTTATAGCGGTCACTCTGGGCTCAGCTCGTTTGAACGCTGTAAACACCTTCTTTTTTTCGAACAAGCCATTAGTGGTGACCACTCTGGATTTATCTGTTTGGTCACCATGAACGGCCTCTAGTTTTCGCAAATCTTTCAATAAAAAAAAATACCAACACACAAATATTTTCTACCCGAGAACTACGTAGCTTTGATTTCTCCATCGCACCCGGAGATACGTAGGAGCGGGGGCCCACTCCTGTCAAGCGCAAAAAACTAAATTTTTATTAAGTCTTCCTTTCCGTTTTTTTTGCAAATAATAAAAAGGGTAAATTAAAATGTTTTCTTTAAACTAATTTTTTTCTACACATTAAATTAAAAGGTAACCTTTTTTAGGATGTTGCGGGGTGCTAGTACCTTCCCCGCACTTAATCGACCCCCGAACCCAAAAACAAAGGTTTTTTTCAATGTTTTCCTAAAAATAAATATTGATCGCGACTCCATTTTTCAAAAACAACGAAGAATCCCTCCTTCGGATTTTTCGGTCGCTACACTTGACCTTCCCTTCCGCAGAAACCTTGGCGGGCAGTGCATCATCCCGCTCTTTGGTCAGCTCCCTCACCGATCCCTCCGTCTTGGAAAGTGCATCGGCGGTCAGCTTCAAGGCATCCTTCGCTTCTTTCAGCTATTTCCTGACCTCGTGCCGCTCCTTCCGCAATGCTGCAAGATGTTTATAGCAGCTTTTTAGCTTTTCGGTTTTCTCTAATTAATTCCCTCCAACCACAAGTTTCTGGCTTCGAGAGCATTACCTACCATGCATTCTTCTTCTTCTTTCCTCCATCTTTCCTTCCATATAGTGACCGCAGTCGGCCATGGCCAGCTTCTCCAAGTTCACATTGGGAGACTTGCCCTTGCGACCATCCTTGGCTGGCTTCGATTTCTTGGCTTCGATTTCTATCGCAATCTCCTTATTTCGTTCTTCCTAGGCATTCGTCTGCACATGTTTCCTCTTCTTGGAGGAAACCCCCGCAGGCTCGTCCACCCCTTGATTGACTAAGGGGTTTGCACCTCCTCGTCAAACTGAAGAGCGACTACCGGAGAGCGATTGGTTGAACCTTGGGTCTGCGCTGCCCCTTGCTTCGCCAGCACCTTTATCCCCTTAAAGCCAAGCGAGCCTGCCATCTTATCTGCAAAAAAGAAAACGGAACGGTTTAGAGCACTTAAAAATAAGATGTCAGTACCATCGGAAAAGAGGACGTTAAGCCTACCTATTGCGGCCTTGAGTTGCTTGGAACTCTTGGCCTTAACTATTGGCCTAACCGGAATCAATTTTGGGTTACTGGGGAGATGGGAGACCATGTTTTGAAGTAACTGCAGTGTCTCTCTGTCTTCCTCAATCAATCAATCTTCTTTGCAGCTATAGGTGGTCGGTCTTCTGTTGTAATGACTCTTCGACCACGCCAAGGGAAACTTAGTATTCGTGACGTCGCCTCTCTCATTCACGGTGGCCACCAACTTAACAGCGTTGGAGCTGACTGGGGCGACCCAAAGATAGTTGTGCTTCCAAGGCTTGAGAGAATCGAAAAGCGCACGGAAAAGCTTGTATCCCGAATGCCCCTTTAAACTAAGATGCTCCCAGTGACTCATTCTACTCCGTCGCTCCCCGCGGCGACTCACTTCGAAGATCGTGAAGAATAATTTTCTTGACCAAGCTCAAGCACGTTATGGAATGTTATTCAATATTGCAATTTAATAATTTAATTATTTAATTTTTTAACGGAAGTAATTTTGACGACCAAGATCTCCTTGACAATTTTGATCAACGGCCCACTTTTGTTCTTCTTGATAACTGTGCCTGAACGGATAGATTTTTAACGGTCTAGATATCACCGACAATATTGATCAACGGCACAGAATCAATGACCATTGCTATAAATACCCATAGTTAGTCTAGTTTCTTTCACACCAACATTTCACTCTGGTTTAGTACAAATTTACTTCTTTCACACCAACACACCCCAAAATGAACACTTATTCAACTAAGTACTCAAAAGACAGCACACTTACCGCTCTTCACCATCGTGGAAAAATCACAAGAAAAGAAGATGGTGTCTGGTTTGAGTGTCCAGATCCTGTTTTATGCAGGCTCAAGCACGACACCACCTTCGCTGCTTTGAAAGATAAAGTGGAGCATAAGGTTCAGCGGGGAGTATGGCACCAACCCGTTGAGCGTATTATTTTTCACAATCCTAGCCGATAAGACGATAAGTGTGCTTCCTGGTCACAAATGGATGTTAAGAACGACGATGATTGTGATGCAAATGCTAGACATCCATGAGGAATTACAGATGCTAAGTCCTATTGAGTTGTACGTCGAGACGATTCGGGGTGTCAACGAGATTATTTTCCTTTCAAGTTAGGGACCATCACAATAGATTTATAGCCCTTCGCTGTTTTTGTTGTTGTTGATGTTGATGTTGTTGTTGTTGTGTTGTCTTTTTGTCTTTGTTGTTGTGTTTGTCTTTGTTGTTGTTGTTCTCATGTTTGTATTTTTTGTTGTTTTTATTTAAGTAGTGACTATGTATGTCGTTACTATCAATAAAAGTCCAGGTTCTTTTAGTGAAAAAAAACCATAATTAAAGATATAATTCACAATAAGTTATGATAAACATAAATATAGTTCAAAACAAACAAAAAGTACATCAGGGGTCCCCTCCTGGGCCAAGTGAATAATGCTCCACAAAAGTCTATACTCCGGACTGTCCATGTAGCAGTTTGGTGTATGTTCTCTAATAAAAGCAACCACTTGGCCTCCACTCTCGTTCCGGTCCTCCTAGTGAATATGCTCATCTCCAATAAAAGCAACAGGAACGCTCAGATAGCTAAAATATGTCGACCCTATGCAACATGATCTTTGCAGACTCCCAGTACCCAATCAACCCGATAATATGCCCCCTACTGATTATCGTCTCCTCTGTAGCTTCTTCTTCAGTCACTCCCAACAAATTCACTACCAGCTGAATGGCTATGTCAATTGTCATAGGATTGAGTGGGGACTCATAAAACCTGTCTATTAAGGGTAGGTGAAGAAGACAAGACACATCATCCAAAGTTATTGTCATTTCACCAAATGGTAGGTGAAATGAGCTTATCTCTAGGTGCCATCACACAACAAAAGCAGAAATCAGCTCATGGTCAATAGTGGGGAGAGCTGAAAATGCAAGCGTCCCTAAATCTGAGTCACGTATAGAGTGATAAAAACCAATAGCCTGTGCTAGAGGGGACAGTTTTTTTTTATTTTGTTGACATGTGCGGGTATCTTTAATTTCCCGCGGAACTGAATAAATTAAACAGAAAACAATTATTATATTGAATACTAAATTTATATAAAAAATTATATAAATACTAAATTTATAAAAAATTAAAAGAAAAACAATTAATTTATTTATTATAGCTTTTATCTGCCCTCTAAGGATTTTTGATGCTACGTGAGAATCAAATCCTGTAAGCAATGAACCGCCGATAGGTCCAACATACGATTGGTCTACCTGATCAGGTTGTTGCTCCTACTCAGCATTATCAGACCCCACAGACTCAGCAGGATCAGGAGCCTCATAGTTTTGATAATACTGCTCCTACTCAGCACTATCAGACCCCAAAAACAAGAAAAATTTGTATTTGTTTTTCGAAACTCAAATGGATTTAACATAAATCTGGTACACAATAGTTACTGAAACGGATTTACATAAATCCGTTTTGTCGGATTTAGGTAAATCCAACGATGGTGAAGTTTCAAACTTGCTTTTGGTTTCACAGATGTATTCTGAGGAAGCGTTTTGGGTTTGTGGTTTTTTTATGGTGTTAAGGGTAAAATAGGTATTTCACTAGGGGTGTCGGGGTATAAGAGGTGATCGTGGGGGTATAAAAAATATTTTCCTTTAGGTAGGGGTGTCAAAATGGTCCAATTGTCCACCCACCATCTATCCGATCCGTCCGTAAAAAAATCCAATCGGTCCATCCATCACAAAAAAAACACACTAATGGATTGAATTGGATGATTGGATTACAATAACAACAAAATCAAAATCCATTAGACTATTCTAAAAAATACTTCTCAGTTTTAAAAGAGATAATTTATTGATTAATATAATTTTTTCTTTAAAAAAAATTCGAAGACAAATATATATTATATATATATATATAAATATCTAATGAATATATTTAACGTGGAGCGCTGCCGCCAACCATCACCCAGAGCGTCGCTGCGGTCACCACTGCCAGCCTTCGGAGCTTCGCTGCGGTCGCTGGCCGCCTAAGCTCCGCCGCGGTACTGGCCGCCGGAACTCCGCCGCCATATATAAATATAAAACAAATTAAAATTTTGCAGTAAAAAAAAAATAAAATTTTGCCGACCAATTTTTTTTAAATTATAGGAAATTTTAAAATTTTAAAAATTTTAAAATTTAAAATTAAAATTATGTGTTAAAAATATTAATGGATAGATTGGATGGTTTTATTGTGTAATGTATAGATTGAATTGGATAAATGGATTATTTCCAACTCATCTATTATAATCCAAATCCAAATCCATCCATTTTGACACCCCTAATTTTAGGGTACCCAATCAATGAAAAGCATTTTATTTTTTATTAGTTAGTTTTGTCTTTTATTCTTTCTTCTTCCTTGTTAGGTTAATTTCCTTAGTTTTCTTAGTGTAGCCTTTAGCTTCCTAATATGAGACATGTACGGTTCATTAGTCATTGTTGTTTTTAATTTACAAAATAATGTCTTGGTTAATACATATCAGGGCCGGCCTAGAGGCTGTGTGACCTGTGCTAGTGCACAGGGTCTCGACCCAGAATTTTTTTTAGGGGCCCATATTTTTTTTGTTTTGGCCTATACTGGATTACTACACAGCCCACAGCCGAACAAACACTTCACTGCACAAACGAACCCAAACCAGCAACGCTTCACGGCTTCTTCATGCAGTGTCGCACATCACCCTCCCTCACCTAACGAGGCGGTGATGACGACGAGACCAGCCCACCACCGGCGGCCACCACCCTTCATGAAATACGCAACCCTCAAGCTCCCTCTTCAGTTTTTCAATAGTTCAACCACCTTCCCTATCTCTGTCTGTGTCTTTCCTTGCGACGGCGACCACCACTGAGGCACTGACTCACCAGCAATTTCTCACACCCACCACCTGTGGTATTTAGATTCTCAAATTTAAATTACAACTGAGATTTTGATTTTGTGATTTTGATTCTTTGAATTGTTTGTGATACAGTGGCGTGAAGGAGGAGTTTCAAGGCTTTGAGGATTTGATTCTGATTCTGTAACTTGTAAAGGTGAACTAATGAGACTCATCAATTGGTTAAATTTTATATCTTCATGTCTTCAATGATCAATGAGTAGTGCAATTTGTAATTTCCCCAAAAAAAATTCAATGTATTGTAATTTGTTAAGGTTAATGAATGTGACTTTGTTTTTAATATAGTTTGAGTTTTGGTTATTTAATTGGTAAAAATATAATTTGGGCCTAACTTTTATGATTTGCATTGGGCCTCCAAATTGTTTGAGACGGCCCTGATACATATGTGATATCAAATTTCTCAAATGAACATTAATTAAAAAATCCAATTACATATAATTATGCAGTTGGTGCTAGAACTATGAAACACTTTTGCCAAAACTTACTTACAAAAAACCGGACACTTTCTTTATTCTTCTAGAACTTGTATATATTAATTAATTTATAAAGAGTTTTTTAAAAATTAATATGTTGCCATGTGGCACACATAAATGCTAACATCATCTTTTTTGTCACATCATCTTTTTTTGACGGAGGGTTAAAGACGGTGACCAAAACGAAAACATTTTTATTTTTTGTAGGGACTAAACTAAAACGTTTTGAATTACCAAGATGAAACTGAATTATTTGTTATATTGTAAAGGAAAAAACATATATATATATATATATATATATATATACACTTAATTTGTTTTATTATATAAGTAACAAATTTACTTATAAAGCGTTTTTTAAAAATTTATAATATTAATTATTTTTCATAGCGATGTGACGGACGTAAGGGAAAAGTTACTACTTCAACGTGTTCTAGTTTCTAGATGCTTTGGTAAGGGAAATACTATTATTAAATCACATCAGAAAGAGCAACGGTGAAAATTATGAGGCAAAAAAACGATTGCAGCACAAAAAAAAATTTATTTATCAAAATAACACCCTTTTTATAGGCTAAAGTGCTCTCGGGGTCCCTTATCTTTATTTAAAGTAACGAATTAGTCCTTTATGTTTTTTTTGTCCCAAATAAGTCCTTTATCTTTCAAATTTTTGACACATAAATCCTTTTCCGTTAACAGTGCTGATTTATGTGTCAAAAAAAAGGATTTATGTGTTAAAAATTTGAAACATAAAGGACTGATTTGGGACAGAAAAGGATTTATCTGTAAAAAATTTAAAACATAAAGGACTGATTTGGGACAGAAAAAAGATAAAGGACCAAATCGTTACTTTAAATAAAGATAAGGGACCCCGGGAGCACTTTAGCCCTTTTTATATTATTTACCAAACTAGCACACGTCCAAAATTTAAGCCAGAAGTCGCCCCCACAGGAAATGACTTCTGAACTGGATTTTTACTTTTTCAGTTCAGAAGTCCCCCCCACCCGAGGAAACGACTTATGAACAGGATTTTGCAAATTTTCTTTTTCTTTTTCTTATATATTAATTTAAATAAATTTAATTTAATTAATTTAGAAATTAATATTGTTAATTCTAAATTAATTATAAATATTATTGTGAAAAAAAATTATCGGCTATATTGAAATATGGAACTAACTATATTTATTTAATTAGTAGCACATTACAAAAAACTGATAGAAATTGACTATTCTATATTGCAGTTTGGACTGTTATTTTTGTTGTGACCCTCATTTCTACAAATACCACATCTCTTGGTGCGACTACCCCTTTCTCTTTGATCCATCTCTATACGAATACAGGTAGACTGTGGACGACCCTT
The DNA here is from genome assembly GCA_039519185.1 of Astragalus membranaceus. Lineage (NCBI taxonomy): Eukaryota > Viridiplantae > Streptophyta > Magnoliopsida > Fabales > Fabaceae > Astragalus > Astragalus membranaceus. The sequence continues at coordinate 57,143,898 of CM076852.1, forward strand.
TTTATCTCTCCGTTTACATGGATCATGCTGCAATTCTGGGCCATTGAAATGCAGTTTGGCCTTGTACAAGAAATACCAAATGAGCCGCCTGTCAATTTGGACTACTATCACGACCTCGACATGCGAGGAAATACAGATGAAAACTGGCTAGTAAGGCACAATCAATTTATTCAGTACTGGAATGAGAGACGACGTAGAGTAGTTATGGGTGAGTCGTTACATGGAATACCCATGAACTCAACAGAATATATGATGTGGCTAAGCACAAATTCGAGGCTATATATTTCTATCGACCAACAACTAAGGGACCCGTGGGGTAGTGGGGTGGGTGGTGCAGTGGGTGAGTGAGAACAGGCACCAACTAGACCTACCACTCAATTTGAACGTCGTAGTCGTAATCGACGTGCACCGCCAACTGGACATGCGACACCAAATTTCCCAATCTTTGAAGAAAACCAACAGCATGTGCCTCACCGCCACTCCATCTCCTTCACACCAACATATCAACATTATGAGGCGGTCAACCAGTCAGTAGAATACATGCCAGTCCAAGATCATCATCAACGGCATTCTACGGCTTCGTCAGACCAGGATTTATTCAGTAACTTGTTTGGCGCCGATTATGATACGCCAGATTCATATAGATATTATCAATCCATTTTGGAATCTAGCCAACCATGGAACTCCAACCAGGCAGGAGCTAGTTCATCAACATGGCACCAATATGAACAACCAACTGCCCCTGCCCCTGCCCCTACCCCCACTGAAGAACAAATACCAGCACAGCGTCCACGTAGTCACCGTCGACCACGACCATGTGGGACTGGGCACCATCTAGGATAATAAAACTTTTCCTTTCAGATTGATTGTACAACTCTTGTAATAATTTGTATTATATAATTTAATATAATATTTTTTAAATGCTTTATAATTAATATTGTTTTTACCACACATTTTATAATTAATTTAGAATTACGATTATTAATTTTCTAAATTAATTAGTATAATTTTTTTAAATTACTATAAAGAAAATAAAAAATAAAAAATGCTGGGCCATTTAAAGTGTCAGTGCAATCTGAGTCATTTAAACTGTCGGTGCAATCTGGGCCATTTAAAGTGTCGGTGCAATCTGGGCCATTTACACGAGACAAAATGCTGACGAAAAATTATTAAAAAAGTAAGTATTTAACGGCCTAGATTTTGCCGACACTCTTTAGGGTTTCATATTTTCCCTATAAATAGACCCATTACATTTCACTTCTTTCACACAGAACAAAAGAAAATGACCACTTCATGTACACTTTACTGTCAGGGCCACCTCAATTACAATGAAGAATGTGTCTATTTTGATAGTCAAAACACCATTTTTCCACGCTTGAAAACAACATCACCTTCGCCGCTCTCAAAGAAAAACTAACGGAAAAGGTGTAGCTGGAGGGGGAGGAGCAAGAAGTCACTCGTATTGTTTATCGCTACCCAACATTGTCGGCAAATAGACGTGTTAGATGGATCATAATGGATGTCGAGAAAGAGGAAGACGTTCGACGCATGATGGACAGACATCGAATGTTTCAACTTGGGAGTGCAATTGAGTTGTGCGTCCAAAGCCGTAATACCACTGAATCCTTCATTCGTCGTGTTTTCCCTAATGGGCGCTAATAAGGTGCAGCTAGAGGGTGAGGAGCAAGAAGTCACTCAATTTGTCGTGTTTTCAGACCATCTAAGTAGTTTGTATTATGTTTTTGTTTCGTTTCGTTTTGTATTTTCTAATGGTGTATTTTTGGGAACTGTGTTGTTTATTTAAGTATTTATTCTATAGCGTAAATTAATTACCAAAATAACACTGTTTTTAGATTAATTTAAATAAGTTTAATTTAAATTATTTATTTAAATTAATGAATAATTTAAATAAGTTTAATTTAATTAAATTAATTAATTTAGAAAATTAATATTTATAATTCTAAATTAATTATAAATATAATGGTGAAAAAAATAATTCTAAATTAATTTTAAGAGTGTCAGCAAGATCTCATGCGTCCAAAAGTGTCGGCAACATCAAGACCATTGAAAAAAACACCAAAAGTGGGGAAACAAGAGCCGTTTATTAGTGTTGGCAAGATCTTGACCGTTTATTAGTGTCGGCAAGATCTTGACCGTTTATTAGTGTCGGCAAGATCTTGACCGTTTATTAGTGTCGGCAAGATCCTGGTCGTTTATTAAGATCCTGCCCGTTTATTAGTGTCGGCAAGATCTTGACCGTTTATTAGTGTCGGCAAGAACTTAGTTTTTTACTATGTTTTTAACCACTTTTTACTGCGACTGATGCTGGATCGAGCTCTGTTGTTACCCAGTTGTAGTTTACAACAATTTTATTATTGAAAAGCGTCACCGTACATAAGATTCGAAATACACGATAAAATGACAGAAACTACTGAGCTGGTGGAGTTAAACGACTAAGGATCTCAGCGACTGTCTATGTGGATTCCACGTACAAATGCAGATAACTCTTCCATTTAAACAGGATATAAATGCAGCATGATCCATCTAAACGGAGAGATAAAAAGGGTCGTCCACAGTCTACCCGTATTCGTACAGAGATGGATCAAAGAGAAAGGGGTAGTCACACCAAGAGATGCGGTATTTGTAGAAATGAGGGTCACAACAAAAATAACTGTCCAAACCGCAATCTAGACTAGTAAATTTCTATCAGTTTTTTGTAATGTGCTACTAATTAAATAAATACAGTTAGTTCCATATTTCAATATAGCCGATAATTTATTTTTCACAAAAATATTTATAATGAATTTAGAATTAACAATATTAATTTTCTAAATTAATTAAATTAAATTTATTTAAATTAATATAGAAGAAAAAGAAAATTAAAAAAACACAGTTCAGAAGTCACCCTCAGGGGGGGACTTCTGAACTGAAAAAGAAATTTTTTTTGCAAAATCCAGTTCAGAAGTCGTTTCCTGTGGGGGCGACTTCTGGCCTGAATTTTGAATGTGTGCTAGTTTGGTAAATAATCTAAAAATGGTGCTATTTTGGTAAATAATTGTTTTTGCTACAGTCATTTTTTTACCAAATTATGAAGCCAAAGAATATAAATTTCTTATTCAAAAAAGTTAAACTTATATTTTAAATAAATGGTTTTTCGAGCACTTGCATTACCAAGTCCTTTAGATTTAAGTTAGTCAAAAAAAACTTCTTCAGATTTGTTCTGTACCGTATCTCTGGACCTGTATTCGATCTTAGACACAAGGTCCGATCCGAGATAGTTGGTAGGGGTTGATCGTGATCAACTGAGCTCCGGGTCCGATCCGGGGGCAGGTGGTACCTGCGAAGACACTCTGACGCTCAAGTCAGCTAGAGAACTGATTAGAGGTAGGAATGTAGGAAAGAGTGTGTACCTTGACATTGGATTGAATGCTTATTTATAGGTTTTGGGAATCAATGTGAACCATTGGATCAAGGTCTTTGATTTTCACCATTGATTGATGGATCTGCCTTTGGTATTGGGCCTCAGTGAATAGTACTGTAGCGGTCCAATCCATAACAGTTTCCCCCCAAGTCGGGTCGCTTATGAGGCGATCTTCACTTGTAAGCTAGCCCGAGCTTTGCGCAAGCTTTGACTTTGATGGTCGATCAACGTGGAGACCTTCTTCGAGGCCGGGCTTATACCTACGAGGGTGTCTGCCACCAGCCTCGGAGCGCCCGAGATACGAGACTTGTCAAAGATCTTCGAGGTCGGGCTTATACCTGCGAGAGTATCTGCCACCAGCCTCGGAGTGCCCAAGATACGGGTCTTGTCAAAGATCTTCGAGGCCGGGCTTACACCAACGATGGTGTCTGCCACCAGCCTCGGAGTGCCCGAGATACGGGTCTTGTCAAAGATCTTCAAGGCCGGGCATACACCAGCGAGGGTGTCTGCCACCAGCCTCGGAGTGCCCGAGATACGGGTCTTGTCAAAGATCTTCGAGGTCGTACTTACACCAATGAGGGTGT